>PKML01042652.1:24347-52896 GCA_002933935.1 Eutrema yunnanense | reverse complement strand
ATATATATATATATATATATATATAAAAGAAAATTAAAATAATAATATAACCACAACACTTAAAAAAAACTTAAAAACAAAACCACGACCAAAAAAATAATAATATAAACATGAAACTTAAAAAAAGAAACTTAAAAAATATAACAAAAAAATAATAATATAAACACGGAACTTAAAAAACTTTAAAGAATAATAATTTAGATATTGACATTGTCAATTTAATTAAAAAGGTAAAAATAAATTAAAATAAATATTAAAAAGGTTAAACTAAAAAAAGACAATCTTAAAAAAGAAAAAACAATAATAAGTAAGAAAAATTTATTTTTCTTTTAAAAATAAAAAACTAAAATAAGGCAATCTTAAAAAAAGAAAAAACAATAATAAGTAAGGATAACTTATTTCTTTTTTAAAAAAAAGAAAGAAACAAAAAAGAATAAGTAAGGAAAAATTATAATAAAGAAAATTGACAAAAGGAAACTTAAAAAAATTATAATCTACAACCACAACCAAAATTAAAAAAAAGAAAAATTATAAATATACACAAAACTTAAAAGGAAAATTATTAATATACGACCAAACTTAAAAGTTTATAATCCTTTCCATTATGACAAAATGAAACTTAAAAAGGAAAATTATTAATATCTTATTATATAATGCAGAATGTTTCTAAATTATATCGTATTTGACGTTCACAATTTTATTTTATTTATTTTCACTAGTGATTTCACTTTTTCGTTTTTGGTTTTATTTTCACGAGTTTAAAAAAATTAAATTATAAACTCCGTGTATATGCTAGGCCTAACCTAGAGGCCTAATAAATTATAAACTCCGTGAATCGATCAGATTTTGACACGTGTTTAATAAATTCCAATTATATTTTGACAGAGTTTTAATAGTTTTGCAATTATATTTTAACACATAATATTAACAATAAAACTAACATTTATAATCAATTTATAATCCTAAAAGGTAAAAGAAAAAATAGTAGTTATGTTTAGATTAAGAAAATTAAAAAAAAATTATAAATAAAAGCTAACGTTTTTTTAAATAAAGAAAAAATAATATTTCATATTAGAATAAGGAAATTAAACAATAGCTAGCAATCGTAAAAAGTAAATGAATAAAAGCGAAAAAATTAAAAAATGAAAAAATATATTTCAGTTTATAATAAATAAATCTTATTATATAAAGTTGAATGTTTCAAAGTTGTTAACTTACCTGATCGCGACACATGTCAAGTCAAAGTTGGAAAAAAATAAAATCTATTAATAAAAAAATTTAAAAATTCGGAAAATTTAATAACTGATTCATAATTGGTAATGTTACCAAAAAAATATAAAAAATTATCCTAAGAAGCAAAAATTATATGAAAATGGAAAAAAAAATTCTTAATTTTTCCATTTAGATTAAAGAAATTAATCCTAAAATGAAAAAGAATTCTAATTTCTCATCTCTATATAAACCATAATTTATTTCATCGGAAACATCATTTTTAAATTTATGTGTTATATATTTTCATGGGTGATCTAAGTTTGTTTTCTATTTTTTCGTTAAAATATTTAATTACAAACCCGCACATATGCGGGTACTTATCTAGTTCAATATAAATATGTATAATTCTTCTTTGTCAATTAATAGTTTTACAAAAATCAAATGTAAATAAATAATACAATCAAATTGGAAGTCCAAGAATAAAAAATGGAGAATCCAATCATCCAAGAGATAAGAACAAGATTCAGGCTTTGTGGTGCAACTGAGGCAAGGTATGTGGCTAAGCTTCTCACAAGAGAACTCAACATTCTGTTTCATGTGTTCGATCTTCGCGTCGAAGAATTCCTTAGGTGTTTTCTCCAAGATATCAGGAAGTGCTTCCTAACCAAATCCACCAAGATATAATTTCTCACATCATTATGAAAGCTTTGAAAAGCTATATACAGTAGATTTAAAACCTCTTTAAAATTAATACTCGGAAAGTTAATAAACACTATAAGAATATAAGTTGTGGTAGTCCGACTTGGTTTGGCCAGCCTGGTCCGACCTCTTTCAAGTCTTAGCCTACTGTGGACTGAACCGGTCGGATTTAAAACAGGGTAGCCCGATCCATTACAACAATCCTGATACTAATTAATAGTTAGCTAGTGTGAGATTGAAAACCTGGAGAAGAAGTGAAGGCTGTGTAGATAAGTCAGGACAATCCTTTATTGCTTGAACCACCTATATATTGATAACCAAAGTCCAAACAATATTAGATTAATCTTATTTAATTTTATGAATCGTTATTTTAAAATTTTACAAAGACTTTCGTTAAGGAAAGAATGAACTATTAATTTAGGCCAAGATTATGTTTGTAAATATAGTGGATGGAAAATGTTGTTATCTTTATTATAAAGCCGTTAAGAGGGATCATATTGGATGATAGACTGACCCCTTTAGATTGCAAAACGCCCTCAGGGTCGTTCATGGCCATCCAGCCTATTCGCCATCCCGGTACGAGCCATCCCTTGGATATGGATCCGAGCGTGATCACAGGAGCAATTGATGCAAATTTTCTCATTGGGACAAAGCGATTCTCTCCGTATACAATGTGCTCATATACTTCATCGGATACTACCATTATCCCGAGTTTTCTAGCCATTTCCGCCACCTAAATATTCAATACAAAATTAATTTTTATAAATGTAACTCATTCAACGTATATTATGGATTTATATGGGTTCAACCGTTAAAGTGTAAAGTACTTACTTATACACAAAATGATTGTGCTTATCTAGTTATCTTCAAAAATAAAACATAACATTAGTGTTTCTTGCCAAAGGTTATTTAAAAGTTTTGCAAACGTAAATGGAAATGAAAATATTTGCAATTTCCTTGAAATTAGTTATTATTTAATAAAAAAGGTTCTTCAGACTGGGCAATATTTGCAGAACGGGTAGCAAAACCATAATGAAGTGATGCAGTTTAGAATTAGTATTAATGAATTACCATTATTTTATTTTATTTACATATATATATATTTTAATGTTTATTTTTTAAAGATTTTAGGATTTGAGTTTTCTTATAAATAAGTTTAAACTTATATTTAGAGTTTTATTCAGTGGTTGATTTTAGAATTTAATATTAAAGAACTTTTGGTAAGCACCAAAAAATGTATTCCAAATCTTTATTTTCGATAAATCTATAAAGATCTCAACAAATTTAAGAAAATTTGGTTCATTCAAAATTTTTTAGACTAAACCAATATATTTTCATCTATCTAGCTTTCGCTATATCAATAAGGAAGCTTTTTTCCACATTGGATTTTAACAAATAGCATGGATCATGGTGTCATTAAAAATAACTTATCATATTAAAAAAAATAACGTGTGATTGAGAAAAAAAAAATAGCGTATCATCAGATAATTAAAAATAACATGAATTTGGGATGACGTCAAAAAAAAACCCATGAAATTGGGATAAACACCGTAGAACTTTCCACCCCACTTGACGAAATTTTGCAAATAAAAGTCAAAGTTGGAAAATTTTGAAATTAGTATAGTCACTCGTCAGGTATATATTACCCATAAAAACAAACTTAAAAATATATATTATGGTTTGAAGTGAATGTGAGAAATATATTTTAGTTAACCACAAATGCTAATTGTTACGTTTGAAATAAATCGAATCCTTATCAATCAAACATCTAGTATCCATAAAAAAAAGCAAACCTGCTTTAGATGGTCACTCGAGTAGACATTCCCACAGGGATTGTTGGGGTTTATCACGACCATTGCAACAGTATTACCGTCTGCCATAGCCTCGAGACCCTCAAGATCGATCTTCCATCCGCTTTCGGGTAGGAGATTGTACTTGAGAACCTTAAGGCCGCTGTAGATGGCGCGACCATGGTAGTGAGGGTAGCCCGGTCGCGGAAGCAGTATGTTGGCGTCTGGATTGGCGAGGGCCTCAATGATGACTTCGATCGCTTGGTTACATCCAGCGGTGATGAAAACATCATCCGGGGTCAACTTAGCCTCAACGTTTTTGTTGAGATAATCGGCGACCGCACTAAAAGGAGATGGCCAAAAATTTTACATGTCAAATAATTAGATTTATTATTATGGATATAACATATATTTTTTGAAATGTAATTGTTTACATCAAACCTTCTGGCCTTAGGGATCCCGGAGCTAGGTGCGTAGGAGTCGGCCTGTCCAGAGTTGACGGCTGCAATGATGGAGTCCATGGCTGGGCGGCATGTTCTAAATGGAGGAGTAGCAGAGGCCTCGCCGGGGCCCGGGAACAAAACCGGCTTTTCTGAGTTTATGGTGCATCTTTCAAATAGCCCAAAGGCCATCTTTCTCAATGTAACCGCGGCCGCATTGTTGAGCAAGCTGTTTCCTTTGAACCGCCAAGTAATGCGGCTTGCCATCTTTGCGTTTTGTGGTCAGAGGTTCCTTTTTATTCTTTGACAGGTCGGTTTTATGGCTTGTACATTAGTTTCTTCCTGGTCGAGTTCTTATAGAGGGAAATAACTAAATTAAAATAATAAGAATATCCAAATAAAAACTAGTCCATTAAAACTTTAGAAAGACATAAAGCTAAACCCTTTTTTTCCAATTGTTATTTTGAGATAACAAAACAGAAATTATTGCAGATCGTGCAAGATCATCCCATTAATTAAATCTGTTAATAATTCATTAGGTTTATTTTTATACTAATATATACTTAAAACGTGATCCCATTAATATGTTTGAATAATGCACGTTGTTTGCATAGTTTGAAGTGAGATTCGAATGGATACACCTCAAATTTACTAACTCAAATTAATATATATCATCATCTCTATAATATTATTTAAGAAGACATTTTTAAAAATGAACTTTGTTTTGTAAGTTATTACATAAAATGCCATTACAAATAACAAATAATAATTGAAATAGAAAATGATATAATAGTGTTTTAAAATTATTGATTAGAATATGAAAAATATATATTTTGCGTTAAAAGGTTATTTATTATTTAATTTCTTAATTATTTTTAATACTATATATTTTAAAATAATAATCAATTCATATATATTCAAAGAAGAAAATATATTCAAAATTTTGCTATATTTTTCACTATAATTTATTATATTTTATTTGAATATATATCAAAACAAAAGTTGAAAAATATTTTATTAATTTTATAAAAAGTTAGACACAAGAAAAGTATTTTTTTAAAGAGTTTGTAAACTAACCACAAAAACTAGAGTTATTTAACGGTGCATATTAGAGTTATGTTTTTAAGATTATAAGTTTTTGCGGGTTACTCCGAATAATATTTTAGTTCACTACAAAATGGGTTAAATAGACAAATTATTACAAATTGACATCTTTATCTATAATCATTAGTTAGCTATATTGTAAAATTCAGATAAAAACAAATTTCTTAAATTTCAAAACAATTTCTTTAAAAAAAATTATTCCGCGCTATAATTAGCACGGATTAAATATTATTCCATGAATTCTCGTTTTCTACTACTTTACATTTTTAGAATCCTGTCAAAGTTGTATATCAATATATTAAATGTGTAGTGATTTGCTTATGTGGCGAGTTCTCATCGAGTTTCAGCTGACAAAAAACGTTAATACCCTTAATGAAATCAGGTGTCTACTTCTTATTCGCAATGATTCGATGATGTGTCTGATATCTTTAAAACAAACCGTTGTCGAATTAATCGCATCGATCAGAGCCTACACTATCTAACCGATTGTTCTCTTGAACCTAGCCGTCTATAAAAATATTAAAACCGATAAAATGCATAGAAATGCTTAAACATTTTGAGTACTGCTCTCTTTTTTTCTTTTTCTCGAACTGGTCTACACAATTGTCTAGACCGTTGTTTATAATAATTTTTTGAGTTATCTATATCTACAATAAATGTAACGTGTATAGGTGGATATATGAAATAAATAGGAGATCCAAAGCTAAATCCAAAGGAAAGGCTTTCGTACGTGTAGATATTCTAGACACATATTTTTGATGCAATATCCACTTGTATGGAAGCCTTCCCTTTGAATTTATCTTTGGAGATCTTCATAAACGTTATAGATAATTGAGTTATCTTTCTAATAGTAGTGGTTTCAACTCATTCGGGGTTGTATTGAAGTATTTACAGCCATTAAATAGATATATGTCCACTAAATCGGCTGTAACTCATTCAATACAACCCCGAATGAGTTGGAACCACTACCATTGGAAAGATAACTCAATTTACTATAACTTTTATGAATAGCTCCAAAGCTAAATTCAAACGAAAGGCTTCCATACAAGTAGATCTTTCATCAAGAATATGTGTGTAGAATATCTACGCGTACGAAAGCTTTCCCTTTAGATTTAGTTTTGGATCTCTTCATCAAAGTTATAGTAAATTGAGTTAGATTTCCAATGGTAGTGGGTTCACCTCATTCGGAGTTATATTAAAGGAGTTACAACCGATTTAGTGGACATGTATCCATTTATTAATTAGCGTTTGATTTTTTGAATCCCGATTTTGCGTGGTCAACGATGAATTGGAGAATTGTTTTGCAATCACGATTGTTGAAGATTATTTGTGTCAATTGCAAATAGTTGAGGAATAAAATGAACAATTTCCCGAAGATTGGCTTATATTTTTCTAACTAACTTTATCTTTATTTCTCTATCGAATTGAAGCAAAATATATATCAGTACGGAAAAATGGACCACGAACGCATCTCCTATTCATTAAATTCACATCGCCACCTCCTCTTTCGTATCATACACGTTTATATATCATCTTCAACGAAATTAATAGCGACAACGATTTTTCAAATTTTCTTTAGTAAATAAAATGTAGAGGAAAATGTAGCTACCGCAGGAGTTCACTATTTTTAGGTTCAATCAGTCGTAGAAAGAAGTTAAGATCCTACCTTATTAGGAATATATCTTGATAAACCTAAATCCAAAATATAATATATCAAAATTGTTAAAAATCGCATGAAAAAGATAATTTTTGATTCTTGAACACTCTCCCATTTTTATTTATTTCTTATGTCTTCTTATTACGTTCCAAAAAAAAAAAAAGGAACAAATTAAAATTGCTTCCATTCGTATTTCCGTTCTAATATAAACTAATAAATAAATTCTACAACCCTACTTATTACGACATTGGAGTCTGCAGACCATATGACTAGTGAAAGAGTATTGATTTTTACATTTTTACATATTGAAACGGTTATGAATGAAAGAATTTTTTTGTGTGTGTGTGTGTGTGTTTATATATATATGTTAAACTAAAGCTATACATGTTCAATAACATTTTTCACATTAAAATATAGGGTGATTTAGATGTATATGGTAGGTTGACCAATTAATTAGGTAAGTAGTAATAAGAATTTGTAAATTAGGTAAATAGGAAAGAGAAAAAATGATTACACCCAAAATATCTTTTGATTTTTGAATAATTATAGAAATGTCATTGGTCTGAAAATTCAATTTCTGATGGAAGAAGCTTGTGACACTGTTCATCAAACGGCCGGCGTTACAGTTCAGCAAAACTCGAGTATTGTGTATCACCAGAAAAACATATTGTTAGCATCATTAACATTGTCATGTTAACCCAATTATCATTATTAGCATCGTTAACATATAGTTAGTATCGTCAAACATTGTCATGTTAAACCAGTTATCATGTAAATTTTTATGAAATTATCATGTTAAACCAATTATCATATCATAAATTATCATGTCAATCCAGTTATCATTTCAGTGAAATATGAAAATATAAAAATTATCGTGATAACCCGGTTATCATATCATAGAAACTATGTGTTATTGGTTATCTAACTTTGATATCGAAACAAAGTTATCGTCGCCTGCCGGTGTTATCGTCCGGCCGCCAATAATATCGGCGCCCGCCGGTGTTATCATCTCCCACCGGTGTTATCGCCGCTTGCCGGTGTTATCGTCAGGCCTCCGGTGTTATCGTCGCTTGCCGGTGTTATCGTCGCCCACCGGTGTTATCGTCGCCCGCTGGTGTTATTGTCGTCCGCCGGTCTTATCGTCGCCCGCCGGTGTTATCGCCGGACCGCCGGTGTTATCGCCGGACCGCCGGTGTTATCGCCGGACCGCCGGTGTTATCGTCGCCCGCCGGTGTTATCACCTGCCTGTCTTCTTCCCCGGCAACGGCGCCAATTGATAAGTAGGATTTTTCTTAAGAATCAATCCTTAAGCTTACTCATATCATTGTAGTACTTAATGTGTCAATCCAATAGGGGTTTAGTTTAATGCAACAAGAATGCAAGAAACTCTCTAATTCAAGCAAACAAAGTGGTTTTTGGTTTTATCTAACAACCTAATGATTCAAATTGAAAGCAAACAAACACTAAACAAGCACTAAACGAGATTAACAAATTGATAAAGTCAAGCCCTTGGATGAGGTTACAAAAAGTTAATAACACTTACCTAATATTTTGGTCAACCTACCATATACACTCAATTAACCCTTAAATGAAACATATATTGAAGGATATTTGTCCATTTTAGGAGGGGTTATTGGTTCTTGCATTTTAATGGATTTGGAAATCCAAACCAAATCAAGTGTTATTGGTTCTATAATTTTGAAATCCATATTCAAATCTTGTGTTATTGGTTTTAGGATTTTAAAATCCATGTTAAAATCAAGTGGGGGTTATTGGTTCTTGCATTTTAATGGATTTTTCAGATTTAGAAATCCTAATGAATCCATTGATTTTAAAATCAGAGAAGTGGATTTCAAAGTTAAATAATTGGATTTCAAAATCAAATAAATTGATTATTGTAAATCAACCAAATAGATTTACAAGAATTTTAGTATTATAAGAAAATAAATAATTCTCTCCTCCCCTGGATCTGCCGGACAATTTGGTCTGCAAGGAACCACCTTATTTTCGAGAACATAGTCTTCTCCCCGGAGGAATCTTTATCCAAAGCCCTCTCTGATGCCCGAGAATGGCAAGGTGCGCAAATGCCTAAACCCACCATGCCGATTCAACGCTTCGCTCAACAACAAAAAGCCCCAATTTTGAATCTCATCACCTGCTTCTCAGATGCTGCTTGGACATCAGAACCAAAAACTGCAGGTT
Organism: Eutrema yunnanense; assembly: GCA_002933935.1. Lineage (NCBI taxonomy): Eukaryota > Viridiplantae > Streptophyta > Magnoliopsida > Brassicales > Brassicaceae > Eutrema > Eutrema yunnanense. The sequence goes on along the minus strand of PKML01042652.1, from coordinate 43,792 downwards.
TCGGATGAATTTTCAAAGACCAAAACCAAAGAATCATTATGGAAAACTCTAGGGCGGAACCATTTGTGAGCTCACCTCTTGCGGCGGAGGCACTCGCAATCCGAGAAGCTTTACAACAAGCAATCGTCTCCAATTGGGCAAATCTGTGCCTGAATTCAGATTCTCTAACGCTCATTCGAGCTATCCGTTCCAGAGATCAAATCGCTGAGATCTATGGTGTCCTCCACGACATCAAGCTTTTAGTGTCCTCCTTCACCTCTATCTCTTTCAATTTCGTGTCGAGATCGACTAACATGTTGGCCGATTCTCTCGCTAAGTTCGCTCTTCGTCAGTTCCTCTCTGTAAACGACTGTTGAACTTCTTAAATGAAATGTTGTTCAAAAAAAAAAAAAAACAAACAAAAAACAAACAAACAAACCAAAAAAAATTTTCGTTCTTTTTTTTTTCACTAATCATTTAGTATTCTCCTAAAGTATAGAATATATCCACATATTTGTTGTAATTATTGCTCTCAATTGATTGTGATGTTCTCTTTCTTGATCATGGGTTCCAAGAATTTATTCATCATTGTTATTAACTTTTTCAATATCTTCTTCTTCTTCTTCTTCATCAGAATTTGTTTCTTCAGGAAAACTATATGTTCGACAGTACTTTCGAAGAAACAAATTTGTACATCAGTTGAAAGTATTGTCGAACAAATATTTTTCCTGAATAAACAAATTCTGATGAAGAAAAAGAAGAAGATATTGAAGAAAAAGAAGATATCTGAAAAATCCATTAAAATGCAAGAACCAATAACCCCCACTTATTTTCAATCTCCGACGATCTTGCGACGCCCAAGGAATGAATATCCACCGCTCATTGAGGTGAAATTAAAAGAGTATTATCACTATCTATCCTCCATTAATAACAAAATTAGTTTTTAGGAAAAGTTAATTGCAAAATTAGGTAAGTAGAAAGAGAAATAAAATTATACCATAAATATCTTTCTCTTTCCAAATAATTACAACAACTAGGATTTAACCCGCGCTAATTATAGAGCGGAGTATTTGTTTTTAAAGAAATTATTTTGAAATTTAAGAAAATTGTTTTTATTTGAATTTTATAATATAGCTAACTAATGATTATAGATAAAGCTGTCAATTTATAATAATTTGTCTATTTAACCCGTTTTGTAATGAACTAAAATATTATACGGCCTACCCCGTAAAAACTAATAATCTTGAAAACATAACTCTAATATGCACCGTTAAATGACTCTAGTTTTTTTGTGGTTAGTCTACGAATTTCTTAAAAAATAGTTTTCTTGTGTCTAACTTTTTATAAAATTAGTAAAATATTTTTCAACTTTTGTTTTGATATATTTTCAAATAAAATACAATAAATTNACCGAGCAGGAGCATCGGTATTGTCTCCTGAAGCATTTGGTATCGATCGATACCGTGGGGTATCGATCGATACTTGGTGTCTGGCTCTGCTTTTACCTGGAAACGCTCCAAAACATGCAATAACTCACTAGGACCTAATGCAAATGTCCTAAACTCTAAATGAGACCTATATGCAAGATAAAACCATGATTATGCATGCAAATGACACAAAACCCTAAATGCAATGCATCCTAAAACATGCAATATATGAGTGTATCACGACACTGTTCATCAAAATCTCATCGATACTGTTCATCCCGCCGACATTGTTCATTTACTACAATAATATATGATATTTGTTAACGTGCTATCCGACACTTGCAGTTATCGTGCTAACAATAATAACAAGTATCATATATTATTGTTAGCACGTTACAATTATCATATATTATTGTTAATACATTAACATACTATGTTAACACATTACAAGTATTTGATATTATTGTTAGCACGCTAACAAGTATCAGATAACACGTTAACAAGTTTCATATATTATTGTTAACATGTTAACAAGTATCATATATTTTTGTTAGCACGTTACAAGTATCATATATTATTGTTAATACGTTAACATACTATGTTAACACATTACAAATATTTGATATTATTGTTAGCATGCTAACAAGTATAGGATAGCACGTTAACAAGTATCAAATGTTATTGACACGTTAACAAGTATCATATACTTTTGTTAGGAAATTAACAAGCATCATATATTATTGTTATCACGCTAACAAGTATTGGATATTATGTTTTCCGGTGATGAATAGTATCAGCAATTTTGGATGAACAGTGTTAGTCGGGGAGATGAAAAGTACCGCCGGTATATACTCATGTTTTTAGATCAATGACATTAGTGTAATAAAGAGAAAGAATAAGGATGTTTTGGTCTAAATTTTTCTCTCTTTCATCTTCACCTTATTTTCAAATTAACTTTACCATATACTTAATTTTTTTGTCAACCAAGTATATATGCTAAATTCACCCAAATTAAAATCAGCTAGTTTTTGGATCATCTCTATAATATTATTTAAGAAGACATTTTTAAAAATGAACTTTGTTTTGTAAGTTATTATTATGCCATTACAAATAAGAAAAGATCATTGAAATAGAAAATTATATAATTGTCTTTTAAAATTATTGATGAGAATATGGAAAGTATTTATTTATTATTAAAAAGGTTATTTACTATTTAGTTTCTTAATTATTTTTAATATTATATATTTTTAAATAATAATGAATCCATGTATATTCAAAGAAAAATATTCAAAATCTTGCTATATTTTTCACTATGATTTATTATATTTTATTTGAATATATATCAAAATAAAAGTTGAAAAATATTTTACTAATTTTATAAAAACTTAGACACAAGAAAATTGTTTTTTTTTTAAGTTCGTGAACTAACCACAAACCTAGAATCATTAAACGGTGCATATTAGAGTTATGTTTTCAAGATTATAGGTTTTGTGGGTTATCCCGAATATTATTTTAGTACACTGCAAAACGGGTTAAATAGACAAATTATTCTGTTTGATAACTTTATCTATAATCATGAATTAGCATTTAGAAAATTCAAATAAAAGCAATTTTTCTTAAATTTCAAAACAATTTTTTTAAAACAAATTACTCCACGCTATAATTAGTGCGGGTTAAGTCATAGTTTATATATTATGACAGTGGTAACAAGTATAACAAGGTTAGCACTATATACTAACTTGGTAAGATAGCAAAGTAAGTTTTCACCCGTGCTTAATTAGTGTTTTCCGCCTACAAATCACAAATAAAAACATCAAAATTTTAACCAGTCAACAATCAAGATTATGGCAGTAGTAACAATATACTCATTTCAAAAGAGAACATGCTAACCAATTAAATTAATTAACAAGTGAAGATAACAAGTGAAGTTAGGGATGTCAATCGGGCTGGCCCGGCCCGGCCCGGCCCGAAACCCGTAAAGCCCGCATATATTTGAGCCCGGCCCGATCCGGCCCGGACAGGGCTTTAGGGCTTTTCGGGCTTTTTCGGGCTTTTTTTTACAAACACAAAAATCACAATTCTCAATTGAAAAATAATTAAAACAAAATATTTATCAAAATAAATCTAAATTTAAATGTATTATATCAAATCCAATTAAATTTAAAAGCAAAAGTTTGACTAAAAAACAAATAAAATTCAAATAAATTGTATTACTAAATAAAACATAAAATCAAAACACTTCAAATCTAGGTAGTAAAGTTCATATTAGAATCTCTTTCATCGTCTTCTAAATCTTCATCACCATCAAGAGTTACAGATAAAAAAAAAGAGTAAAATAATATTAAGTTTTTAGAGGTATAAATCATATAGAAATGTCATTGAAAGTCTATAGATAAAGATTTTAAAAATATGAAGTAAATATAGATGAATGATAATGGTACATGGATCATGAAATGTAAACTCATCCAACCAAGTGCATGTACAAATCAGTGCTTCAACGTTTCTTGGTAAAAGACGATTTCTATATTTATCCAAGACATGCGCACCAACATCAGTGATGCCACTGTAGTTATCGGAATGCTTAGAACATCACATGCCATACGAGCTAACTCACCATAATGTTGTGATTGACACTTCTACCATTATAAAACATCCATGTCTTCATAAAAAGTCAGTTCCAACATATCGTCTTCTAAGTATAGAGTCAATTTAGACTTTCCTTCTTCTGGTACGTTTTTCATACGTTTTGAAATCATATGATAAGCGAACCCAAATTTAATAAGACATACGTAATCAAATAGGTTCGGGCTTTTCGGGCTAGCCCGAGCCCGATCGGGCTAAGCCCGAAAAACACACTAGCCCGATCGGGCTTAGCCCGATCGGGCTTAGCCCGAAAGACCCAATTTTTTCGGGCTTTTATTTCTAGGCCCTCGGGCTTTGGCCCTAATTGACACCCCTAAGTGAAGTTAACAAGGCAAGTTAACCAGTTAAGTTATACGGGAGAGTTAACAAGTGAAGTTAACAAGTAAAAATAATAACTTAACAAATAAGGATGATGCAAGATGGGAATCGATCTTCGAACTAAGCGGAACATAGTTATCAAGGTAACCAATTATCAAGTTACCAAGTTAAGATGTTTATCCAAAGCTTAAATTTTGATGTTTTATTTGTAGGCAGAAAACACAAGGCACAACGACCACATGTTAACTTGTTAACAAATTAAGGTAACAAGGCAAAGTTTACTAATTAAGTTATCTAGTAGAGTTAACAAGTGAAGTTAACAAGTAAAGTTAACAAATAAGTGTTGAAACGTGTTTGAGCACGTCTCCCACAAATCAATTTGTATCGAGGAGGTTCGGGGATTTTCTGTTAAGATAGAGCCGGTTGCGTTCCGGTCGGCAAATGAGGAGGAAGAGGTGATTTATAGCTATTCCCGGAGGGCTGCCTACGTACCCCGGGTTGGGGATCAAGCCATTCGTAGTTCGTTGCTGAAGCGTGTAGGAGAGAGTCGGTCGGCCGTCAGGTCGGGTCAAAACTTAGAGAGAGCTGCAGAGAGCTGAGGAAAGCTGGGAGAGCTCTTTTTAGAGAGGGAAAATAACTTAGAGAGAGGTGATAGATAGACTTTTTAGGTCTTTAAATCAATACCTCAAGTCCACTCATATCATTGTAGTATTTGAGGATCGAACCGAAGAGGTTAAGATCAATACACTAGGAATGCATGAAACTTCCAAAGCTATAGCAATGTTTTTTGGGTTTTTATGTTTTTTAAACTAAGGAAACAAATGCAAGAAAGAAAACAAAGATATAAGTGTTGGATCATGGAATGAACTATCAAGAAGATGATTAATGAGAAAACAACGATGTCTAAAATTGCATTGAACACTATCCTAGAACATGGGATTCATAATTTTGACTAATCCACCGTCGTACCACTAATCACTTTGTTAATCACCAAATCAAGAACAAACCGTCGTTTGTGATAGGGTGATTAACAAGCATTGACCTCCAATCCCACTTAGTTCACTAATCACCCTAGACATCAACTATCGTTGGCTAGGCACGAAAAGCTCACAAAAGATTCGTTTCAAGCAATTCATTTAAACTCCGGCTAGGAGTGAAATGCCTAAGTTCAAGACTCGAATGAATAAATCTAATCTAGCACTAACACCGTTTACTCGAATATCTCCCTAATGCATGGGAAGAGACCAAAAATCCTAGGGTGTAGCTCTAGATTGGTTTGTCACGCCAACTAGAACTACCTAATCTAGGTGTAGTTCTAGATTTTGGTTTATCTCATCAAATCTAGCATTGAGAACCAACCTAAGTGAAGGACCTAACAAAGATCAACCTAAATCATCATCATATAATCATCAAGACAATTGACTAACGATGCCTAACACACAATCAATGCTAATCCTTAGGTTAAGATCACTAATTATGACTAATCCTCTCTCAAGGCACTAATCACTTTGCTAATCACTTAATCAAGATCAAACTCTCATTTGTGATAAAATGATTAGCAAGCATTTAGATCAACATTCAAATCAACCAATAAACACCTTAAGCAACTACTTTCATAGGTTAAGAATGTTTATCTCTTACTAAGCTCCTAGGGGAATATCATCAAACACTTGGTGTGCATGATTTTCCCTATGATCTAGATTGACTCTCTCAAGCCCAATCTAGCACTAGGATCACTTAGAAAGAAAGGAAAGCAAGGATTAAGAACATAAGCATCAAGAATCAATCATCAAATCATCTAAATCAAGCTAAATCTAAGATCCAACAAAAAGGGGCCTAAGGCCTAAATATGAAGAACATAAAAGAAGAAGAAATAAAGGTAAAGAAGATGCATTAATATAAAGATAAGGGTGAAGAAATCTTCTCTAGAGTGGCATTTGTATGAAGAACAATCAAAATCCCTCTCAAAATCATAAGAAGAGTTTGGGATAAACCCAACTCTAGAAAGAAGAAAACTTAAAATGAAAATTAGGGTTTTTGGGTTTATAAATGAAAATGGGCGAACCGGGTCAACCCGGAACAAACCGGGTATTGACCCGGTCGGATCTTGGATGCGTCTTCGATAAATTCGAGGCATCTCCCTAGCCTGATGTCCAAATGACATGATGTTTGCTTGTGTGCACAGCTAACTCTTCCCTCTACAACTTTCATTAAGGCCGGAGAGGCTGAATATGATCGGAAGAACTTCGTTTTACCGGTTCTTTGGACGATGTCATCTCTTCTCGGCAAGGCAGATCATGCTTCAGTGTCTAGGCCATAAAATCCGATCCAGATGTCCAAATGATGTGATTCAAACTCCTGTGTACCTCTGATTCACTCCTCTACAGGTTTCATGAAGACATAAGATTAAACTAGACATGGAAAGGTCTTCATTTGGCCTGATCTTTGAGACACTCCGGCTGCATCGATGTGAATCCTGCTGAAGCTAACATCAATGTGTTGCATCGATGTGTGACTGCTTCTTCTGGTCGAGGTTAAGCTCCCTGGTGTAGCATCAATGTGTTGCACCGATGTGTGACTGCTTTCTGGTCGATGTGAGAGCTGACAAACTCCCAAACTCCTTCAACCGCTTCACTTGCTCCCGATACGGATAGTCTTCAGTAAATCGGCGATAACATTCTAACCTGATTTTCAAATGGACTGATTCTAAGTCCTGTAGACAGATAAATCACTCCTCTACAACTCCTATGAAGACTGTTGAGGCTGATTCAGATCGGAGGGCCTTCGTTCAGACACATCTTTCAGGCGTCTCGGATGAGCTTTGCATTCTACCATGCTCCATAACTCCAAACACCATCAATTGCCTCCAAAACACCTAAAAACACTCCAAATGAATGCAAGAACTCACTAGGACCTAATGCAAATGTCCTAAACTCTAAATGAGACCTAAATGCAAGACTCAACCATGATTATGCATGCAAATGGCACAAAACTCTTAAGTAAAATATATGCTTAAACATGTAAAATGCATGAATATCAAGAGGGTGGGAGAGCTAAGAATGGGATGTTTGACAATGAACTCCAAGGGGGTATTTATAGTGGGAGTTGAGCAGACAGCTCTCCGCTTTTTGGGGATGATGTGACGTTGACAAGGCATGTCGTGAACAGTACCGGGCAAGTCGTGAACAGTGCCGAGCAGGTCGTGAACAATGCCGAGCAGGTCGTGAACAGTACCGAACAGGTCGTGAACAGTACCGAACAGGTCGTTAACAGTACCGAGCAGGTCGGTGAACAGTACCGTATCTGCACAATGGATGTTGGGCTTTTAGTATTGGGCTTTTTGCTTTGGAATGGGCTAAAAAGGGGATGTGCTCATCCCCACACCTACAATAGCCCTCCCCCAAGTTCGGCGAACGAGTGTCGAAGTCGGCGGACGAAACAAGTCTTAGCTCGGTATATGTTAACCTGCAAGTAAGGGCGAACCTGATTAGAGTTTAAAATCTTATGCGTAAGTGCGAGACTAGGCTCGGCACTTGTTGATTGTATGCATTGCGAGATGAGCATGACTCTTAAGCTTAAGTGCGAGGCTAGGCTCGGCACTTATCTCGTCGAGTTTGATGCGATGAGCTCGGCTTTGCTGACTCTTAAGCTTAAGTACGAGGCTAGGCTCGGTACTTATCTTGTCGAGTGTATGGCGAGATGAGATTGGTTCAAAGAGAAGAGAAAGAAAATAGTAAAAAAAATGAAATAAGCTTGGCACTTATCTGTATGGAGTTGTTCGGAGATGAGGGCGATGTTCTCGACATTTGCCGAGCTACTCTTTGCGTGTAGAAAAATCCTCAAACCCCCTCCTTCTAGCGCCAATTGTTGAAACGTGTTTGAGCACGTCTCCCACAAATCAATTTGTATCGAGGAGGTTCGGGGATTTTCTGTTAAGATAGAGCCGGTTGCGTTCCGGTTGGCAAATGAGGAGGAAGAGGTGATTTATAGCTGTGCCCGGAGGGCTGCCTACGTACCCCGGGTTGGGGATCAAGCCATTCGTAGTTCGTTGCTGAAGCGTGTAGGAGAGAGTCGGTCGGCCGTCAGGTCGAGTCGTTGGTCAGCCGTCAGGTAGGGTCGTCGGTCAGCCGTCAGATCGGGTCGTCGGTCGGCCGTCAGGTCGGGTCGTTGGTCAGCCGTCAGGTCGGTCAGCCGTCAGGTCGGTCGGCCGTTAGGTCGGGTCGTTCGTCAGGTCGGTCGGTCGACCGTCAGGTCGGGTTGCCAGGTCGGGGCGTCGATCGTCAGGTCGGTCGGCCGTTAGGTCGGGTCGACCGTTAGGTCGGGTCGACCGTCAGGTCGGGGAGCGAGCTGCAGAGAGCTGGGAGGGCTGCAGAGAGCGGAGAGCTGGGGAGAGCTGCAGAGAGCTGAGGAAAGCTGGGAGAGCTCTTTTTAGAGAGGGAAAATAACTTAGAGAGAGAGTGGGAGAGCTAAGAATGGGATGTTTGACAATGAACTCCAAGGGGGTATTTATAGTGGGAGTTGAGCAGACATCTCTCCGCTTTTTGGGGATGATGTGACGTTGACAAGGCATGTCGTGAACAGTACCGGACAGGTCGTGAACAGTGCCGAACAGGTCGTGAACAGTGCCGATCAGGTCGTAAACAGTGCCGAGCAGGTTGGTGAACAGTACCGTATCTGCACAATGGATGTTGGGCTTTTGGTGTTGGGCTTTTTGCTTTGGAATGGGCTAAAAAGGGGATGTGCTCATCCCCACACCTACAATAAAGATGATGAAAGATGGGAATCGATCTTCGAACTAAATAGAACATAGTTAGCAAGTTAACAAGTTATCAAGTTGCCAAGTTAACATGTTTATCCAAAGCTTATTAATTAAATTTCCAAAGCGTTTATTAATTATCAAGTTACCACCTAACGAAGATAACATGTTTATCCAGGAACCAGATTAGAGATGAAAAAAAAGTGTTCAGCAGCTTCAGATCAAGCATATTTGAAAGGCTTTGGTCAGCTCGTTCTTCATCCCTGTTTAGTATGGTATTTTGTTCTGTTTGTCGCATGTTTCTTCTACTTTTCCTGACGCAAGTGGTCTTTCTCATGCTGCCTTTTCTCGTTAAAACAAGTTCGACGAGTTTTCGTCCACCCACAAACATATCATTGCTGAATTTGAATCCTCCCTCAATTTGTCGAACCACTTTATCGACTTTCACATCCTCCTTGTCTTCTGTCCAGGATAGGTCTTCTTCATGATAATCGAATTCTTGATCCAAGCGGATAATGGAATGACACAAATCTGCACAGTTTAGATAATCAGAGTTAGCGAATGAAATTTATCTACATTACCAAATATGAAATTAATAACGGTAACACTGTGGGCTACAATTTTGCATATAGCTTTAAGTTAGGTGGTTAACTATTCTGCTTCCATAACTAGTGTGAGAGTAAAGGTTTAACAAAATAAACGGTTAAAATAATTAAATTCCGATGACAACTACTAAACTACCTTCACAACTAATACAAGATCAATTATTTACCTCACAACGATAGTAGAAATGATTCAAAAGTTAGGTTTATGATCTCATCGAAGAACCATTGAAAAGTTAACACAACCAATATGTCACTAGACAAAATTTCGGCTTCTATATGTTCAATGTAAAACTTACAAAAAGTATATTTACTTTGTCGGTTTTTTGTTATTATAATTTTTTAAAAAAGCTCATTACATATTCTGGGTTTCAATATTATTTTTTTCAAAGATACGAGAGCAAAATTTATGCTTATTAGTTTGCTTTTCGATTTGTAAATTAAATTAAAATTTTGTATTCATTAAAGTAGACAAGGAAGGAGAATAGTTTTTGATTTTCTTGCTTTTCTGTTATTTTCATAGAAAACATATATAACGAGAATGAAACTGAATATGATGAAAAAAATATTCACTCTGATTGGAAGAAGTGAAGTATAATTATTGAAAATCATTTGAATGTTACCACACCCAATATGATACCATACAAAAGTCCGGTCTTTACCTCTTCAAGATAAAACTGACAAAAATATATTTAGTTCGTCGATCTTTTATGATTTCAAATTAGTTTCAAAATAAATTTCCTATTCATCTATTGTCTTGGTTTCAAAACTAAAGTTGTCATGAATCTGAAAGCAAAAGTTGTATTTATTAGTTAGTTTTTTAATTTAATAGATTAAATCAGAATTTGTATTGGTTAAACTAACTAATGAAAGAGAATAACTTTTAACTTTATTACTTTTCTGTTATTTTCATAGAAAACATATATAACGAGGATGAAACTGAAATGATAAAAAAAAACTTATTTTCTTGATTTGAAGAAGTGATGTATAATATTTTATCTTCGTGTCAATATTATGTTTATTATAAATAGCATTTGATTACTTTGTTACACTTTTTAGCTAGATTTGGTATAGTAAGTTATATATATTCTACCCANAGCATCCACATTGGTAATAAAATGTGGATGTCTTTAAATATAAAATTATTAAAATTTGAGTAAAAGGAAGAAAGAGAGTGTTTTTGGTTGAAATAATGGGGTGTATTGAAATATAAAATTAATAAAATTTAAGTAGAAAGAGAAAATAGTGAGTAGTTTTGGAGAGATTGTGTCTCCGGGAAGACATAAGAGAGTGAAATTAGGAGTATGTTTAAATATAAAATTAATAAAAGTTAAGTGAAATGATGAAAGAGAAGGTATGAAGTTGAGTAAAAGGATGAGAGAGTGTATTTTTAATATTTTTTTATCTGTGAGACATCACATTTTATGTGCAATGTGGATGGTCTTAGGGTTAGAGAAAAGTGTATGATAACATGTTGAATGATGATTAGCCCAATCGTTTAAGCCCGTTTACGGATTAAGTTTTAACGGGTTTAAAAGGATTAGCCCATGAATGATGATTAACCCAATCGATGATTGGTTCTAGTTAGGGATGTTAATTAGGGTTTCAAAGTAGCGGGATTAAACGGGCTTGTTATAAAAAAATCAAGTTCGTGTAAATATAACTTATTTACGGATTAAGCTTTAATGGGTTTAAAAGGGTTAGCCCGTTTTGGCCCTTTTATTAAACTATGTTTTATTTGATGTAACGGGTAGCTCGTTCCGTTTGGGTTTTTTATAAACAAGGTTTTGCATCCACACTATGCGTGGGTATTCTTTAAATTTTATTTTGAGTCCTCTCATGAAACACCGGATTTGCGGCAATGTGGATAGCTGCTTGACTATCACAGTAAAACGGAATAGGCTTAGTGATTGGGACTCTGAGATCTTCCATGAGCTGAACAATCTACTTGATTTCCTTAATGGCGGAGGCCATTGCCCTATATTCAACTTCAGCAGACGAATGGGAGACAATATTTTGTTTCTTCGTTTTCCATGAGATCGGACAACCACCAAGCTAAACCACATATGCACTTAGAGAACGACGCGTCAACGGACACGATGCCCAATTTGCATCACAATGCTGCCAACAGTTCTCTTTAATGTGATCTTTTCTTCCACAATGAGTGCATTGAGATGCACGATCGAACTAGGCTGAGCACTTGTTTGTTGAAAACCCATGTCATATTTTGCAACAAATCTCACCGCGTTCTGTTGCGACTCACATTTTTTGGCAGAGTTCAACCGTTGCTCCTGACGAACCACTTTTGCATAAATCTCACTAAGATCTGTAGATGCAACGGACGAGATGATGGCTTGACACATACCACCGAATCGAGCTTCATCAAACCCCATCACAAACTGATGCATCTTCTCTTCCTCGCGTTCCTTCTCATACTCAAGAGCAGCACTACACGTACAAGTAGGAAGTGGCTTGTACATGTCGAGTTCCTCCCATATCTTTGACAATCGTCCATAGTAATCAATCACGTCATCACCATTCTGTCGACACACATCTAACTTCTCCTTCAAATGGTGTATACGCACCTTGTTTCCCACAGAGAAACGCTTCTTAAGGTTTTCCCACAACTTGTGTAAATCTGAGATAAACGTCACCGTTTATCGGACTCGCGGCTCAATTGATGTGCGGATCCAACCAACAATCATGGAGTTTACCGAAAGCCAAAGCTCGAGATTAGGATCGTGTGCTAGCGGCTTCGGTACGGTTCCTTCAACGAAACCCAGTTTCCTTTTCGCACAAAGAGCGTTGGTCATCTCACCTGACCATTCATTGTAGTTTTCTCCGGTTAACATCACCGATGTAATCAGAGCACCAGGATTGTCCGAGCCATACAAGGAGTAGAGCGTAGCAACTTCAGTGTTACGCTCATCCGTAGTTCCGCTCTTGGTAGCGGAAGACTCATCGCCATCGACCATGACTTAAAACTTGGTTCGAACTTCGAACGTAAAAAAAAAATGAACACAAACAAGAGAGCTAGATCGAACTTTGAAATAGAAAAAAAACAGTGTTAGGTCTCAGAATGAATTTGCTCTGATACCATGTAAAGATAACGAAGACTTGTGAATGTTGTGTTGTATTCATATCGACGGCATACACAATGTAAATATACACAATATAGAAAACTCTAGAAGGACTTGACGGCCAAGCTATACAAACCGTCATAAGGCCCAATACTAATATCTCGCCCAACTTCCTAATAACGACTCACGAATCAGAAATTGTATTGTGAATCAAAAATTCAAAACCCTCCTTTCGACTTGATTTATGGCGACTTTCCTTTCTTCTTCTCCGTAGGTATATCACAAATTATTTATGTAATTTGTTGATCCAGAAGATCACTAATGGAGTTTAAAGATAGATTAGGGAATTGGGAGGTGGGATTTCCGTTAACAGAACGAGTCGACTTGATTTTTGAGCAGATCGGGAAGGAGAGAAAAGAGGTCAGGAATTGTGATGAACAGGTCGGGACCGTATTCTTTGTATTAATGATCGAAAAGGGCGAACGGTTTAGATTTACGAACTAGTTCCGACGGGAATCTAGTTCGGTGTTCTAAACGGCGTTGCTTTTTTACAATATAGAGAGGTCGGGTACAAAGTCTAGTGAGAGAGAGTAATAAATGCGTGATCCCCTTCATAGATGCACTCTAAGGGATATATATAGCGGGGGTTGACTTTCTGTTCCCCGAAATTCCGGAGCGACGTGGCGCCTTTAGCACCTTTTGGGGGTAAGGCCTCTCGAAGAGGCGTGTTTCAACACCTCTAGCAGATAGGTCATGATGAGCCCGGTGTCGTACTCCTACGAGGGTAGCACATTATTCACCGAACTGCTCTCCACGTGTCATCTTTTCCACGGGCCGTTACACGGAGTTGGTGAGATGTCGAGATTGGTCCCATACTCCTTCGAAGATAGCACACTGTTCGGCGAACTACCCGTCACTTGTCCTCTCCTCCTTTGATCTCTCTGCTCTGGGTTGGTAAGACGTTAACCCGAGCACGGGGTGCGTTTTCGTGAGCTCGGCAGGTTTGAAGTGCTAGCCCGGGATGCCAGCTCGGTATCTCCCCTGGTCAACCGTTGACTTGATGCAATCGAGAATGACCTTTTTGCTGAGATGGGCCTAGTTAATTGGGGGTGCTAAGCCCACCTCCAATAATAGGCCCCCCTAGTTCGATGCCATGAGGCGTGGCGAATGCATCAAAGTTGATCTTGTGTTAGCTCGGCGCATCTCAGGTCGGTGCTTCGAGATTAAGCAGTTGAGCCCGGGATGTCATCGTTTGGGCGCGAACCCTTGCTCACAAGTGTCGGTTTTTCCGAGGATCCGGAGGCTGTCCGCGCGTGTCGATAACGCGTGGGTGATTTAAGTGACGTTCCAGTTGCTGCGCGTACTGCTCACGTGTGGGCGTGCAAGAGACGCTTTGCACTCTTCGAGGCGGTTTCTACTTTCTGCGCGGGGAAAACGAAGAGACGTCATCATTAGGGTTTTGGGAGGTCGTGTCCTTTCGACACGTGTCCAGGTTTCGTTTCATTGTCCCTTTCTCTTCTCTTTAAACCCCTCTTTCAGTAAAACTCTTCTGCGCAAACTCTTAAGGTAACTCTTCTTCTTCCTCTCTTTGATTTTTCAGTCGTCGATTTCCTTTTAAGCTTTCTCTTTGATTCCGGGTTGGGTTATCGGGATTTCTTATTCTTTCCTGCAAAGGCGCCACTTTTCGACGCGATTAGGGCCGAATCCAGTGACGAATCAACATCTCGCGATAATCAGGATGACTCTCCGGCGGAGAGCTCTTCTTCTCCAAACGATTCTGAGCGCGCCTCTTCACTGCGCATCGATGGTGGGGATGAGGCACGGTCCGCTCCGTCGGTTTCCCGGGTTCGGCCGGGAGGTTTGGCTGCTAGAGGGTCCTCCCAAGGTGGTCGCGGTACCGACCATGGTGGGCGAGGAGCCTGGCGGGCTGCCAAGCGAGGCGGACGGCGAGGTGGTCGAGCAAGGGCGGCCAAGAAGCAGAAGTCCCCATTGGTTCTATATGAACAGGGCGGTTCGCCGACCTGGAGTACTCCGGAGAAAGCTACGCTGCTGAGGGAGTTGTGTGATTTCCCTGCGTCCGCCGAACTCCGACTTCCCAGGCCGGACGAGCGCCTGTGGGGTCCTCCGGAGGGTTTCGTTTGCTTGTATGAGGGACTCTTCTCGAAGTGCGGGCTGCGCTTCCCCTTTCCGAGCTGTTCGTCAAATACTGTCGGGCGCGGGGGTTGGCCTTCTCACAAATCTGCCCGTCAACGGTTCAGGGGATGGTCGTGCTGCTCACCCTGGGGTGGGAGTGCGATTTGGAAGTGACGGTTCCTATGTTCGAGGCTCTCACCGTGCAGAAGGTGAACCTTGGGATCCCGGGGACCTACTACGCTGCTTTCAAGCCTCATGTGAATCTCGTTGAGGCCAGCAGTATGGGGGCCAAGGCCAGCAAGCTGTCCAAAGAGGATGACTGGTCGCGCAGTTATTTCTTCGTCCGAGCTACCGATGCAGTTGGCCTTGATCCGTCGGCTAGATACACCCGTGACTGGAATTTCTCCCCGGGTAGGGGCCTGTCGACCGAGCTGTTTTCTTCCTTTGGTTTATTTTAACTGACACCACTTGTTCTGTTTTCAGGTCCTCACTCCTCCAGATTCAAGTTATCGGACTACGAGGGTGTCCTTGCTGTGCTCAGGACGGTGAGTGAAAGAGAGTGGAAGTCTTTCACTTCGGGAAGAGTAGCTGCGGCAATGGCCAGAGGTCGGTTAATTTTTTTTTTTTTTTTTAACGAGCTGACGGTTTGCTTGTATGCAGGTCGTTCAAGGTTTTCTGTTCCACTGTACGCGGATTAGTTCGTCGCTCCGCCGACGCCTGTCCTTGAGGTGCCGGTTCGGCGGGAACGGCCTCAGCAGACCGGGGAGGAGGCAGCTCGGGCGGCTCCTTCCAAGAAGAGGGCGACTACTACCTTGGGCAAGAGAGTTGCCAAGAAGAAGAAAACCGACGTGGAGTCCTCATCCCTAGGTCGGGAGGACATCCGTCCTGACGAGTCTGGTCGCGGGACCGAGCTTCCCCGTGACCTTTCTGTGGAGGAGTCCGGGGTCCCAGAGACGGAGGTACCGATCGGCGGGGCGGGTGAGGCGTCCCGGGATCTGGAGGATGATGTGGTCGAAGTCCAGGTGACCGAAGACTCCAGAGCGATCATCATTGTTGAGGATGCCCGGGATCCTAAAGCCGGGGAAGGGGCTGAGGTCCGTGGTGGCGACGGTGATGATGCGTCGGAGGGTTCCGACGTGGAGCCTAAGGATTATAGCTTCTACTTTGGCCATGAGGACGGGAACATTCCGTTCTTTGTGGACAGGGACGAGTGTGCCGAGCTGGCTCAGGCGATGATGTTTGGGCAGCATCATCCGCAGTGCCCGCCTTCGGAGATGGCCGAGTCTGACTCTTTTCGTGACGCGGGGCGGACTGCTGCTCGGGTGAGAATTTCATATATATATAACAATTATTTTATAGGAATTTGCATACTTTTCTTTTGCTAACAGCTGGTGTTGATGCAGACGATGGCTCGTATTGCCTTTCTCGGGGAGGCCTACGAGAAGCGGCTGATCGAGCGGGACGCGTCGATCAACCACGAGAAGTTGTACAGGAGGCCGGTGAGAGGGCCCTGAGGGCGCGCATCCGCGGGCTTGAGAAGGAGTTGGGGGATGAGAAGTCCCGATCGGGCGCTTTGGAGAAGTCTGCTGCGCAGGCGCGAGCCCGGGCTTTAGAAGCGGACCAGGTTCTGACCGAGCTGGAGGTGGAGAGGGCTCGATCTGCTGCGGAGGGGGCTCGATCGGCTGCTTTGGAAGAGGAGCTCGGGCTTACGAAGGGGGAACGGGAAACGCTTCGCTCCAGGGTCAAGGGGTTGGAGGGCGCTATCGAGCGGACGAAGGCGGCCGTGGCTAAGGAGAGCGAACGGGTTACAGCGCGGTGGGAGGGGAGGAACCAGAAATGGTCTGCGAAGATGGAGAAGATCTGTGCCCATCTCGCCGGTCGTGACCGGGCTTCAGAGCCCCATCTGCTGTTTAGCCAGGTGGTCGGAACGAGGGCATGCCTTAAGAGGATGGAAGCTGAGGACGGGATATCGGTGCCGTGGTACCGGTATGCGAAGCTGGATGAGGATGAAGGGATCTATGGTGCCCAACTGGACAAGATCGATTTTCCGGACTTGACCCCGGAAGACTTGGATATCCCTCTCGACCGTACCTCTGGTGTCCAGCTCGAGCGGCTTATGCCCGACCAGGCCCTTGCAGCCTCGAATCCTCCTCGAGGTCCTTCTGAGCCGTCCGTCGCGGATCCGGGCTCAGATGCCCACGCGTCGGTTGCTGAACGTGGTGTTACTGCACCGGCGGCTCCTACTGATCCGACAGCCGAGGATCCGGTCCCGGATGCCACCGCCCCGGCTGCTCAAGCTGATCCGACAGCCCAGGATCCGGTCCCGGATGTTACTGCGCCGGCTGCTCAGGCTGATCCCTCCGCGTTGCCCGTTGAGGCCGGGATCGAGGCAGAACAGTTTGAGCAGCCTTTTCTGGGTGAGCATGGCACCAATATGAGGATGGTGGGCTCGGATGATATAGATGGTACCCGTGCTGACGGGGTTGAGGATTTGTAGGCCGAAGTGCCTTTTGTAAAAATATGTTTTTCTCTCTTTTTTTTGTTTTTTGTTTTTTTTTGTATAGGCCGTTGGCCATTATGTAAAATGACGTTTGGCCCCCCCTCCTTTCAATAAATGAATTCGCAATTTGGAACTTCGTCGTTCCTTTCATAAGTGTTTGGTACGAGCTCGGCTCGGTAGTTGTTGTTGAGTTCGTTTAGAATAGGTCGCGGACCACATCCTCTTGTTATATTTTCTGTATGAACGGGTCGTAGACCGTGCTCTAGCGTCTGTGTACTGGGTGCGAGGTATGGCTCGGCTTGAGACACTTAATGCTTGTGTATCTTAATATATTTTTTGTTGTTGCGAGGTGTAGCTCGGCTTAAGGCACTTAAGGCTTGTGTACCTTATTTTTTTTGGTGCGAATAGCGAGCTCGGCTTATGGCACTTAACGCTTGTGTGTCTGGTAGAGGTGCGAGCTTTCAGCTCGGCTTCAGTACTTACGGCTTGTGTACTGTGTGAGTGCGAGTATTGGAGCTCGGCTTTAGCATTTATAGTTTGTGTGCTGGGGAGTGCAAGCACTGGGGCTCGGTCCCCTTATCCTTCTTTTTTTTTTGGAATAAGGTCGTGGACCCTATTCTTTGGGATAGGTCGTAGACCGTATTCTTTTTTTTGAATCTCGAAAAGATTTTATTAGATTTATAGCTGAGCCCTGGTTAGGGGTTGCCTACGTAGTTCGGTTTTTTTTTTTTTCCCGGAGCCAGGGGGCTCAGTAGTAGTAGCGCTTGAGGTTTATTGAGTTCCACGAGCGCAGGATTGCATCGCCGTTCATCGTGACCAGCTCGTAGACGCCGGGCTTGACGAACTTGGAGATAAGGTAGGGGCCTTCCCAATTGGCGCCGAGTTTGCATGCGTTTAGCTCGGCCGTATTTTCGAAGACCTTACGTAGGACCAGGTCACCTTTAGCGAAAAACCGGCCTCGGACCTTTTTGTTGTAGTACTTGGAGGCGAGCTATTGGTAGTTCTGGATTCGGAGGAGGGATTGGTCGCGTTGTTCTTCAAGAAAGTCCAGCTCGCTCAGATGTACGGCGTCGTTGAGGTCGGCCTGCTGCGTGAACATAGCGCGACGCGGAGTGGGAATTCCGACCTCAGAAGGAGCCATTGCTTCCATACCATGAGACAGGCTGAATGGTGTGCGACTTGTCGATGTCCTTGGCGTCGTGCGATGGGACCAGAGAACACCATCTAGCTCGTCGGCCCAAGAGCCCTTCTTGTCGTTCAGTCGTTTTTTGAGGTCGTCGAGGATGGTTTTGTTGGTTGCCTCGGTATGTCCGTTGCCTTGTGGGTATCTCGGGGTGGATTTACTTAGCCTGATCTTCTATTTGGCGCAGAAATCTTTGAAAAACACCGACGTGAATTGGGCACCGTTGTCAGTCACGATTTCGTATGGCAGGCCGTGCCGATAGATGATGAACTTCCAAACAAATTTGCGGACGTTGTCCGCCGTGATTCTGGTGTAGGCTTCGGCCTCGACCCACTTGGTGAAGAAGTCGGTCATTACTAGGAGGAAGCGTTTCTGGCGAGATCGGGGAAGGGGGCCGACTATATCCATGGCCCATCGCATGAATGGGTAGGGCGCCACCGCGATGGTCAGGAGCTCGGTGGGGCAGTTGATACACTCATATATTGCATGTTTTAGGATGCATTTCATTTAGGGTTTTGTGTCATTTGCATGCATAATCATGGTTTTATCTTGCATATAGGTCTCATTTAGAGTTTAGGACATTTGCATTAGGTCCTAGTAAGTTATTGCATGCATTTGGAGTGTTTTTAGGTGTTTATCGAGAAGCAAGCCAAACACCAAGTATCGATCGATACCCCTCGGTATCGATCGATACCAAAGCTTCAGGGGATTACATCGATGCCTTTGCTCGGTGTCACAGCTCGGTATCACCACAGGAGGAATCCCGGGGGAAAAAGCCTTAACACGGAGCAAAGATACCGAGGTGTGTCCTCGGTATCCAAACA
>PKML01042652.1:0-18210 GCA_002933935.1 Eutrema yunnanense | reverse complement strand
ACGACAAAAGAAATATTTTTTGAATATTATTTTAGGAAAAAACGTTTTCAAAACGATTTAAAAAAGGAAAAAAATATATATTTTTTGAAGATTTTTAGTTGTTCCTAAATTTTCTCTCAGATTTTGTTAACCGCTTGGTAGAATATGTATTCTACATTCAGTAGAATCAAGACAAAATAGTAGAACTTATATTCTACAACAAAGTAGAATATAGAGAAAATGGTAGAACTTCTATTCTACAAAAAGTAGAATATAGAGAACATGATAGAATGCGAATTCTACAATTAGTAGAATATATACAACATTGTAGATAACGGATTCTATAGGGATAGTAGAATGCTATACAAATAGTAGAATACCTATTCTATACTTGATAGATTTTAGAGCAAATACTAGAAACCAAATTCTACAATTAGTAGAACATGAAAATAAATATTTTTTAAAAAATTTGGTTTTCCTAAGATAAATTACACAATATATATTACTTACTTAATATGAATTTTCCGAATTTCTAAACTAAGTATAAATATTTATTTTGAAATTTTTTGTATTTAATAAAGGGTATTTTAGTCTAAAAGTGACATATCTCAAATAAGTACTAAGGGGACAATAGTTCCTATTTTTTGCTCTAAATTCTCAATTCTCCCTTTAAACAATCAATTTTATTGGTTCACATCAACATTCAAAATTTTAAAAGTTTCCAAATTCTAATATGATTTAAAAATATATAAAAATAAAGAAATTATGTATAAAATTTTCATTAACAACAAAAAAACAAAATGATATTAAATTAAGAAAATTTCTTGAATTAAAATAGTGGTCTCAACTATATAAATAACTAAGAATAAATATAATCGTAAAATCTCTTTACTTGTGTGTATACGTACATGTTTAGAAAGCACTTTCTTTATTATGATGAAAGTTTCTTCTCTCTCGAAAGGTGATGGCGCCGACGACTTGAAATGGGTGCAGATCCATCAAGGGGAATCTCCCAGATACGGTTGATACTACGGGTTATAATTCGGTTAGCTTTCATATGGATTCGGAATCGGGATAGCATCGGAATAGAGGCCGAAGATCCGCTCAGTCAAGAGTAAATCCGGGAATCTACGGTCTCAATATCGAGAAATCAATGCACGCGGTTAAGGATTCGGAGAGGACATCGGTCCTTTACAGATGGGTACCGTATCCACAGGGATTTGGAAAGTAAGATTGCTGTAAATCTAAAGCTTCGTATACGAAGATTAGGTGGGATTCTAAGTTGGAGCAATGGCAAGGGATTGGACGGCCTGCGAAATGAAATCAGAGAGATATCGGCAAGCTGGAAACCTGGGTCAACGTATCAAGAGATGCTGAGTACCAGATCCTTTTTTCGAATCACGGATCAAGTTGGGTTTCGCAAGATCGGTCTTTATTTAAATAAGAGCATATCATTAGAAGATTCATGGCGTCATTCTCGGATTGAGTTTATGGCAGGGATCGAGATTATGAAGCAGATTAATCAAGGAGATTTTGGAGATCGACAAGATACGGGAATGAGACGGTATTCACCAGGAGACTATATAGAGGCAAGCCAGGACAAGCTTCAATGGCACAAACATTCTCGCTATATCACCTCTATAATCTTGGCAGTTTTTCCCTGGGTCATATCAAGGCACTCAATGACGCATGGCAATTTGGTGAGAACGTCTTGTTCGGTAAACAACGGACAGCTCAACGTGAAGAAAATGAAGATCGTGATACCAAAATTCGACAACTCAAGCCTCATCGCGGGATACTCTCGGACCCTGATTGGCAGATGTATGAATCCGGGTATGCAAGATATGAAGACTATGCTGTTTATGCTGCCACGCATATGGAATGTAGAGGAACGTGTTGCTGGTGCGGACTTGGGGCTGGGACGTTTCCAGTTTGATTTCGACAAGGAGGAAGACATAAAGGAGGTGATGAAAATGGAGCCCTTTCATTTTGATTACTCGATGATGTCTTTGGTACGATGGGAACCGGGGGTGGATCGCAACTACCCATCAGCCATTACCTTTTGGATTATAGTGTTGGGAGTGCCGCTCCATTACTGGGCTGATCCGACCTTCAGAAGCATCGAAGAAGCTCTTGGAACGGTTAAGGCAGTGGATTTGGAGGAAGGAAGAGTACAAGTGATGGTGAATGGGTTCCAACCGCTAGTCTTCTCAACAATTGTGGAGTTTGATAGCGGCGAAGAGACAACGGTAACTTTGAGGTAAGAGAGGCTCTTTGGCTACTGTCGACATTGTCACAACTTATGCCATGACCACTTCAAATGTCTGTCTAGAACCGGATCAGAGGGGAAAACAGAGCGGGATACTCCGGATGACAAAGATCCGGGAAATGGCCCGAGTGCAACGAGTTTTAAAGCGGTAGTGGCTTCGGGTGGGGACCGTCACACTGAAATGCATCAGAATGGTCAAGCTGCTCAGGAGTTCAAGGGGATCTACAAAGGAAAAGAAATCAATCAAACTGCTAAGGAAGCTACACAACAGTTTTGGGCAGGAAAGGACCGGACATACAAGGGCAGAAAAGATTGGAGAGGTGGAGAAGGAACATCACGCTTCAACAGGTTTTCAGGGTACGTTCCTCCACACGAGAGGAAACAAAGATATGCGGTTTCTAACAAGGGAGTGGATGGAAAAATCAGAGGATCGGAGGAGGTGGTCTCGGCCACAGACAAGAAACAGGCTGGTACTGCCTTTAACCCAGGCAGAAACCGATCTAGGGAGGATGCTGAGGGCAAAAATAAGGATCAGAAAGAGGTTCCACAATCATCAAGCAAGGTGCATAAGGAACTATTATTCGGTAATGAGAACCTTTTTCCAGAAATGGTCAAGGGCTTAGAGGCTGAGATTTATGCAAAGGATGGAGAAGAAAGGGTAATAGATGAGGTTATGGAGGAGGGTGAAGTCGGGGACAAGGTAAATGTAGTGGTAGAGTTTTCTGTTGGGTCTGATGGTAAGAATGATAATCAGGTGAACGTCGAAGAGGATATTGGGGAAGTTGAAGAATGTTCAGAGGAGTTAACGGAGAAGGGAACCGAGATTTACTCACTCAGCACGGAGCTAGCACCGGTTTCAGAAGGGACTGTGGGCGAGAGCCAGGCTGATGAGGTAATGCAGGAGCTGGTGGCACAGGCCGTAACACAAGGAGAAAGAGGAGATTCCAACCAAGGTGAAAAAAGAAACACAATAAAACAGGTCCAATGATTTATGGAGGTGGATCTAAGAAGAGGATAGTTCAAGCAATGATTTCTCCGCGCAAGAAGACAATGGCAAAGGGTCCGGTTCGTAGTGGAGAGGACACTAAGGTGGTAGGTCCGAGGGCTTCATCAAACCCGAAGACAGGTTCAGGAAAATGATTTAGTTAATTATGCGGATTATGAGTTGGAATTGCCAGGGACTCGGGAATAAATATACCATAGGGTATCTAAGGGAGGTTTGGAAGAAACATAAACCAGAGTTTTTATTTCTTTCATAAACCAAACAAGAATTTTCTTTTTTGCAAAAGTTTCAATTTCATTTCGGTTATAATAAATTGTACACGGTCGAACCGCTTGGTGCGAGTGGCGGACTCGCTTTATTTTATGATGATTCTTTGGATGTTAATGTTTTATTTTCAAGTAATCGAATAATTGATATCGAGGCGACTATACAAGGAAAAAGGTTTTCTTATCATTTCTTTATGGCGACCCGGTACCGAAAAATCGGGATCAAGTTTGGGAACGGTTAACCCGAACAAGCACAATACGAGACGCCCATTGGTTTATAATTGGCGATTTAAACGAAATTACGGGAAATAATGAAAAACAATGAGGAAATTTACGACATGCATCCTCCTTTATGTTTTTCAATCTTATGATACAACATTGCGGTTTTCTGGAATTTCAGTATCTTGGAAATACCATGTCCTGGAGGGGAAGACGGAATTCGAAAATTGTTCGGTGCCGTCTGGATAAGGCCTTAGCTAATGAGGATTGGCATGAAATTTGTTCTCATTCATATGTCGAATACTTGGCAATGATTGGGTCGGACCATATACCAATTATTGCCACCATTGAGGATAAAATACCGCGGAAACGGGGCCAGTTTCGGTTTGATAAACGGTGGATTGGACGGAACGGCCTTATGGACACAATTTCAAAGGGATCGGAAATTAACACAGGTGGCAACAGATCCTCATTTATAGAAAAATTAACGAATTATCGGAGAGAAATATCAAAATGGCGGAAAACAATTTACCATACGGCAAGGAGAAAATTAGAGATTTACAACAAGCTTTAGAGGAGGTCCAGAATGATAACAATAGTACACCCGAGGAATTGATGGATATTACAAGAAAACTGAAAGAGGCTTATTTAGATGAGGAGTTATTCTGGCAACAGAAAAGTCGCACATTATGGGCAACGGTGGGGGACAGAAATACAAAGTTCTATCACGCGCAAGTTAAGCAAAGACGAGCGCGAAATCGGATTACTGGACTACATAATGCATCAGGATCTTGGGTTACCTCGGATAAAGAGGTGGAACAAGTGGCTGTTAACTATTTCGAGGATATATTCACATCAACTTCCCCGACGGATTTTGAGAATGCACTTAGTGATATTCCGGCTTTAGTTTCGGAACAGAACAATGATATGCTTACGGCAATGGCTACGGAAGATGAAGTTCGCAGAGCCCTTTTCATGATGCACCCATAAAAGGCTCCAGGCCCGGACGGAATGACGGCTTTATTCTTCTAACGATCATGGCAAATTATAAAGACAGATGTAGTAGGACTTGTTAACGGTTTTCTGGAAACAGGTTTTTTTTATCAACGGCTGAACTTGACTAATATTTGCCTAATCCCGAAGACAGGACGACCCACTCGTATGACGGAATTACGGCCTATAAGTCTGTGTAATGTGGGCTATAAGATCATTTCGAAAGTTGTATGTCAGAGGTTAAAGAGATTGCTACCGGAACTGATTTCAGAGACCCAATCAGCCTTTGTATCAGGGAGACTGATCTCTGATAACATTCTGATCGCACATGAGATGTTTCATGGTCTACGTACCAATAAATCTTGCAAAGGTAAGTTTATGGCAATTAAGACGGATATGAGCAAAGCATATGACCGGGTAGAATGGCCATTTATTGAACACCTGTTGAGGAAATTTGGTTTTGCGGAAAAATAGATTTCATGGATGATGTGGTGCATCCAATCGGTACAATATAAGATACTCATTAACGGTAATCCCAAAGGACAAATAACGCCATTCAGAGGACTACGACAAGGCGACCCATTATCACCCTATTTATTTATACTTTGTACGGAGGTCTTGATAGCCAATATACGGAAAGTAGAGAGAGAGAGAGAGAAATCACTTACAGGGTTGAAAGTGGCGAGGGCAGGCCCAGCAGTCTAACAGTTACTCTTTGCGGACGATAGTCTGTTCTTCTGCAAGGTTACGGTGCAGGAATGTCACACCATATTACATATACTTAAACAGTACGAGTCGGTCTCAGGGCGACAAATTAATTTTTCAAAATCTTCCTTAATTTTCGGACATACAGTACAAGATGAGGTAAAAGACGAGTTAAAACAATTGTTAGGTATCCAGAATATGGGAGGGGTGGGTACTTATCTGGGTCTCCCGGAAAGTCTAGGAGGAGCAAAGAGCAAGATTTTTAATTTCGCCGTCGAAAGACATAATGACAGAGTTAATGGATGGACATCAAGGCTACTAACCAAAGGGGGTAAAGAGGTTCTACTTAAATCGGTAGCCTCGGCTATGCCGACTTTCGTTATGTCATGCTTTCGACTACCCAAGTCTATTACCGCAAAACTAACTAGTGCGGCAGCGCGGTTCTGGTGGAGTTCTGACGGACACCAAAAAGGGATGCATTGGATGGCTTGGAAGAAGATGTGTCGGAGCAAATCAGATGGTGGAATTGGTTTCCGAACAATAGAGGAATTTAACACGACACTGCTGCCAAAACAACTATGGCGGTTAATGGAAAAACCGGATTCGTTATTTGCTCGAGTTTTTGAGGGTCGTTACTTCCGGAACACAGACCCATTAGATCCTATAAGATCATACTCCCCGTCCTTTGGGTGGAGGAGTATTATTTCGGCTCGACCTCTGGTTACAAAAGGGCTTATTAAAAGAGTTGGTTCAAGTGGCTCCATCTCAGTATGGAATGATCCTTGGATACCATCTTCTCCCCCGAGGTCAGCAACATGTAAGGGGTATAATTATTATCCCAATCTAAGGGTCAATCATTTGGTTGATCCAGCGACACAAACGTGGAATTGGGAGTTGATAAATGCAGTTATCGACCCTGCCGATGTGGAAATTATACGCGGTATACCCATCAGCAGCACATATCGACCAGACCCTATTGGTTGGCACTATACAAAAACAGGAAAATATACGGTAAAGTCGGGATACCAGATTGAACAACAAAACCCAGACAATGGCGGAAATTATTTTTACGGTCCGGATATTAAGAAATTACAGGCACATACATGGAAATTAACATGTCCACCGAAATTGCGATATTTCATTTGGCAAACCATTTCGGGATGTCTTTCGGTTTCAGCAAATTTACGCGCTCGAGGAATAAATTGTGATACACAATGTCCTCGATGTTGAACGGAAGAAGAAACGATTAACCATGTTCTGTTTGAATGCCCACCAGCGCTACAAACATGGGCACTCTCTCATATTTCATCGATCCCGGGAGTTTTCCCGATGACATCGGTTTTCTCCAATTTGGATCACCTCTTTTGGAGGCTCCCAAAAGAGGAAAAGAATACAATGTTTCCTTGGATTGTGTGGAATATTTGGAAAGCAAAGAACGACAAGGTGTTCTCAAATGTGGATAGAAATCCTCACGAGATTCTGCGGATAGCGTAAACAGAAGCAATAACCTGGGAAACGGCACAGTATAGCGAACCAGATACAACTTCTCAACAAATCGGTCATAATACGAGTCAACAAGATGGATATATTGGACAGACATGCTATATTGATGGTTCGTGGAAGGAAACGGATAACTATTCTGGTCTAGGATGGTTCTGCTTTCAGGAGGGAGTCGAAGGAGTAATTATGGGGTCCCGTAATCTGCGAAGAAGTTTATCCCCGCTGCACGTAGAATTGGAAGCGCTCATCTGGGCGATGCATTGCATGATTGCAAATCACAAGACGGCGATAGCCTTTGCAACGGACTGCTCAGAGTTGGTGAAGATGGTGTCTACACCCAAGGAGTGGCCGACTTTTACACTACATTTGGAGGAGTTCAAGAGGAGCAAGGAGGTATTCACCTATTTCTCAATCACACACATCCCACGCGCGAGTAACACAGTGGCAGACAAGCTAGCACGAGGTGCTCGAGTCTACCCATCAGATTTCACTTATGTAAACTTGATACCCCGATTTGGTTCACCGAATCGTAATAGGTATTAAGGCTGTTGACAAAAAAAAATATATATATATATATATATATTATGATGAAATAATTTTATCACCATTTTTTGTTACAAAAATGATTTATTATCTATAAAAAATATATATGTTACTTATATAAAAGTTCAATTTATTTGATTCTAAAGCTTTCCACATAGAATTTTAAATAACAAATCATTATAATCTACATTAGCATCTAAAATTTTGCCACACGTCCATAAAAAATTTCCACACGATCGCATGGAATAGATAGTGCATAAAAGATCGAAAAAATTATATTTTCATATTCGGATTGCCATAGATCAATGTAGGAGTTCTTTGTTTTGAGTTGTTCTATTTGTTATTCATTTTTCTGAAATTTAATGTAAATTGTATTGATTTTGCCTATTTAATTGTTTTCTTGATCAAATAATAAAAAAAAGAACGGCATGAAAAAGAACTCACTCATGGATTGAGAAAGACGACTATAATGAAAGAAAAATAAGTATTTGTAAACCAATCTTCTCATATATAAAATAATATTTGTTATTAATTTCAATATTATTTGTAATGACCCCTAAGTATGAGAATTAAATCATCATCGCTTGTGTTTATGATCTCATCTAAGAACCATTGAAAAGTTACCACAACCAATATTTCACTAGACAAAATTCTGGCTTCTATCTCTTCAAGGTAAAATTTACAAAAAGTATATTTATTTTGTCGGTTTTTTGTATTATAAATTTGTTTCAAAGTTCATTCCATATACATATATTGTTTTTCTTTCAAAATTTATTTTTTCTATTAATACGAGAGCAAGAGTTGTGTTTACTACATTAAATTAAAATTTTGTATTGATTATAGTAGTTAAGGAAGAAGAATAATTTTTTAGTGTTTTGTTTTTTATTGTTGTTTTTATAGAAAACAGATATAACGAGAATGAAAATGAAAATGAATATGATGAAAAAAAACTTATTCACTCTGATTGGAAGAAATAAGATACAATCATTAAAAAAAAGTTCATTTAAAAGTTACCACAACCAATATGCTATTAGGCAAAAGTCCGGTCTTAACATCTTCAAGACAAAACTGACAAAAAATCATCAATCTTTTGTGATTTTAAATTAGTTTCAAAATTCATTTCATATTTATCTATTGTCTTAGTTTCAAAATTAAAGTTGTCATGAATGTGAAATAAAGAGTTGTGTTTATTAGTTTTTGTTTTCAGTTTAGTAGATTAAATCAGAAATTTGTATTGGTTAAATTAGCTAAGAAAAAAAAATAACTTTTAACTTTATTACTTTTTGATGTTTTCGTAAAAAACATATATAACGAAGATGAAACTGAAAAAGATAAAAAAAAAAACTAATTTTCTTGATTTAAAGAAATGATGTATAATATTTTATCTTCGTGTCAATATTATGGTTATTAAATAGATTTTGATTACTTTGTTACACTTTTAGTTGGATTTGATATAATAACTTATAAATGTTCGACTATATAATACGTTTTTCAAACGGGACATATATATATATATATTCAAAACAAGACCGTTAAACCTCACAAACTATATATAATTACTGAGATTAAAAATGCAATATTTTCAATATATATTATTACAATCACCATTATACACAAAATAATATCTCAATAAATATAATTACTAGCATATGATTTTTATCAAAATAATATTAAAAACAATACCCACGCGTAGCGTGGATGCAAAACATAGTCTAGTATAAGATAAATGTTAGAAATTTAAGTTCCAAACAATTATCTATGTAGATTTTTAGATTAGTTTTGAGTTTCTATTTGCGAAAAATGGAAACTCAAAACTTGCTTTCGTTTCTTGTTGCCAACTAAGTTCTTGCTAGTTTGGCCAGACAGGATATGAATCTTTGCTTCCGATCCATTTGCAAATATGGGTGTATGCTTAATCCGTTGATAGTACATCTCCAAAGATTAATCCGGATCTCTCCGTAGGTTTGGGATCAAATTGAGTTATATATATAAAAAAAATTGTATAAGAGAAAGATCAGACTGCTACTTCCACTTTTTTTTTTAATAATAAATGGTGTTTTAGAACTTCAATTTTGTTTTAAAAATAATGTCGTTTTATATTTTAAACAAATTTGTAATTTTAACTCTATCATTTTAAAGGATTAAATTTGTAATTTTAACTCTATCATTTTAAAGGATTAAATTTGTAATGTAGAAATTTTAATAATTTTTTAAATATATTGAGTTGGAATATTGGGGAGGGAATGAATCATCAAAATGCGAATCCGATTCACAGCTATTGGATGCTATGCTCTCCAGCTTTTCCTTTTTACAGGAACAGTTTCATCAACTTTCTTTTGCCTTTTTCTTATTTTTCACTCTTTTTGTTCCTTTTTTGGCAACAAAAATAAATAAACCAAAGCCTAAGAAGATAGAAATTTTTTTTCTCGACTTCTGTTATAACTAAAAATGATGGAATTTTCTAGGCCTAGGAATTTGGTTAACCGAACGGGTCCGGTTTTTTGGTTAGTTAGGTTCTTAGAATTTAACCAAAATTAAGTAAAAAAATTACGGTTTTGTTCGGTTTGGTTATCGATTAGTTCGGGTATTTTAAATTTTATCGAAACTAACCATAATTTTGGGTTTTTGTGTTGAATTTTGATTAAAATCGGGTAATTTCAGTTATATTTGATTCAGTATTTTAAATATATTTCCGTATAATCCGATAAAAAATTGATTTGAAAGTTTTTTTATATTTGAAAGTTTTTTTAGAAAAAAAAAATCGAAGAACCAATCTTTCTAACCGAACTAATCTGGATTTTCAAAACTGCCGATCAGTTCTGATCTCCAAACCAAACCAAACTAAACCAAAAAAAAAAAAATGGTTTAGATCAATTCGGTTCGATTCAGTTCGCTCGGTTCGATTAAAATTCTCATGCCTAGTATGTCCGTTTACCTATTAAAGGAGCGCGTTTCATTAGACCTTTGAATGACTTATATTGTTAAACTAGTAATTATACTTACGTAGAAGGCCACATGGCTGAGCAAATTAAGAAACTTGAAAAAAAGAAGCCTATGTATTCTTTTACAGCTGTTTCCACGTTACACCTACTCCACCTTTCTGACCAAACCCAAGACTATTTAATCCATTTTCCAATTCCAAATTAAGGCGTAATTAATCTCGGTAATAATATACTCTATATGTTTCGTAAATAATGTTATTATGACATATTTTACATATATTAAAAAAATTATTGAAAATTTCATATTAAAATTAAACAATTTTTTTTTCCAACTAATACACTAAAAATAAAAATAAAATTGGATTTTATATAAAAATTATATATTAAAAATATAAAATAATATTATTTACTCCTTCCGTTTCTTTTTATAAGTAGTTTTGGCTAAAAACACAAAAATTAAGAAACTCATCTTTTAATAAAAAATATCATTTAATATATAAATTAAAAGTAATTTAGCTAATTATAAAAAAAACTGCAGAATATTATTAGTCACACGGTATTCCTTATATTGTGAAACAAAACAAAATCTCTAAAACTATTTATAAAAAGAAACTGAGGGAATATGAAACAAAAATAAAACTTTAAAACGATATTCTTCGTGAAAAGATGAGAGTAAAATACTTTTTCAACTTTGTAATTTCAAATGAATTCGGAAAAAAAAGTGTAAAAATATAGGAGAATCGGACAGAGACGAACCACCTGTTATTTTATTGCCACTACCAATAAATGACAAATTCACCGTTCTTGGACACGAAGACACGTGTCTTTTTACAAACGCACACGTTGCTGACCTCATCAGTCATCATTACTAATCACTTTTTGCAACAAAGAGTAAACCACTAATCACCTTTTAATTAAGTTAAAAATACACCAATGTAGCAAATTCGATATAACCACGACGTA
This sequence comes from Eutrema yunnanense, assembly GCA_002933935.1. NCBI lineage: Eukaryota > Viridiplantae > Streptophyta > Magnoliopsida > Brassicales > Brassicaceae > Eutrema > Eutrema yunnanense. The sequence continues at coordinate 6,828 of PKML01042652.1, read as the reverse complement.
TCACTAATTCAACAAATCCAGATGCAATAATTAAACCAAAATAAATGTGTTATTTACTAATGATAACAAACGATAAAGCACAAATAAAAATAATTTTAAAACGAACTATTAAAACTCCAAATCGAATTATCTAATTACTAAACCCTTAAATTACATAAACTAAAATTATAAAAGAAACGAAAACGAACAAAAAAATCCTTAAATGGAAACTATCCCAATAGTTCTAAAATACCAAACTACAGCAACAAAGCAACGACGACAACGAATCCGGCGAAAGATCCGGCGGAGATTGCAGCGGCGGTGTTGTTGTTGTCGTTAGCAGGAGTAGATCCGGTCGGGCCAGACGGAGCGTTTGCGCCAGGAGCTCCTTCGGGGGTAAGAGATGTCGGAGGAGCCGGTGGTGAAGCGACGGTGGAGGTAGGTGAGCCAGCCGGAGGAGAAGTAGGAGCTACCGTTGGAGTGACGGACGGTGGAGGAATGGTGGCGCGTGAAGGAGTTGGTGCGGCGATTCTCGGAGGCTGAGAAATTGAAGGAGTGGCTGGAAGAGGAGATCTTGTCGGAGATGGTCCCGGAGCTTGAGCCACGGTGGAAGAAGCTACGAGAGCGAGGAGGAGGAAAAAGACGATTGATTTTGAGGCCATAGTTTCGTACTTTGAGATTTAGAGAGAGAGAGAGAGAGAGAGAGAGAATCTGTTTCGAGAAGAGAGGAGACGAAGAGGCTTTATATAATGGGAGAGTTACGTGAGAGAGAAAGATATGTGTTGTTTCTTCGAAATTACACGAAGACGCGCAAGTATTTATAGTAATTTACGAATAAGTCCAAAAGTAGTTTTTTATTATAATTCGGGTCCTGATTTGGTATTTCATTACATGAGCTCAAGAAAAAGTCACGAATGTTTGGTGGTTCTCATGTTCGATTAGGATGCAAGTTACTTACAATTCCTATTTATATATAGAAATTGATAAACCATGGAGAGTTTACATATCGAAGAAAAACAAAGAGAAAGCTGACATGGAAAGTCTTTGAAAGAAGCTAGGAAAGTCAAAGATGAAAGACTCAGAGAAGACTAGAAGATTTGCTTTACAACTTAGTAGTAAGAAGAGATAATCTTTCCATTGGATCATAGATTTGTAATTGGGATTTTCTCATTCATACTTTGTAACTGAGAGGGACGATTTCGAGTGAGAAATACGTCTTGTTACATTGTAGTGTGGTTGATTTGAATAAACACGATTTGTTCTTATCAGAAAAAAAAAAAAAAAAAAACAACAACAAAAGAGTTTAGGGTAAATTATAGAAACAAATGCAAAAGCAGTTTATAATACACATCTACGACTCAATGATGATCAATTTGCCAAAATTGACTTCAAGTTCTTAACTAGAATCTGCAAATTTCTTAACTTTAGCTTGATAACAACTGATCAGAATCATCCTATACTATTTCTATTACCAAGAACAACATTCAGTCATCAACTACTAAACAAGTGCTCATGGAAACAGATTGGTTTTCAACTTTATATCATCAAATACTTGTATCACAAATCCACGATTCTATGATGATCAAATTTTGCCAAAACTGACTTTCAAGCTCTTAGCTTTCTACCTAAAGAATCTAATATCTTAAGCCATGTCAACTCCTGAACTAAGCTGATAATATCTAAATTCAAACAAGTCGGGATTATTTGGTTATCTCCATCACCAAGAACAACTTTCTATCATCAACTGCTTAAACAAGTGTTCATGTAAACGGATTGATTCTCAATTGTTCCAGATTCAGATCAAACTCCAAAACAGAGATGCAATTCAGCAAAAGTAGCCAGGTTATAAGTGAAATTGGATGAAATGTGACAACTATTATGCGTTTTTAAGCGTACGCATAAATGCGATCCACTCTAGTTTTAGAAACAGTGGTACTCATAACCGAAGGAACCGAACCGAATTGAATTAGGAAGAACCAACCTAACCGGATAGTATAAATACCCAAATGTTTTTTTCTAATATTTTTTTTGTATATTCGAAAGAACTGGAACCGAACCGAAAACGAAATAGATGTCTGAAATACCCGAAATACAATTATATACTTACAAATATCATATATAGTAAAAACGAAGTAAATTTTCGGAATGTAGCTCTCTCATTCATTTTAAACCGTAAAACTCGGCTAGTCCTTTTTATATCGGTTTGATTTAAGTTTTTTTGTCGTACCGATTATCGATTTTTGGGCTATTAATTTTAAAGTTTTAGGGTCTGTTTTCTCGAAAACCCTTTGGTTTTCGTGTTAAATATGTGTGGTCGCCGTTTATATTTTTTATGCTGTCGAAGCCCTAAATTTTTTGGGTGACTATAAATATATCCTAAGTTTATAGTTTTGTTCATCGTCTTTGTGCCCTTTTAGTTTTATTTTGCTTTCTTTTGTCTTGGTTTTTTTAATTTCGTTCTCTGGTTTGGTTCCTTTGATCTTTACCTTTTAGCTTGGTTTCTATGCCGTTTCTAATCTCCTTTTTGTGATTTTCTTCTCTCTTTTTCGTTATTGATTATGCAATGCATATTGTTCTGCGATTCTAACTGTTCGGTTATGTTTTTTATTTGTTCGTGTAGGTTGCTCTACCTCTTTTGGATATTTGTCCGGTTTATGCATCGTTGCTCCTCTGTCAAAGTATATGTTTTTTTATGATTCACGTTTGCGAGTTTTAGTGTTTTGTGTTTGCATAAGTTTTTCAGTCTCTTTGTGATTTTTGTTTTTTCGTATGTTGTCCTCACCTATCTTTGGTTTTGGAATTTTATTAGGGTGGTCGTGGTGTGGTTCTGGATTGTTTTGGAGGCTTGCTTTTGTTGGTTTGGTTCCTTTGACCTTTACCTTATAATTTGGTTTTCTATGCCGTCTCTTATCTCCTTTTTGTGATTTTCTTCTCGGTTTTTCGTTGTTGTTTATGCATTGCATATTGTTATGTAATTCTAATTCTTCGGGTTTTTTTTTCGGTTTTTTTTCTGTGTAGTGATAAAATTTTCAAATTCGGTAATAGTGTTCTTCGTTTTTGTGTTGTTGTTTATGCATTGTTCGTTGTTCTGCGTAACTAAGATCAAATAATTGTGTTGCTTTGTTGGTGTAGGTGGGTCTAACTCTTGGGATATTTGCTCGGTGTCTCCATCTTTCTTGCTCTAGCGAGGTATCAGCTTCTTGGCTCTCACGTTTGCGACTTTGTCTTTTTTTGTTTGCGTTTGTATTGTTCTGCTTTTATTGATTTTATTATTTTTGGATCATGTGGCATCGTTTCTCATCTTTCCCTTTTGTGATTATTTTTTTTCTTTTCTTTTGATTTCTAAATTCGTAGATAGTGTTCTTCGATCGTGTGTTGTTGTTTATGCGTTGTTCGTTGTTCTTCGTTTAATTTAATGATGATCGAACGGTCTAATCTTTCTCGGAACATGCTGCTCTGGTGCACTCCCCGATTTCAGATGCTTACTCCAGCCGTCGGATCCTCCTTGCCATGTCTGTTCTCAGTCCCTCTCTTTACTACCTCACCTGAACCCAAATTACAGGTAAATTGTCTCTTTCCAACAGCGGTAAACCTTCTTTTCAACCAAAAAAGTTTCAATTGATGGTTCTAACAAACCCCTTTTGATCTTCTCTGATCCATTCTTGATGCTCTGATTTTGGCAAATGCAATACATCACTCTTGATTGATTATTGCTGCAAGGAATGATTATTGCTGCAAGGAAGAAGATGGTAGACATGATTACATACTTATTGATGTTTAGAAGAGTTTTCGAGAGCAAGTCCTTCGTTGGTTTACCTGCTACAAGATTCCACGAATCGATTCTGTTAAGCCATACAAGTGTTGATTTCTTTGAACAAAGCCATACAAGTGTTGCAAGTTGCAACAGAAGTAATTAATTCTCAAGCAAACTTTCTTTTGATGCCAAGATTCAGGGTTTTTCTTGAACCATGGTCTGAACCAGTTTTGACTGCCGGACAAAACGATGGAAGAAAAAAGAGAAGAAATTTGGGATTTCTTTCAAGCCAAGGCGAGAGACAAGACGTCAATATAGCTTAAACTAAGCAAATGATCTCTCTTCAAAAATGTAGGGGAGTAACCGATCCGTAAGCCCGTGAGTTAAGCCGAAGAGATCGAAGCCGAGCAAAATCGAGACCGAAACCATAATCAACCACTGACCCAAAACCAATCCGAAACTCCGTAATCCGAACATGATTTTCCGATATCTTCGAGGCCCAGGGAGAGGTAATAAGCGCCCAGAGCCACCGAGAATCCGAGCTCATCCTCAAAACCAGTGAGTCGCCGCCGCCATCGCCATAGAGGAAGTCGTAGGGTTTTTTTTTCTTTCTCTTTTACGTTATCGGTGACACTATTCACGGCTGGAAAAAAAAATCTTGTTAGTTTTAAAAAATTGAAATTATGTTCGCCGTGAAAAAAAATTTATGTTTTTTTTTGTAGTTATACAAAATTGAATCAATTCATAGGATGCAAATAACGGAAAAACAAAATCTATGGGTAACAATATGTACTGTTAAATCTATGGGGTAACAATATGTACGGTCAAAAAGCAAAATCGTCCGAAAAGTAACCCTTTTGTTACTTGCTTAATTTATGTTTATATGTGGCTATTTTTTTTAATGCATTATTGAAAATTGGTTATTTGACCAATTATCCCTTTTATTTAAGCAGTTGGATTAACGTTTTTTTTTTACTTTTCCTATAATAATATTATATTATATAAATAAATTTCCGTTTTCTTTATAAGACCGGAGAGCTAGTTCGAAAACCCTAGTCGATAGAAATTTAGGTCACAAACCAAAGCTGGAGAAGCTTGAAAACCCTAGTCGATAGAGATTTTTGCTTTCCTCTTTAGCTCGGTGGTTCTTGATTTGAGCCTAAACTCTATTAGATGTCTTCCAAAGTTATGACAGAGAAGGAGCAATCACCCGAGTCTCCACCGTCTCGGATTACGTCACTTCCAGTGACATTATCGTGGATATCGTAGCACGTGTACCGAGATGCTATTATCCGAAAATCTGCCTCGTTTCCAAGAGTTTCCGATCAATCGTTGCGTCGCCTGAGCTATACACGAGTCGATCCTTGTTAGGCTTCACCGAACAGTATTGTCTCTATGCTGTCCTCTATAACTACGACACCAAAGAATACCGTTTGTATATTCTCCGCCGGAAAGTCAACAACAATAATCGCTTGGTCATTATCCGGTCGTTTCCTTGTATGCCTTGCAGTGTAAGCTATGTCCCAGTGGGTTCAAAGATATATGTGGTGGGTTCATCGAGTTCTTTAAGCATAGGCTGTAGATCTCACATGGTGCAGCCCATCTCTCACATTGCTAAGCCCATGTATGATAAGGTCGCTGGCAACATTGACCGGAAGATTTACGTAATCGGAAATCATTGGTGTGGTGACAAGAAAACTGTCTATTTCCAACGAAAATTTACGACCGTTTTAAATCGATGTAACTTTACGACGAAATATGTGTTCGATGTAAAATCGTCGTAAATATGTGTCGTCGTAAAATCGATGTAAAATTACGACTAGTTTACGACGACATTACAACGACAACATAAATCGTCGTAATACCGTCGTACATTTACATCGATATTACGACGAATATGTCTTCTGTATATTACGTCGATATTACGTCGATTTGACGTCGCATGTTGGCAGTTAGGTAGACCACGTTTTTAATAGGTCCACCTACTAATTTTACATCGAATTTACATCGTAAAAATCGTTGTAAATCCGTTGGAAAATCGTTGGTAATTCTGAAAAAATTTCTATAAATACAGCCTAACTTCAAACGAAAGAATGAAAAAAAAACTTAACAAAAAAAAAACACTATAAATGTCTATATACGAACTACGAAAATGGATGTATACGCAAAAGGATTCAGATGGAGATTTGACGGAAGAATTCAAAGAAGGGCTTGAAATATTCATGTATCAGGCCGGAAATATGCAAACAACCCTGGAAAGTGGTAAGATGTTCTGTCCTTGTCGTAAATGCAAGAATACGAGATATATGTTTATTGAGACGGTGTGGAAGCATTTACTAAATAGAGGATTTATGCCGCAATATTATGTTTGGTATCAACATGGAGAGGGTTTTGAAAGAACTCAAGCAACCGATAGTAGTAGTAATTATCAAGGTCAAGTAGAATCAAATTATCAAGGTAGTTATGATCATGGTCAACATCAATTTGATCAGGGTGCAGATCATGATAGGATGCATGCCATGGTTAATGATGCATTTCATGAAACAAATGCTGATAATAGTACTGTTGAGGAACCCAACGTAGATGCGAAGCGATTTTATGATATGCTAGCCGCTGCAAACCAGCCACTCTACGATGGATGTAGAGAAGGTCAGTCTAAATTGTCGTTAGCTGCTAGGATGATGACAATTAAAACTGATCATAACTTAGCTGAGGTTTGCATGGATGATTGGGCTGATCTTATTAAAGAGTATTTGCCAGAGGATAATTTGGCTGCCGAAACATATTATGAGATACAGAAGTTGGTGTTTAGTCTTGGGTTGCTTTCTGAGATGATAGATGTATGTGTTGACAATTGTATGCTTTTTTGGAAAGATGATGATAAGCTGCAGGAATGTCGATTTTGCCGAAAACCGAGATTTAGGCCCCAAACAACTGGGCATACAAAGATACCATACCAACGGATGTGGTATCTTCCTATAACTGATAGGTTGAAACGATTGTATCAATCTGAAAGGACAGCTGCATCGATGAGGTGGTATGCAGAACATTCACAGAGAGAAGGAGAAGTGACTCACCCGTCAGATGCAAAAGCT
>PKML01042545.1:26786-37212 GCA_002933935.1 Eutrema yunnanense | reverse complement strand
TGCAACGATTTTACAACGATATAGTTCGTTGCAAAATGGCTGTTTTCTTGTAGTGGTTTTACAATTCATATGTGCTATTATAGAACAAATGGAGAACCAAAAATTAAGCGCGAGCACATTATTTTTGCCACCTAACATATCATAGCGTTTACTATTTCAGAAACGCTATGAAAAAGTCATGCATAAGTCAACAATAGCAGAAGCATATAAACCGCTATCCTGAATTGCTATTAATACCTGTTTTTCCTGTAGTGTGGAGAAGAAAACTTGGGCCGAAAGTTACGGTAACTTAACGGCTAAGTTTCGAGGAGACTTCGGATGAGGGAAAGGTGGGAGGCTTTGTCCCCAAGTCTCAGGCACATGCATGGACGAAACACATGTCGCCGTGAGAGAATGCCGCCCGCATTCAACGAATCGGAGACGCCGCCCAAAGGAACCAATCCAGGCCGAGGAGGAAACTTGGTCCCCAAGTGTAAGAAGGCTATAAATACCCCCTCACCCTTAGGTTAGATCTCATTTTCGAAAACTTAGAGAAAGTAAAGAAAGTTGAGAGAGAATTAGAGTGAGAAAGTAGATCCGATAGTGTTTTTCCGGCGAGAAGGGTGCGCGGCGAAGCTAGGTGATCGGTTCGCGGGGGAATTTAGAAGCTTAGAAACCGTAGGCTAAGGGCTCAAGCTTCAGGTTTCAGTGAGTTTCGGTTTCTGTTATGTGTTATTATACCTGCAGAGAGGTTGGTACGGACTATAGAGAGTCCCGTTCCAAGGCAAGACGGTGGAAACACATGACAAGTCATGATTGAGGTCAAAAGTTCGGGAAGAACTAATGAATCGATCATGAAAGGAGAAGGTTAGGCGTGCTAGTGAGAGGCGCATAGCATGTCTAGACCATGTTATGATTACTTCATAAAGATCCTTTGTGGTTTATGAAGATCATTTGTTACAAATGTTGGTATCAGAGCATGGTTCATGATCATGCTCATGGGAAAGAGTTTTCAAAAAAATTTGAGTCAAAAGAGAGTCGAAAAACACCTTTAAGAATCTGGAAGTCCGACACTTTAGGATAGTGAGTTTGGGAAAAATATAGGACTTACCCGATTTGTTGAGTGTATTGCAGGATGTCGAAGAGTTCGGGAAGGCATTTACGAGGTTCTGAGGGGATGACTAGTTCTGAGGGGACGCATGTTAACCGGTATCCGACACGTTATGGATCTGTGGAAACCAACTCGTGTGATGGTACGATTCGCGTTTCCAGTATGGACTCGTTGGACGAGATCTATTTAATCAATTCTGACTCATCGTTCGAATATGATCCTGAGATGACGGGAGAAAGGATTCTCCGAGAAGTCTTAAGCAATTCAGATGTGCTAGACTGGTGGGATATGGACATGGAGTCTATTCCCCAAGGGCCGGAAGAGGAAAGAGCCACGGAGATGACTCAACAAGTTGAATACGTCCCGGAGCAAACGGCGTATTCAGATGTGGAGATTTGGGAGCCGCGAGCTCCAATAACCCAAGGAGTGTCGTCAAGCGACACCTTTATGACAAACACCGTGGATCTGTCTCACTCAGGTGGAGAACGAGACACATCGATGATCCCTATGCCACATGTCTACTCGCAGGATTGCCATTACCAGTACCATATGCCATTACCACGAACCGTACAGGAGAGTGTCTCGGTAGTAGGGCAAGTGCAAGTAGAGAAAATATCCTCGGAAGAAGGAGACCAAGGATATGACGCAGAGATGACCATCGGGGAGTGGTTAGACCGCTACGGGTTATCTGGTGAGGGGATGGAAGAAGGAGCAAGAAATCAAACCGAAGAAGGAAGCGGAAGTCGGAGTTTGCAAAACCCGCAGATGGGGAGTGCAACATCGGAAGCTGAAGCAATGGAGGAATCAATCACCTTGGCCCATGATGCAGTTCATGAGATGGTCCGAAGGTATTTGAACCTCAAGAACGACGACCAACCAGAAGGATCGAGGGTGAATGACGTAGACGCTTCGGAAGAGCAGCCGAGAATGTCAGATGCATATGAGGGACTTGAGTACCCACATGAAGAAGAAGACGAGGGAAACCTCGGAGGAAACGAAAGAGAGACGGCGTACCGAGAAAGGTACAACTTAGGCAGGTTGCCTACACAAGCTCTCAGAATGGAAAGGAGGATCCGTATGAGAACCGAGAGCCCCACGGGGGTATTGGAACAGTGTGGTCACTGTGGACGTACAAACCACATGACCTGGGAATTCCATAGCACGCCAATGGGACGACGGCTACTGCCGCCCATAGGGCTGTGTTACTTGTGCGGATACGGCGGACACCCCAAAGAAATTGAAGAACCAGTGCAGCCTCTAGACTCGGATGCTTCCAACGCAGCGTCCAGCGGTGCAAGCGGGAGGGAGGCGACGAAAGGGTCGGGAAGATCTAACGTCACGGACTAAGGAAGGGATCTTAGATAAGGGTAGTATAGGCAGCAGGGAACCGTGCATCCTGTACATAGATACAATAAAAGGTACGCATGAGTTTTAGACTTATCTTGTGAATAGTTAAGTTTTTATTTGTTGTATGATATGACACGCACGCAGGGGCCGGGTAGGCTAGGGTCCTGTGTGTGTGCTTGTGTGTAAGTGAACGGATTGTCGGGTAGACGAGGCCGTGTCGCTTGTATTGTATAATGTGAAATTATATCAATAAAACGAGTGTTGTTCAAATCATGGATGGTTATATTATGCATATAATATGAATCAAGGATGATTGTTAAGGGACACTTAAAGTTGTGAGCATGGTCATCACTGCTTTAAGGATGCCCGAAAAAAAACGGATGCCATGAAGGCATGTTTAAAAGCTTGAAAACCCTAAAAGAATTGGTAACTGTATTGTGATTTTTTGCTTAAATGAGAACCAGAGTGGGGGAAACTATTTATAGCCAGAAGAGAAAAGCTTCAATCGATAAACCAAGGAAAGAAGAAATAGACTAAGGAAAGGTCTATGGAGGAAGGACGTTGAAGAATGTCAAGATCAGAAAGGGAAGTGGAATGGGAAATTCTACGACACCAGAACGTTGGAAAACGTTAGATCAAGGAATGATCACATTGGTATCAGAGCATGGCTCATGATCATGCTCATGGGAAAGAGTTTTCAAAAAATTTCGAGTCAAAAGAGAGTCGCAAAACACCATTAAGAATCTGGAAGTCCGACACTTTAGGATAGTGAGATTTGGGAAAAATCTAGGACTTACCCGATTTGTTGAGTGTATTGCAGGATGTCGAGGAGTTCGGGAAGGCATTTACGAGGTTCTGAGGGGATGACTAGTTCTGAGGGGACGCATGTTAACCGGTATCCGACACGTTATGGATCTGTGGAAACCAACTCGTGTGATGGTACGATTCGCGTTTCCAGTATGGACTCGTTGGACGAGATCTATTTAATCAATTCTGACTCATCGTTCGAATATGATCCTGAGATGACGGGAGAAAGGATTCTCCGAGAAGTCTTAAGCAATTCAGATGTGCTAGACTGGTGGGATATGGACATGGAGTCTATTCCCCAAGGGCCGGAAGAGGAAAGAGCCACGGAGATGACTCAACAAGTTGAATACGTCCCGGAGCAAACGGCGTATTCAGATGTGGAGATTTGGGAGCCGCGAGCTCCAATCACCCAAGGAGTGTCGTCAAGCGACACCTTTATGACAAACACCGTGGATCTGTCTCACTCAAGTGGAGAACGAGACACATCGATGATCCCTATGCCACATGTCTACTCGCAGGATTGCCATTACCAGTACCAGACGCCAGTACCACGAACCGTACAGGAGAGTGTCTCGGTAGTAGGGCAAGTGCAAGTAGAGAAAATATCCTCGGAAGAAGGAGACCAAGGATATGACGCATAGATGACCATCGGGGAGTGGTTAGACCGCTACGGGTTATCTGGTGAGGGGATGGAAGAAGGAGCAAGAAATCAAACCGAAGAAGGAAGCGGAAGTCGGAGTTTGCAAAACCCGCAGATGGGGAGTGCAACATCGGAAGCTGAAGCAATGGTGGAATCAATCACCTTGGCCCATGATGCAGTTCATGAGATGGTCCGAAGGTATTTGAACCTCAAGAACAACGACCAACCAGAGGGATCGAGGGTGAATGACGTAGACGCTTGGGAAGAGCAGCCGAGAATGTCAGATGCATATGAGGGACTTGAGTACCCACATGAAGAAGAAGACGAGGGAAACCTCGGAGGAGACGAAAGAGAGACGGCGTACCGAGAAAGGTACAACTTAGGCAGGTTGCCTACACAAGCTCTCAGAATGGAAAGGAGGATCGGTATGAGAACCGAGAGCCCCACGGGGGTATTGGAACAGTGTGGTCACTGTGGACGTACAAACCACATGACCTAGGAATGCCATAGCACGCCAATGGGACGACGGCTGCTGCCGCCCATAGGGCTGTGTTACTTGTGCGGATACGGCGGACACCCCGAAGAAATGGAAGAACCAGTGCAGCCTCTAGACTCGGATGCTTCCAACGCAGCGTCCAGCGGTGCAAGCGGGAGGGAGGCGACGGAAGGGTCGGGAAGATCTAACGTCACGGACTAAGGAAGGGATCTTAGATAAGGCTAGTATAGGCAGCAGGGAATCGTGCATCCTGTACATAGATACAATAAAAGGTACGCATGAGTTTTAAACTTATCTTGTGAATAGTTAAGTTTTTATTTGTTGTATGATAGGACACGCACGCAGGGGCCGAGTATGCTAGGGTCCTGTGTGTGTGCTTGTGTGTAAGTGAACGGATTGTCGGGTAGACGAGGCCGTGTCGCTTGTATTGTATAATGTGAAATTATATCAATAAAACGAGTGTTGTTCAAATCATGGATGGTTATATTATGCATATAATATGAATCAAGGATGATTGTTAAGGGACACTTAAAGTTGTGAGCATGGTCATCACTGCTTTAAGGATGCCCGAAAAAAAACGGATGCCATGAAGGCATGTTTAAAAGCTTGAAAACCCTAAAAGAATTGGTAACTGCATTGTGATTTTTCGCTTAAATGAGAACCAGAGTGGGGGAAACTATTTATAGCCAGAAGAGAAAAGCTTCAATCGATAAACCAAGGAAAGAAGAAATAGACTAAGGAAAGGTCTATGGAGGAAGGACGTTGAAGAACGTCAAGATCAGAAAGGGAAGTAGAATGGGAAATTCTACGACACCAGAACGTTGGAAAACATTAGATCAAGGAATGATCACATTGGTATCAGAGCATGGCTCATGATCATGCTCATGGGAAAGAGTTTTCAAAAAATTTCGAGTCAAAAGAGAGTCACAAAACACCTTTAAGAATCTGGAAGTCCGACACTTTAGGATAGTGATATTTGGGAAAAATCTAGGACTTACCTGATTTGTTGAGTGTATTGCAGGATGTCGAGGAGTTCGGGAAGGCATGGACGAGGTTCTGAGAGGATGACTGGTTCTGAGGGGACGCATGTTAACCGGTATCCGACACGTTATGGATCTGTGGAAACCAACTCGTGGGATGGTACGATTCGTGTTTCCAGTACGGACTCGTTGGACGAGATCAATTTGATCAGTTCGGACTCATCGTTCGAATATGATCCTGAGATGACGGGAGAAGGGATTCTCCGAGAAGTCTTAAGCAATTCAGATGTGCTAGACTGGTGGGATATGGACATGGAGTCCATTTCTCAAGGGGCAGAAGAAGGAAGGGTAACGGAAGTAACTCAACAAGTTGAATACGTCCCGGAGCAAACGGCGTATTCAGATGTGGAGATTTGGGAGCCGCGAGCTCCAAACAACCAAGGAGTGTCGTCTGGCGACACCTTTATGGCAAACACCGTGGATCTGTATCACTCAGGTGGAGAACGAGACACATCGATGATCCCTATGCCACATGTCTACTCGCAGGATTGCCATTACCAGTACCAGACGCCAGTACCACGGACCGTACAGGAGAGTGTCTCGATAATAGGGAAAGTGCAAGTAGAGGAGATATCCTCGGAAGAAGGAGACCAAGGATACGACGCAGAGATGACCATCGGGGAGTGGTTAGACCGCTACGGGTTATCTGGTGAGGGGATGGAAGAAGGAGCAAGAAATCAAACCGAAGAAGGAAGCGGAAGTCGGAGTTTGCAAAACCCGCATATGGGGAGTGCAACATCGGAAGCTGAAGCAATGGAGGAATCAATCACCTTGGCCCATGATGCAGTTCATGAGATGGTCTGAAGGTATTAGAACCTCAAGAACAACGACCAACCAGAAGGATCGAGGGTGAATGACGTAGACGCTTGGGAAGAGCAGCCGAGAATGTCAGATGGATATGAGGGACTTGAGTACCCACATGAAGAAGAAGACGAGGGAAACCTCGGAGGAGACGAAAGAGAGACGGCGTACCGAGAAAGGTACAACTTAGGCAGGTTGCCTACACAAGCTCTCAGAATGGAAAGGAGGATCGGTATGAGAACCAAGAGCCCCACGGGGGTATTGGAACAGTGTGGTCAATGTGGACGTACAAACCACATGACCTGGGAATGCCATAGCACGCCAATGGGACGACGGCTGCTGCTGCCCATAGGGATGTGTTACTTGTGCGGATACGGCGGACACCCCAAAGAAATGGAAGAACCAGTGCAACCTCTAGACTCGGATGCTTCCAACTCGGCGTCCGGCGGTGCAAGCGGGAGGTAGGCGACGGAAGGGTCGGGAAGATCTAACGTCACAGACTAAGGAAGGGATCTTAGATAAGGGTAGTATAGGCAGCAAGGAACCGTGTATCCTGTACATAGGTACAATAAAAGGTACGCATGGGTTCTAAACTCATCTTGTGAATAGTTAAGTTTTTATTTGTTGTATGATAGGACACGCACGCAGGGGCCGGGTAGGCTAGGGTCCTGTGTGTGTGCTTGTGTGTAAGTGAACGGATTGTCGGGTAGACGAGGCCGTGTCGCTTGTATTGTATAATGTGAAATTATATCAATAAAACGAGTGTTGTTCAAATCATGGATGGTTATATTATGCATATAATATGAATCAAGGATGATTGTTAAGGGACACTTAAAGTTGTGAGCATGGTCAACACTGCTTTAAGGATGCCCGAAGAAAAACGGATGCCATGAAGGCATGTTTAAAAGCTTGAAAACCCTAAAGGAATTGGTAAGTATATTGTGATTTTTCGCTTAAATGAGAACCAAAGTGGGGGAAACTATTTATAGCCAAAAGAGAGAAGCTTCAATCGTTGAAAGGAATCGATGAACCAAGGAAAGACGAAGCCAGAATATCAGAGAAATCATCGAAGGAAAGAGGAACAGATGGACTAAAGGACAAGTCTATCTGTAGATCAAGAGGGAAATTGATCAGAAAGATTAATCGTGGGCTAAGAGGTCAGAAGATCAGATGAGCTAGAAGGAAAGAAGAAATAGACTAAGGAAAGGTCTATGGAGGGAGGACGTTGGACAACGTCAAGATCAGAAAGGAAAGTAGAATGGGAAATCTACGACACCTGAACGTTGGATCAAGGAATGGTCACATTGAAAGTGGAAAACCAAAGGGATTACCACAATGAGAAGAACGACTAGTCGAGAAGACAAGGATGTCAGGATAAAAAGCCAAGAAAGAATGATTACCTTGGAAAAAGGAAAGATCAAACTTGGCAGGATTTTTGGAGTTTGAGGAATTGGAAAATCCAAACTTTCTTCAAGGAAGAATAAGCATGTATCTATCCTGAGGGATGAGATCAAGTTGGGATAAACAAAATGATCTAGGTAAGATCATTACCCAGGAAGAAAGGAGAATGGAAAAACCCTAAAGCAGGGAGAATTTTCCAAGAAGATGGACTATGACGGGCAATAGCTGGACTCGGGAAAGAGTCATATCCACATGAAGAGCAACGGTGAAGGAACACCAGAAGGAAGCCATAAAACGTTCACGGAAGGAACAAAAGACTTCAATATGACGTCTAAGAGAAATGCTAGAATCAAGGAAGGAAGAATTCGGGACCCGTATGAGAAGATGGTCGAGAAAATTTCAAGTTTGAATTATGACCAAGAGGAAGAAGATTCTTCAAAGACTAAGTGAAAGAAAAGCTTTAGTCGAGATAGAAAGAGACTGGAACGGACCAATCCTGAGATCTTGAACCAGAAAAAGTTTTCACCAGAAAAGCCGAGGGAAGAGTCGAGGAAAAATCAAAGTTGACCAAACTTCTGAGGGATTGTTGATTTGACTTCGGAAGATCAAAAGAAGATGATTGTCGGAAATCGATATATATCCATATCCGAGATGTTTCTTCTCATTTATCTCTTCTCTCTCTCTCTCTCTCTCTCTCTCTCTCTCTCTCTCTCTCTCTCTCTCTCTCTCTCTCTCTCTCTCTCTATCTCTCTCTCTCTCTCTCTCTCACTCTCTTCCATTGACGGTTCCATCTCGCCGNTTGGTTGTTGTTAGGTTTGTTAAATGTGTTTTTGTGAGATGAAAAATGGTTTAACAATTTTTTCGATTTTTAAAAAACGTTTTTGTAATTTTTGAACTCCTAAAAACGTTTTAAAAATATTTGAAATTTAGAAACGTTATTTTGGGAATTATCTACCAATTCAAAACGTTTTTTCTCATTTTTTTAAGATTAAAAACGCTTTTAAAATTATCTAGCTATTAATTTTTTTTTAATAATTTTAAAAATTATGAAAGTTTTAGAATTTAAAAAAAAAATTTTAATTTTAATGAAATTGTTGAATATTTTAAAACATTTGAAAATTTTGATTTTTTTATGAAACTTTTGAATTTTTTGAAATTTTAGAAATTTGGATTTTTGGAAATTTTTGAATTTTCGAAAGTTTTAGAAAAAAAATAGAATTTTTTTTGAAATTTTTGGAAATTTACTATCAATATACTAACGTTATTATGTTTTTCTTTTATGAATAATGAGAACTCTCTCCGTTTGGGCTCTAATGGACGCAATACGCCTCGTAACGATATGCTTCGTAGTACAAGGACGAAATAGAAAGGCCATGACGTGAAGGTCAAGGAGTTGAAATACGCACACAACTCAACCCGGGAAGAGCTCACGTATATGAAGAACATCATGAAGAACGTCTTCCCATCTCTTTCCAAACTAATTTTTTTATGTTTTTTGTTTTTTTATTTTATCACATTTTATGTTTTATGAATTTTTTTGTTTAATAAATTTATTAATTAAGAAATTTTTATATTTTTAATTGATTTTCATTGATTAATTAGATTATTATTTAATATATTTAAAAAATTTGAATTAATAAAATTAATTTATTAAATAAAATTAAAAATATATATATATATATATATTTAGTTTCGTCGGAAATCCGTCGAAAATCGTTAGTCGGAAATCTGTCGGAAATTCGTCGGAAATTCGTCGGAAATACATCCGTCGGAAATCCGTGGGAAATACATCCGTCGGAAATCCGTCGGTAATTTCCGACGGAAACCAATTTCCGACGAGCTGGAACCGACGGCTAAAATCCATCGGAAAACGCCTGTTTTCTTGTAGTTAATATCCCGTTAGCGAATAAAGGACGAGACAAAGCCTGGAAGAAGAGGGAAAAATCAAAGTTGAGGGAATCACTGAGGGAAAATTTTTCCTACAAGAAGAGACCAAAAGAAGCGTTCTGGTCGAAACGGAATTGAATTTGATCAAGTACAATCAAATTTATCCATTCGGCAAGGATTTTAGCCGAGAAGGACTTCTGCCAAGGAGGATTTTGTCAAAACGGGAGAAAATCTAGCTGAGGGGGATTCTGCCGAGAAGGGGGGGATTCCAACCGAGGGAGATTTCGCCGAGTGAAGAAATTTTGCCAGGAAGTATCTTAGCCGGGAAGGCCTTAGGCGAGAAGGCCTTAGCCGAGAAGGGAGAAATTGCCGAGAATGAACCTTAGCCGAGAAATTCAGCTGGCAACCGGCAATGAAGGGTGATCCAATCGCCAAGGAGATATCACGCCAGAATAAGAAGTTAAGCACGACACGTGAAAAAGGAGACAAATGTCGTGTGGAGAAGAAAACTTGGGCCGAAAGTTATGGTAACTTAACAGCTAAGTTTCGAGGAGACTACGGACGAGGGAAAGGTGGGAAGCTTTGTCCCCAAGTCTCAGGCACCTGCATGGACAAAACACCTGTCGCCGTGAGAGAATGCCACCCGCATGCAACGAATCGGAGACGCCGCCCAAAGGAACCAATCCAGGCCGAGGAGGAAACTTGCACTACAAGAAATATGTACATTCTTAGCGCGGAAATAATGCTATAATAGGTGTTTCATAGCGAATTCGTAAATGCTATGTCTGCCGCAGCCATCATAGGTACCCCTCTACGATAGCATTGTTTATGTATGTTACGATAGGTGCATATACGATAGCAATACTTGGCTGATATTATTTAATTTATTATAACACCTCTACTTTCTGTAAAAAATT
>PKML01042181.1:0-47297 GCA_002933935.1 Eutrema yunnanense | reverse complement strand
CTAGCATTTTGGTTATGCTTATGGCGCATTTGACGATGGAAACCTAACTATTATTCCAAAAGTGCAAGAACTAGCTGACTTTTTTTTCATTGGTAGAGCTCACAAATCACAACCACAACGTTTTAAAAGCGAATACACATTATTTTAGTCAATACGCAATCTATAATTTAAAGATATTTTGGTACGTTCGAATGGAATTGGTACGTTTCNTGATTGGTACACAGTAAACCGAGTCAAATCGTGGTTCATGTGTTTATGGGTTTCGAACTTTGATTTTGTGTGGAAATAAGTTTCGAACTTTGATTTCGTGGGGAAACTGGTTTTTAACTTTCAATTTATGGGGAAATAAAACTATGGCCAAACTTTGTGTAGATCTGTTATTATATGAAAGTTTCCGTGGGGAAATAGATCGTCGACCCAACTTCTAACCATACGATCATATTATGTTGTACTTACAGCATTAACCGAATTACATCATTTTTAGTAACTATTCGAAGCCAAATAATGATTAAGACGCGATTGATTATCAACCAAAGCCGTGAGACTGTGAGAGTATAAGCGGTATTAGCAGTTACACTAGCTATGGCTAATATACAAATTCAAATTTTAACATTACTAAATATAGTTGACAAAAAAAAACAAGTTACTATATATAATATTATAATATACATATTCTTGAAAATTGTACTGAAAATCAAATAACTAAAAGGAACCGAGGGGACTGAGGAAGAAACCGGCTAGTTGAGAGTTGAGAGTTGAGAGTTGAGAGTTGAGAGTTGAGACCTATGATTTTTTCTTAACACTATTTGAATAAAATTTTGATTTCAAATTGAAACTAAAAAGTGAAACAGCAGAGAGCCGACAAGTTTGTGGTGTGCTTTATTATAAAGTTTTGTTTTTGTTAATTAGAAAGTTTAAAGTTTCTGTGCAAAAGTTTCTTAAAGATAATACAGAATATATATAGTTTTAAGAGTATTTTTTTATAATTGTAATAGCAGTATATAGCACTACGAATGCATAAACCATTTCTTTCAATTAGTATAAATTGACCCTGTTACTTTCTTAACGTTAGTGACATTTAGATTTAATGTTTGGTCCACGTCTACCTTCTGAAAATCACTTACAACTACCAAAAACGAATATTATTATCATAACACCTTTTATCTCTATTATGTATTATATAACTAGTGCGAAGAGATTTTTTTAAAAAAATTTGTCCACTAATTTTTTTTTTATATAATTGGTCCTTTTTTTCCTTCTTGTCGTCTAAATGGTCATATATTATTTTTTTTGAAAAGAATAGCTATTATATAGTAAAAAATGGTGAATGAAGACTTAGGTAGCACGAAAACTTTGCCAGAAGTCCGTTTCTCGCTTTAGAATAGGAAGATCGCTTCCATTACGTTTCCATAAAAAATCATTCAAAAACGCGTAAAAAACTTGCGCTTTCGTTTTGGAAGTTTGCGTTTCCGTTTTGAAAGCTTACACTTCCTTTTTAAAACCGTGATATTCTAAATAAATAGGAAAAATAAAATTATTTTTGATATGTTTCTCATTTAGAAAAAATCCAAAAAATAGTACATTGGTATTTGTAAACATTAATTTATGTCTTTTATCTATAGAAAATCTTATTTAGAAATATTGTTTTAATCATATGTGAGATGTTATAAGTGATTAATCTGATTAGTTGAATGAGATTATTTTTGAAAGATTTGATTTTGATGATCTTTTTTTTGACAACAAAAAGCTTAAGACATGTTTATTTAATAGAGTCAAAAAATTTGAAAATGAAGATGGTGATTTAGATTTTTAATTTTGGATCATATGCTTATTAATTATTTTAAGCTGTGTAAAATTAATGTATTGGATTTGTGTTATTCATAATATTTTTTTAACATAGAATGTTATTTAGTTATATATATATATATATACGATTTCAACACATACCCACTTTTATTTTATTTTTATAGAAAAAATCACTTCTGCGTTTGTATACGTCTTCTGCTTCTGCATACTCGCTTCTGATTCTATGCGTAAACTTTAAAAAGGATCTTTCAGATCATTATAGTTGGAACGTCTAACTTTCTCGGGCATTTACTATAAGCTGGAGACAAAGTCCGACTTCCCTAATAGAGAGATTGATAAACAAAATTTCAATCTTGAAATGGTCAAATGAATAGAATGTCCGAATAAGGAGAACTAGCCAAGCTTCTTCACAAGTGAAGGAGTGGAGTTGCAGCCTAACCATCTGTGAGACCGGAGACTTCGAGAGGCTCTGATGCCCTCTTTAATGCCACTCTTTTCGAGTCTCGGTGATAATGTATAAATCTTATTCATTATCTAAATATAATTAAATTTGGATTTGTGGAATTTAGAGTGCCTCCTATTCAAATCCGGTCCAATATTATTACTCTTTTCGTTTCACAAAGAGTTTTATTTTAATGTTTTATTTTTGTTTCACAAAGAGTGTCGTTTTATGTTTTTAATGTATATTTTTGAACAAAAATTCAGTTTTAACCTTATTGTTTTATTGTATTAATTAGAGAAAAAAATTGTTTAATGTATTAATAAAAGATAATATTAATTTTTTAATAGTTTTTTTTAATATGTATAAAATATGTCAAAATAACATTTTTTGTGAAACAAAGAAAATATATCTCCGATAAAATTAAAGATAATCTTGACTGGGATCGGCCTTCGTTGCGTTTGTTTTTTGTTTGCGAAGCCGTGAATCAACAATAACACTCAAATTCTTATTTTTACTCAAATTCTTATTTTTAAACTAATTAATAGTTACTAGACTTGAATTGCTCTTATTTTTATTTTATTTTCTTTTTGCTTACTAAGAATAAAGTTCTTTCTAGGTAAAAACAAAAAAAACAAAAGGCCGACCATACTGACTTTGATCTTTGATTAGTATTGTTAGCTGTGGAAACGGTTGAAATGGAATTATACATAAAAATGGAATAATACATAATTCGTGAGAGAGTTAATATCACACGATACATGGGACTTGGGACACAAAAACTAAGCACCAAAAGAACATTCTTATTTGTTTTGGCTCCCTCCAAAAAAACATGGTGACTAGCTAAGTGATTTATATGTTCCTTCAAAAGGAACTATGAATGTAATTTACAAAAAAATTGATACAGAAGGCAGGAGAAAACCTGTACCTGTACATGAGAGTATGTAAAAAATTTCTTTAAACTCTGTTCAAGAATCGACAGAGACTATAACCATTGGAGTATATATGATATTTGTTACTATGTTCCTTCTGAGAAACATCTTGAGAGCCACATGTACTTCAACTTCACGATCAAAGCAAAGATTCCAAAGCATGGTACGTGCATCAACCCAACAGCTGCATACCTGCAACATCAATTAAACATTACTATGTACTCTTAAGTCCATACAAGATCAATAATTAATCATTTTCATTGTCTACATCTCCAGAACCGAATGCAAATTTTGGATAACCGGAAGTTGAGTTTTGATCTCTACATTTTGGCGGCACAAGTTCTCATAACTGATACAAGGAATGGGGCCGATGAGTTTGTGTAGCGTACCATAAAGGGGAGTAGGGTGATGACAAATCCAAGAATGGGTATGGCCACCTTCACAAACAGATATAACATATTGTTATACTAATCTGTTCATAGAATAATGTAAAGAAGTATAGAACCATGACTGTTACCAGAAGGAGACACAAGCATGAACAATCCATTGGAATAGCACGAATATGCCGGTCCATACCACAAAGTACGCTATCCTGAACAACGGGAATCGCTGGATACGAGGAAATCCTCATCAAAGTCATCATCACTGTAATCATCATCATCATTGACTAAGCATAAAAACTAACCAGAGAGTTCAGGAAAGTTTCGCCAAGGAGGAAAACAGCATTGACCGAGTGCATAATCACAATGAACTGCAGTATAAACGTACTTTGGTCAAAATTTAAGCATATATCAGAGACAACTTACAAATTGTGACAGTTTTGCGGTTAAAACTTACAAAGTCGAGATTGAAATCTTTGGATGTGAGAAAAGGGTAGATAATGAACCAAAACACACCATCTGTAAGCAACACAGCTCCTGCACAAGTCTGCAATCCAATAACATGTTCAGACAGAGAGAAACTTATACTTAAAATGTCTGACATTTAAACCAGGAAGACTTACTTGGAAAAGAATCTGATGTATGTAACCCAATGTAGTTGCCATCTGACGCGTAGACATGTTGTGTCTCTCGTGTCCGTTTGAAGATTTAAACACATTCGAGTTTTCGCCATTGACGGGAGGCCTATACGACCCTTGCTCTTCATCTAATGCACTGACTCCGTTCTGACAGTTCTCACCCGATCTAAATCTGTTTATGGACACCAAGGCTGCAAGCTGCATCATATAACCTCCAATTCAAGTTTTGAAAAACCGATTTTTCACAAGAAATGTTACTCATCAAACCCTCATATTCCATACAGAAACACATCTAATAATCAAAGTTACTAATGAACTAAACTCAGGTAGATGTTAGGATCTAGAGACATATATAGTTTATATAAAAAAATATGATTCTTATGAATTGATAAAGCATGTGCAGTACCATGACAAGGTGAAGAAAAGCCATACCCCGAAGTAGATTGTGACCAATGTGAAAGTCCATCTGATAAATTAAAACACAACACTCATCAGATCAACTGATGTAAAATCGTCTTCACAATAATAATCAGAAATGTGGGAGCTACTCACTGTGTGTAGAAGATGAAAATGCCGGCTCCATCAGCAATGGCATTACCAGAGATGAGTCCAAGAAGAAGAACAAAACCGAAAACACGAAAACCGAGCAACCAGTTGGGATGAATCCCTTCCACACAAGTGTTCCAAGTTTCATCATCGTATACAGCTCTTATTAGCTCCCTATGATCAGTACCTCCGCCGCGTCCTTCGTATTTCCAAATGAGGAAAGAAGATAGAAACAGCGACGTTAAGACGAAGATGGCGCAGACGAAGAATCTCCAGTTTAGCCAGTAACTTGGTATGTTCGTCTCCGCAGACATTGTTGGTTGCCACGTATGCTCAGTTGAACCTGTCACGAAACTCGAGAGATCAATTCGGCTAAACACATTCTTCATCATCATCGTTATCAAAAAACTCTCTGTAACTTTCTGAGTTTATGCTACTTCCGATTTTATTGGGGATTTGTTTAAAACTTTAACAACAATCTGGTACGAGAAAAAGTGAAGAAAAAGCAGAGGCGAGAAACGCATGATGATGAGACATCACGGATTTGAATCCGGTTTTGGATTAGCATTAACAACGAAGGAAAACGAGAGGGCGAGATAAACTTTAACACATCCATATTGCATTCAAAGCAAGAGACAGATTCTTTACTTAACAAGAGCCAGACAAGAAGAGATTAGACACGAATAAAAAGCAAGAGACAGATGCTTTGTTTCTCTTATTCGCCACTCCACACGTTTATTTTATTCCTCATACTTCCATTACTTTAGAGCCATTGATTCGTGCAAGTAATCAAATCGGACGCTCAAAATAAAAGGGTCGAGAAAGCGGACCCGCTGCAGGCTTTACTATCCTTTTATGGGCTTTAAGGCCCATAGCCCTAATTTACCTGTTAACTGAATTTTTTCTGCGTGAGAGAGAGATCGGAGAGGAACGAACAGAGACGGAGCTATGGCCCTTGCTGTTCCCGCTGCGGCGTTGGGAGCTTCAGCGCGGCAGCTAACGGTCATGAATGGAGTTTCTGGTGCAAACTTACAAGCCCTTGCTGTTCCCGCTGAGGCGTTGGGAGCTATAGGAGTCATTGCATTATTTGTTTACTGGACTGGATGAAAAGTTGGACACGCTCGAATACAAACAGGATGTCACATATTTTTTTTTATCTGTTGTATATTTTATCTTACTATTTTTTGTTTATTTGCCTCCTCGATCATTTGATACTTTAATTAATGTGTTTTCAAGTTTTTTTGTTTTATCATGTGTTTGTGTGGTTGTGGTGGAAGTATTCTTCTATGTCTACGATATAATATGTCTCCACGTTTCCGCTCTTAAGATGTCTATTTGTTAGCTAGTTGCTCCTATATGTTTAATGTTTCTATCGGACTCACCGCTAGTGGTTTTAGATTCATGTTTAGGTTATTTTTTGGAAGAATTTTAGTGATACCTTCTAATTAAAAATATGTTTCATTGAAAACTAAGATAAATACATTTTATGCTTCTTTAGAAAACTCATTCACTGTTTGGTTAAACGATTGTTTTTTAAAGAATGAGTTTTGAAAAGAAGCATAAATGTATCTATGTTGTGGTGTGTGAGATAAATTATGCGTATGATATGGATCTAGTCTCTAATTTTTACTTACTAACTTAAATGTGCTTGTGTGATTATTAGGGGTGTGTAAGGTAGCTCTATGCATTTATATTTAATTATGTCGTAGATATTAATTATTACTATTTCTTTGATAAATTATTGACATACTAAAAATATGGAAGAGAAACTTGAATAATAAAAAATTTCTCTTTATTTAAATCTTATAAAAATTAATAAATTAAAGTTTTTTACTTTTTTATTTAAATGTGTTAAAAATAATAATAATTAGATATTTAACACGAATCCAATCTTTATTTTTTTAGTTTTTGCTTTCTAATTATCAATAATTACAATTTGGTGATAGACATGTTTAAGGCTTGAATAGATAGATTTGGTGATAAACATGTTTAAGACCCTTCATTTAACTTTTTGGCAGCTTTTCAATTCTCTGACGTGATTTTAAGATGATCTTCTCTTTCTCTAACGACAATGTGCGTCTTATAATATGCATTCTCGTCTACCGCGAGTATTCCTCACCTTTTATTTAACATGCATTTAATTTTATGGTCTAATATTTTAATTATGATTTTTTTTAAAAAAGTTTTTTTGTTATATTTTAGTTTTTAACGGTTTTGGGATGAATATGGATATTAGCGAATTCAGATTTGAAAAGTTGTTTCTCGGATTTGGAAAAACCGGATTTAGAAACCGGATCTAAATCCGGTTATCCTAAAATTTTATATACTCAATCATATATATACAGTACACCATTTTCAATAATAATAACAAAATTTATCAAAATATTAGCTATAGTTTATAAAAAATGTTTTTTCAAATTCTTGTTAAAATTATATATTAAAGTACGCCATTTTTAATAATAATGAAGAAATACATCAATATATATATGGGAAAAATGTCAAAAAAAAGCATGAACTTACAAATTATGGCCATTAAAAGCATCAACTATTGACTCGACCATTTAAATCATCATATTTTGTTGACTTCAAAATTAAATCATAAAATATAACAAAATTTTAAACATTAATGATTATGCGCAGATCGTATTCGTATACGTTTTTAGTATCACTATTCATTCGTGCAAGTTTTGAGCATGACGTTTTAGACATATTTTTATTTCAAACATGTGATTTACATTTCTAAATTTTATTACCCAAGTTAAAAACTCCAAAACTCTCATAATTAATAACTCCTTACACAAACCGAAAAATCTCAATGACAAACAATTTTTCGTCATGAATATTAACTATAAGTTCATACTACAAACAAAATATTGATACATGATTTAGACTTTTACATTGGGCGATAGTTTTTTCTCATGTTTGATAGATCCATTATGGAGAAGCAACTCATGAAGCATTGGGAACCATCTGGAAAAAAAACTTGAGGCCTTCACTTCATCATTCTTTTCCTTCACTTCATCCTTCTTTTCCTTCAAGAAGGCCTCCAGTTTCTTTTTACCGAATCCCATGATGAATACAGAAAGGTAAGGCAATGTGAAACTAATCACACTTCCATAAACTGCCGGACGAAGCTCTTTAGCGACATTGGAGGAAAAGACCTTTAATCTTGATGGAGATGGTTTGATCATTCGGTATCGTTGAAGATACGAATTGATCTGAGAATGAGAGAGAGTATCAATTCCCATGGCTTTCTTAATAGCCATGGGAGTAGCTCCTGCAATAAAATCTGGTTAATCTGTGCCCCAATTCTCTACCAGAAGAATTTGGTTCCTCAAATTGGCTAATTACACATCAAATGACCTAACTCATCGTCGCATTCGAAGGGAATAGTAAAACTAAATGATCACGGACATCATTACATAATTCAATAGTCCATCCAAAAGCATCAAGGATCACTAGAATCATATTGAGACTCAATGAAACTTGAGAGAAAGAAGCTTACCTTCTCGTCCTCCTACAGAATCCACTGCTTCCACAAAAGTTTTGTGAAGCTCAGGGATCCACAACGACGAAGTGAAGCGCCGGCGAGACTTCCAAGCGACTGATCTCAGATTCTGGTTAATCTTGAACATTCTCTTTCGTCGGGACCTTCTTTCGTCTGTCTCTGAAACTAGGGTAAAGAAGTTTGTTCTTCGACATATATTCTTTATGGGCCTTAGAAATATGTTTTTTCTGGGCCTTAAAAGAAAATAAAAACCCAATAATAAATTTAAACGGATCGAAACAATCGCTTATAGATCTGTTAATAATAAAAAGAAAGCAAATAATATATATATATATTTTTAAAAAAATCCAATAATAAATTCAAAGGAATCAGAAACATCATATCACAAAAAAAAATGGATTCGCTTATAGATCTGTTAATAATAAAACTCTTTATAATTCTAATTCATATTGTTACTTTGAATCTGATCATAAAATTCAATTTCACAAAGTCCAGCATATGTGAAGTGAACACAAAGACAAAAGTAGATGAATAAAATTATAGAAAAATGATACGAGAGAGTCTAAAAATGGACCAAATTATGGTAAAGTGGTAAACCATCTAAGCTTAGGAAACTAATGAAAAAAGTAAGTATCAATAGACCAAAAATCTTAAAAGAGAGCGAAGATAGTTAACTTTTGTTGAAGGATGTGAACAATTTTTATACAAATTCTTTCTAAAGTGTGATTTTATATCTTTTTTTTTTTGTCAACAACCTAAATACCTAGAACGATTCGGAAATCCAAATCGGTGGTACCGAGTTTACATAGTCAATATCCACTGGGTAGACGCGAGCACTTTTTGCTAGCTTGCTTATAAATACAATATATACTTATAAGACACAAAGGCATTCTAAATGTCAAATTTGAGTTTTTCTGAAAGTTTATATGAATATATGAATCAGGTGTTGACGTCGCAGAGTTTCACCAACTCATCGAATTTCTTCAACAACCTTTTCTTCCGTTTCTTGAATGTTGTCTTCCTTGCTTTTTCATCTGCTATGAGCGCTAAGTTCACCTTATTCCTCATTTTCATTGTCATTAATTGTTATGCTTTTTTTTGTGTGCATAAAGATTATTTTTTGGCTTGAGGATTGTTTCTATAATAGATAAAAGGTGCGTTTAGTCATTAGGTCTCTTATCATTTTACTTAAGAAGTTTTTATCACTTTACCTGACTCATTTACAACCACTAAATTATTGTAAATTAATTTTCTAGATGCACTTGATTTGGTATTTTCTTCGGACGCTGCAACGACAATGAAAAATGTCTACAAGATGAAGTGGACACATTTTTATGCACTTTCAACCTGCTACAGAATTATGACGGCCAATATTGCATATCCGCAAATCTATTGAATACACACCGCATGACTACACTTCTTCAAATAAAACTAATAAAACTATTTTTGTCGCGCCAATACATTACCTAAACAAAATAACAATCTTACTTAAAACGAAAAACCTATTAGGTATTATAATATTTAACCATTAAAAAAGAAAGACTTCATCAAACGCTTTGCACAAAAACAATTCCATAAATTAGGTTTATGATTTTTGGAATTAGGATTTAGATTTAATTTTCTAGTTGAATTTCAATAATTGGATTTAATTTTCTTGAGTTTGATTTCCAAAAATTAGGTTTATGATTTTTGGAATTAGGATTTAGGTTTAATTTTCTAGTTGAATTTAAGATAGAATGTTACGATTTAGATTTTAGATATTGGAACCTTAAAAAACTGGCCATCAAAACATACTAAAACCATACGAAAACTTATTTTTTGATAGTTTTCAAAATTTTCAAAATGTGAGATAATCTCGAAAACTTGTTAAAATATATAATATAAGCGGTGATGATGGTGAAGGATGACATGTGACCGATGGTAGCAAGATTTAGTGTTGAGGGTTAATTTTCTATTTTCTAGTGTTATTGATTTACTTTTTCACATTTATTATCTTTTAATGGTTGTTAAAACTATTTTTAAATGATTAAACTTCTACAAATAAAATTTTTTCATCATCATCATCGTTATCGAAAATCTCTCTGTAACTTTCTGAGTTTATTTAAACTTTAACAACAATCTGTTACTAGAAAAAGTGAAGAAAAAGCAGAGGCGAGAAACGCATGATGATGAGACATCACGGTTTTGAATCCGGTTTTGGATTGGTTTTGGTTTAGCATTAACAACGAAGGAATACGAGAGGGAGAGATAAACTTTAACACATCCATATTGCATTCAAAGCAAGAGACAGATTCTTTACTTAACCAGAGCCAGACAAGAAGAGATTAGACACGAATAAAAAGGAGATTGATACCTGTAGTAATGCTTTGTTTCTCTTATTCGCCACTCCACACGTTTATTTTATTCCTCATACTTCCATTACTTTAGTAGAGCCATTAATTCGTGCAAGTAATCAAATCGGACGCTCATAATAAAAGGGTCGAGAAAGCGGACCCGCTTGCAGGCATTACTATCCTTTTATGGGCTTTAGGCCCATAGCCCTAATCGCAGAGGAACGAACAGAGACGGAGCTATGGCGGTACAAGTTGGAGTTGGCTTATCCAGGATCTTGCTCTTGGCCGGAGTAGGTTATACTGGTACGACCATGATACGGATGATGGTTTTGGTGATTATATTTTAATTATGATCAATAAGAAATCAACTTCCAACAATTAACCTTAATCTCCAAGAGAGAATTAGAGTTAGAGGAAGCTTACGTTTAATTCTCTTTTCTTACTTTCACAATAACGTCAGATTATACCGATCCGATTACGCAAGCTAAAGTTAGATCTTTGGCTCATATCAGACCATGATGAAAAACGGCAAATTATCGGCAAGAGCACAAGACTGCCTGAAATGGAGCAGCTTCAACTCCCTGTAAACCAGAAAGCTCGTAATTTGCTTGCAGATGTTGAATCCAAGGGGCTGAAAAACTTTGCTGAAGAAATGTTTGAAAGCAATTACACAGAGGGAGCAACCACTGTAAAAATAATTCTTATAACTAAGGCCAATGACAAGTCGAGGCCATTGTTATCAAGGGCTACTTCAGCTAGGTGTTGAAGTGGAAGTTTCCTGATGGCGGTTGGTTTGCGGGATGTACATAACAATACACTTACTCATACGATTGGTCTTGTGAAAATTCTTATAATTTATTCGTTGGCTTTGGTCACACTTGGGCCTGAATGATATTTCTATTTGTAAGATGTATTTCCTTGAACTTGGATTTTGTTTATTGAAAGGGATATGTGTTGTATCCGCTTTGGGACTTGAAGCAATTAAAACAAAGTTGATGTCGGAAAAAAAAAGAGAGAGAAGAAGAAGATGCAGATTTTCGTGAAGAATGTAGATGGTCGGACACTCGCTGATTACAACATCCAGAAGGAATCGACGCTTCATTTGGTCTTTAATCCTAGAGTAGGCGCGAAGAAGAGGAAGAAGAAGACGTACACCAAACAGACGAATATTAAGCACAAACATAAGAAAGTGAAGCTCGCGGTTCTGTAGTTTTACAATGTCGATGGATCCGGTAAGGAGGGCTGCCGGTAATGTAGCATTTTGATTTATTGTGTACATATTCTTGTGGTGGAATATGTTGTTAATGTGATCATAGACCGGATGAGAAGAGGAAATTTGGAATCATGATGAAAAGGTTAATAGTGCGATTTCGTTTTAGAGATTAGAGTTATTTGATTTATGGTAGTTTTGGGGACGATTTTGTTTCTTCTCTTGCACATCGATTTTGAGTACCAAATGATCACAACTCACACAAACACAGCAAAAATAAACAAAAGACGACGTTCCTAAACACTAGAATACCATGTCTCCACTCTATATCGACAATTAATCTTCTACTATATACTATATAAAGAGTGGTCAACTCTCTCCATATGAGTGCCACATCATCATTTTCGGTTGATATAGAGATGACATGTGTCACTCTTCATAATTTAAAGTTACAATTTTTTTAAAAGTAAATCGATTTATAAATTTCATAATATTAAGTTTTAGACCATTCAATGAAAAAAAAAATGAAAAGTTTTTTTTCATTGACTCTTAAATAACATTTGTGTAAATGTTAAACAAGAATTTATGTTATACTTAATTATAAATATTGTTGAATATTTATTTTATTTTTATATAACTTTCGATTTCTTAATGATATTCACAATACATTTTTATTGGTTTATAATATTTTTTTTATAATAGCATATACTAACATGTAACAAAAGATAAATTATATTTGATTTTACAAAAATATAAAAAAATATACTCCCTCCGTTTCATAATTTAAGTTGTTTTGGTTAAAAACACGATTATTAAAAAACTTACTTTTCTTCAAAAGTTATATTTAATATATAAGCTAAAACTAATTCACCCAATCATATAAAAAATTACATAGTATAATTGGTCACATAGTAGTCAATAAATGTTAAAATTGCATAGAAATGTGAAAACAACTTATATTGTGAAACAAAATAAAATCTCCAAAACAACTAATAAAAAGAAACGGAGGGAGTACAAATTTGAAATAGTTGAAAAGAAAAACTCGCACATTATGTGCGGGTATTCACCTAGGTGACTGCCACGTCATCGCAAGAAAGAGTGTCACGTGTCCACAATTAATTGGTTCTTACTTATTTATTTAATTGTTTTTACTTATTTAATTGTTTAAATTTTTTTTTTCTTTGCATTCTGAGTTTGCGCAATTATTAGTCATTTATGCTTAATTTTTAATAACGTTTATTTTAATATTTACACTATTAATTATGCCTTTTGAGTTTACTCTATTATGCCAAACAATATAATTAAAAATTCAAAAACATATTATTTACAACACAAAATAAAATAATACTTTTTTACGTAATTATTAGTCATTTATGCTTAATTTTTAGTAACGTTTATTCTAATATTTACTCTATTATTTATGCCTTTTGAGTTTACTCTATTATGTCAAACTATATAATTAAAAATCTAAAAACATATTATTTACAATATAAAATAAAATAAAATCCGTGCGTAGCGCGGATACTCTCCTAATTAAACTTAAAAATTGAAAATAAAAAGAGTCCTTAATATCTTCAATTTGGTGTTTTGATTACTTCTGAATATCTCATACCGCTTGGTTCCGTGTTAGAATAATGCCTCTTGAGGACTTCAACGATCTCACGTTACCTATTTATAATGGTAAGAGCATGCGTATCCGAGTTCCTTATTTAAAGGTGCTAAACAATATTTTAATATTATTTTAGTTAGTGGCGAAACCCTCCGGATGAGACAGAGTCTCTCGACAAAAACAAACAAATATTCGACGAATAAGGAGACGACAGGTGTCTAGGAACGGGACAAAAAAACGCTTAAATTGGTATCGATACTAAACTCTTCTGCATTATTTTATTCCCACAAATTATTTTTTGCACCAGCCCCAAGGTTTAGAATTGGGCAAAAGTCACCGATACACATGCTCTAACAAATAGACAAAACTCTTGTTCACGTGACCAAAGAGGAAAAAGTTTTTCTCTTAATTATTTCACGTTCTTCTTATTTAATGGAAATTCTTTGTTTGTTTTTTCTTTCTAAAACTACAAATCTCCAGATTTATATTCTTCTTATTTGTTTTGAACAACCAAGTATCGAAAAAAACTATTTCACTAAAACTTCATCTTCTCTCAAACTCCATACTTAGTAGGTAGTTAGCACACCAAATATCCAAAATTTATACTTGACTCCAATTTTTTTTTTTTAATAAAGGAGCCCAAACTCGTATTCTAAGAGCAATTTCAATGAGGTATTTCAATGAGATATACACCATTAAAAAAAGAAAAAAAATTCAAAAGAAAAAAAAGAGATAGACATGGGTATCTCATTTGAGATACAAAAAAAAAAAATTGAGATATCCAGCATACGTGGCCATTTTTCATTAGTCCAGTTCTATTTTTTTAATAAATTTAATTAAAAAAAATTAATATTGTATTGGTGAAATATGCTTGAGGTTTCTCTAACAACTTTAAAAAACGCATGACAACATCTACTACAGTGAGTAAATACGTAGTAATAATTTTGGTGTTTAAATCAGAACAAACTACTAATGAAGACGATCTTCTAGCTCATATTGTTTTTAACTAAACAAACTAAAAAAAAAAACCAAAACAAAAATCTAGATAATATTTTGTTTTTGGTTGAATAACCAAAAGTAGATATATAATAAAAAAAATTAAAAATGTTTAGAGATATATATATATAGCTAGAGCCTGCGTGTAGCGGCGCATAGTTTAATATTATTGTGGTTTATTTTCAGCTTCTTCTTCATCAGATCACCAATGACACTAGTCGTCGTCGAGGTAGCACGAGTCACCCCCGCAGCCGACTCGGACTCGGTCCTAAACTCAACCAACTCGCTCACAATCCCGTTGACTTTCTTGGATCTACCGTGGCTACTATTCCACCCAGTCAAACGAGTCTTCTTCTACAGACTCGCCGACGAGTCGACTCGTGAGCATTTCCACTCTTTCATCCTCCCCGAGCTCAAGTTCTCCCTTTCCCTCGTCCTCCGCAAATACCTCCCTCTCTCCGGCCGCATCATCTGGGACCAAAACGAACCCAAGCCGAGCATCGTCGTCTCTCCTAACGACGCCGTTTCGTTGACCATCGCCGAGACCGACGCTGATTTTTCTTTTCTTTCCGGCTATGCACAGCGTCCAGTCTCCGAGTTACACACTCTGCTACCCGAGTTACCGGTTTCCGATGACTCAGCTTCCGCCTTCTCTCTGCAAATCACGTTTTTCCCTAACCAAGGATTATCCATCGGCGTCGTAGCACACCACGCCGTTTTGGACGGGAAAACGTCAAGCAACTTCATCAAAGCTTGGGCTCACCTGTGTAAACAAAACAGAGCCGCCTTCTCTCTGCCGGAGAATCTAACTCCGTCTTTTGATCGGTCGTTGATCAAAGATCTAACCGGACTCGATGAACAGATGATCCAGATCGTGAGATCTCTGAAAGGGGACAAAACAACCAACATGAGAAGCCTGAGTCCGATCCCCGCCGGAGAAGTCGAAGACAACGACGCCGTTCTAGCCACGCTCGTGCTGTCTCGCGATGACATCGAGAGACTTCGGGAGCGGGTCAAGAGCGAGTCACCGAGTCGGCCGCTCCACTTGTCGACTTTCGTCATCGCCTACGCTTACGTGTGGACATGCGCCGTGAAGGCTCGTGGAGGAAACGGAGAGAGACCCGTGAGTTTACTTTTCGTTGGAGATTTCAGAGAGCGGTTGGATCCGCCGCTTCCGGCGACCTACTTCGGAAACTGCATGTTTCCGGCGGGTAGTTATAACCTTAAGGCGGCGGATTTCGCGGAGGAGGGAGGATTCGTAACGGCGGTTAAGATCCTCAGCGATTTGGTCAAAGGCTTGAGTTCACGAAAGATAGAGACGATCGGGGAAGAATTCGCGGTTGGATTCGATTCTCAGGGCAAGAGCTCACAGTTCGGGACAGTAGCCGGGTCGACCCGGTTGGGTGTATACGAGTCGGATTTCGGGTGGGGAAAGCCCATTAAGGTTGATGTCATCTCCATCCAAGAAGAAGAAATCTCAATGGCAGAGAGACGTGACGAATCAGGTGGCGTCGAGATCGGAATGTGCCTGAACAAGACTGATATGGACATCGTCCTTACTATGTTCAACAGAAGCTTGATCCTTTGAACTGTTTCTGAGTCTTCTTCGTCTTCTCTGGCATAAGTTTCAAGATTTGGTGTCGCACATCTCTGTTTCTGATTGTATTATCCCCACCACTACTTGTTGTTTATGCTTCTGCTTAAAAAGAAGAAAGAATCAATTTGCGCCTTTTCTATAGATCCTTTCTCGTTTCGTCTTCTAGATCTCATGAGAGACAAACATTTACAGATACGTTTTGGAGTAAAGCAAAAGAAGCACATTCCTTGTGCTTTAAGTTTAGATGTGTTGAAAAATAAGGGCTTTTTCTTCATTTACTTTTAAGCCAAGCCAATACAAATATCCCACTTAATTACTCCGCTTATAAATTCATAACTATATGTATCATCCCATTACAAATCAATATTCATCTTTGCATAGTAATACAAACAGAAAAAGCGTTTTCTTGAAGCATAAGATGAATAAGCTCTTCATTGTTTCACTGTTGGCTCTGTTAATGGTAACTTATCATGGAGCTGCAGGAGAAACGGCTTACAGGGAGCTTGACATTCTTGGGGAGCTTGAGAACCTCGACGTGCCTCAGGATGATATTGATGATGATGTGGCCTTCTTTGATTTCTCTTCGTTTACAAGCCAGTTTTCTGGTAAGAACCTGGTGAATGTGGATAGCTTCGGTGCAGCTGGATATGGAGTTTCTGATGATACACAGGTGCGTTTGACATCTTTTATATATGCTCGAATCGTATCAAAATTAATGCTGGTGGAATAGACACACAAAAACCTACAAAACCACCACTTATCTGATGCAATGTTCTTCTTATAACCAGGCATTTACAAGCGCTTGGAAGATAGCCTGCTCTGCACCAAGATCCGTGTTATTGGTTCCACAAGGTCGGCGATATTTAGTAAATGCAACGAAATTCAATGGTCCATGTCAAGAAAATTTGATCGTCCAGGTCAAGTTTTAACATTTCTTAATTCTTTGATTGCTATATCTAAAAACAACAAGATCATATGTTAGCTATATACACAACTTTGTCTTATTCATTTTCTGAATGATTTCTATAGATTGATGGAACAATCGTGGCACCAGATGATCCCAGCGAATGGGACCCGAGATTCCAAAGGGTTTGGCTCGAATTTTCCAAACTCCAAGGTGTTGTATTCCAAGGAAATGGAGTTATTGATGGTTCTGGTACCAAATGGTGGGCTGCTTCTTGCAAGAAGAACAAGTCTAACGTAAGATCTTCTTCTATAACATAAATTGAACTTTCTTTCTAAAGTATAAATCTGACACATATCTTTCTTGTTTTCTCTTGTAGCCTTGCATAGGCGCACCTACGGTATGAACTGTCTTTGCCCTTTTTGTGTTCTTGGACCGTTAAGTTTCTGTTTGGTTATTCTTATAACGAACTCCATCTCTGTATTCACAGGCGCTAACTATAGATTCAAGTTCAGCTGTGTACGTAAGAGGCCTAACAATCCGGAACAGCCAACAGATGCATTTGATCATATCTCGGTCAAATACAGTTCGGATCTCTAGAGTTATGGTCACATCTCCAGGAGACAGTCCCAATACTGATGGAATCCATATTACTGCATCGACTAATGTTGTAATCCAAGACTGTAAAATCAGCACAGGTACTTATATTAAACTCAAACTACTATGATAGTATACTAAACTCAAAATATTATAGCTGGCACTTAAAAAAATTGATAACAGGAGATGATTGCGTCTCGATTGTGAATGCAAGCGCACGGATAAAGATGAAGAAGATCTATTGTGGACCAGGACATGGAATCAGGTAAAAAAAAAAGAGACTTAAAAATGAATCTTACATACATCATCAGTATCAATTCAGAGTATAATTCTTGGTTGCAATCTTTTGTTCTGCAGCATTGGAAGCCTTGGAAAAGGAAACTCGACAGGAACCGTCACAGCAATTGTGTTGGACACTGCGTTTCTAAAGAACACAACTAATGGTCTAAGAATCAAGACATGGCAGGTAAAATCTCAATTCTTGATCCTTGCTTGATTTTGTACCATTTGGTACCTTTACTTTCCGAGAGCTTCAGGATTGAGAAACGATAATCTTCAAAACAGGGTGGTAATGGTTACGTTAAGGGTGTGCGTTTTGAGAACGTAGAGATGCAGGACGTTGCAAATCCGATTATAATTGATCAGTTCTACTGCGATTCGCCATCAACTTGTCAAAACCAGGTTTGTTCTTGATAAAACCATTGACTCAAGATAAGCTCAAGAAAGAAATTAATCTAGGGTCTTTTGTTTTTCTTGTTTTGCAGACATCAGCGGTTCACATCACCGAGATAATGTATAGAAACATAACCGGAACCACAAAGAGCGCAAAAGCCATCAAATTCGCGTGCAGTGACGCTGTTCCTTGCAGCCACATTGTCCTCAACAATGTCAATTTGGAAGGCAAAGACGGAAACGTAGAAGCATATTGTAACTCTGCTGAAGGGTTTGGTTATGGAGTGGTTCATCCCTCCGCGGATTGTCTGGATTCGCATGACGATAAGAGCTTAGGCCAAACTCAGCATTTCACAGAAACTGTTATGGTCGGAGAAGAAACTGAAAATGCTCACGACGAGCTTTAAAGTGATCGGGTTTTGACGGTCGTTGTAGTGAGGGTTGTTGTACACATAATATAGTTGTACGCATTCATCTTAGCAACTGACATATATACATATAGCTTGTAAATGAAGCAAATACAATGAGATTGACAATCATTATTGTAGTATTTGTCTTAAAAAGGAATGTTTACTTGGTAGTTTGAACTTTTGTAGTGATTTTACTTTCTGAAACAGCTCAGTTTTGTCTGAGAAACAATCAAGCCACAAGAATAAAGCTTAATGCTTTATTGAGAAACAAGAATAAGCTCTCTATCTCAGTGTGTTCATCTAACCATATCAAAACCAAACTCAAGAATCAGAAGCAACGGTAGCTTCAGAATCTTCTTTCCTCTTCAAATACTCATTTAAGATCGTAAGCCTGGCAGTCTCAAATGCAAAATAACCGATGGCCGAGAAACAAGCGCTATGAACAACTCGAGGCCCCATGCCTCGAGTAAAACCAACCCAACCTTCCTCTTTTAGTATCTGTCTCACTGTCCCAGTCACACCGGTATACATAGCAGCACCAAGCTTATTCACTGCCTCGACCTGAATCTGTGTCATGAGCCTCGTCTTGACCACATCTAATGGTGTGGTTATTGAAGCAGATATAGCACCAGCCAATGCGCCACAACAAACGCTCTGCAACGGCTCAAGATGGTTCTGCATCGTTTTCTCCAAGACCGCGGCTTTGAGGTATTCAAACGACGAGTAACTGAGTACACCGGCCGGTAAATTCCTCAACAATGTGGCAGAGTAACCAGCATAAAGGCCCAGTATTCCATCTTTCTCAAGAATCTTAAGCAAAACTTGGTAAGATCTTCCACTAGCTCCAGCTTGCATTCTCTGCGTGATAAGCTCTTTTGGGACCATTATAGCCGATGAGATTATGTTTCCCATGGCGCCAGCAGTTGGTGGGATGAGAACCGGAGGGAATCCCATGGATTTGGAGAGGAGAGACTTACCAAACTCGCAGGTGCCGAAGTAGACGGCGGAGGAAAACGTAGAGCCGACGATCACGGCGGAGACACCACTGTAGAAACCTAGAATCCCTTTGGATTGAAAAGTCTTCACAATAGCGTCGAAGCTGCTACTGTAGACCTGAGACGCGCCTTTCGTCTGAAGCTTTGTTTTGATTGTGTCCAGTGGGAGAAGACAAACGTATGTGAACGCGCCAGCGATTCCACCGGCTCCTGCTCCGATTAGCGCACGTTCGAAGACGGAGAGATGCTTCATAAGCGTCTGAATCCTTGGACTGCTTCGTGATGCAGGTTTGATCCATTTCAGGAATCCCGGTCTGGAATCCGAGACTGACGCAGATGCGAATGGCGGGTTAAGCGATACGGATCTCCCTAAACCTGCAGGTGATTTCCGAGAGAGTTTGGTTTTGGTTTCAGGGTTTCTGACGATAGGGATTTGGACGGAGGTGAGATTGGAGAAATGGGTGAAGAGAGAATTGAAATCGTTGGGAAGAAGGCAGTGATTAAGAGTCGGAGACGGGAGGCCAAGAGTTTCGGAGAGCCTCGCTTCCATGGCTGAGCTGATTTGGGGAAGTTGGTGGATGCGAAGAAGGAAACGATGATGATGATGATGATACTCGAGAAAGTCAAACTGAGCGCACTGTAGTAAAGAGAAAGCTAAACGGGCAGGAAGTTGACTGAAGCATACTTACAAAAACTGAGCGCAGTGTGGTAATAAAGCTAAACGGCATGAAGTTGATAGACAGGCGAGGAAAGACACGAAAAAGCTAAAAACATCATCAAGTTAAGTTACGAATTACGATTTCCACATTAAATAGTTATCATCAGATTTGAGTTGATTAGTTAAACGAAACAAAAATCAAACTCTTTGTAAAATAAGGCGATGGATTCTCTATACAATGCAAAATAAAGGTTAAACTGCTTTCCTATGATTTCGCGTTCGTTGTTGTTTTTGGTTCATGTCTGGAATTGGGATTGCACACTTGATCTATCCGTACCGCGAATGTTGTACTTGTCGTATACTCTTTCGCGATTCTCTGACCACCATGCCTCTGCTTGCTGCTCCCTGAATTTTCTCCGGCTGCAAACAAACCACATTGGTATTATTATCAATC
This sequence comes from Eutrema yunnanense, assembly GCA_002933935.1. NCBI lineage: Eukaryota > Viridiplantae > Streptophyta > Magnoliopsida > Brassicales > Brassicaceae > Eutrema > Eutrema yunnanense. Next base: position 26,613 of record PKML01042181.1, on the reverse strand, counting down.
TAGATCTCTAGGAATGCATTGGAGACGACAAGTGGAAAGATTCTGTTAATTTTACCTAAAGCGCACACGTTTGAGATCTCTGGTTCCGTCGCCTAGGGCCAGTAGTGTTATATAAACACCAGGTTCATACTGTTCGATCCACTCCGCCTCCACTTGAGAAGCATTTGATGTTGCTGCTGAGCTTCTTGAGTTTCGGCGGTTGTCACCATCTTCTGAGAAACCATTACTGATTCGAACCCCGTCACTTTGAAGTTCGTCTCTTCCCATGCTTGCGTCTGTGTTTCTTGGCGACTGGGAATTTCGCCAGAGTCCATTTATTGAACGCGAGGGCAGAGCCAAAGGCGATGCAAGAGAGGTGTCGCTCATTGAATCAGACCGTGATGCACGCTCTCCATTTGCATTAGCAAAGTGAAATCCGTTTTGCTCAAACCCGTTCAGCAAATTAGCTGTCCGTGTGCTCTCAGCTTCGTAAGCACCCGGTGGTAGCAGCTTAACTACATCCTTCAGCTGGAAAACGATTAAGCCGGGAATCATATGTCAAGAATAAATACATGACACAGAGAATTGTCGAATACGAAGATGGTTTAAGAGAAATATATAAGAGAGTAATCAAGCCAAAACCTGTGCTGTAAGAGATTTTATAACTTCTTTTGCAGCTTCTGATTTGGCGGATTCCTCTGCTGCCAGTTTCATTGCTTCGTGTACTTTCTTCACAGATTTCTGGACTTCAAATTCTTGGACCTCACATCTGTGCCTCAGGCTCTCGGCCTGAACAACATTCAAGATTCGTTTTTAAAACCAAACCATGAGAATTTGTGGAAACAGTTTCGGATAAATGAATTGAGGAAAAAATGGAGTTCGATAGATGTAAAATAAAGATTAAAGGGATCGACGGGGAGTCTACCTGGGCACGCAATTTGACCACTTCCTGATTCATAAGCTCATTTGTCTTCTTCAAACTCTCAGTTATACTTGTTGAAAAAGCAAGACCAACCGTCGAAGGAATGGGAGTGACTGAACGAGGAGGACTAGATCTCCTTGAGAAAGGTGACACAGATCTGGAGCTTGCTCCAGATGGAGTTACAGATGATTTTGGTGGCCCACGCCGTAAGTCGGCCACATTAGTCAAAGCATCCTTAAGCTGTAGTAGAGGTGTTTGAGAAGTGCGGACAAGAGAGAATGCGTCCCCCTTCTTTCCTTGTCTAGCTGCTCTGTTATCTAGCTGCTTGATCAAATCTATTTTTGACGGTATTCCCGATTTAGCCAATCTAAGCTCAGCTTTATCCAATCTGTCCTTGTTCTCACCAGAAAGGCGTGGCATAACATTCTTCCTGCTATCAATACTAGCTTCTGACAGTTTACTCAGTTTAGAATAACATGAATCGCAGACACGGTAAGGCTTTCCTGGATGAGGAGCCATAGCAGCTTTCAGTGATTTCTTGGAACTGCATGAATGGCAGTGGACAAGCCCACAGTTGTAACAATTGTGACTTTTTCGTGTGAATCCAAAAGCCTGCCTACAAGCTGAACATTGAGATTGCTCAGTACCAGAAACCCATTTATGAAGACATATTGCTGCTGTAAAGTTTGAACCACATGCAACATATTTTACATGTCTCTCTTTCAAAGCTTCAACAAGAGTGGGTGCGTTACGGTCCTCCATATCTCCATGACCTAATCTCCCATTGGCACCCTTGCCCCATGTAAACACTTCATTTCGAGATGTCAAAACTGCAACATGATAAGCTCCGCATGCTACTTCTTCAACACAATCATTAGTTAGTTTATCCTCTACTAAGCAAGGAAGCTTCCCATCAGCAATGGGATTCCCTAGTTGACCATATACTGTACTACCCATCGTGAAAACTTTTCCCGATGTCGTCAATCCAACTGTTAAACTATGTCCACATGCAACTCTGTGAAAGTTATGGTCAATTAGAGCTGATACACATGTGGGTTTAAGCCGAGGCTCTTTATCTCCATGACCAAGACGGTTCTTGTCACCATCACCCCATGTGAACAGCTTTCCTGAAGGTATACTTGAACTTGACTGAGTTACAATGACTTCTACTACTGCAGCAGCATGCCATACACCACATGCAACAGCAATAGTCCTCAAACCAGATAAAGATTCGACTTCTCTTGGGTAAAATACAGTTTCCCTGTCACCATGACCTAAAACACCAAATGTCCCATCTCCAAAAGTAAAAAGGTGTCCAGTTGATGTTATCAAAGCAGTGTGCCACGGTCCACAGGACACGGAAGCAATTCGAAGACCTTCAAGAGGACCTGATATTCTCTTAGGTATCCAGTGACTTACATCAGTACCATGGCCAAGAAGTCCTGCATTGTGTGTTCCATCACCCCATGTGTAAATCTCTCCAGTCATTGTAACAGCGCATGTATGGAACTCACCACAGGCAACAAAATCAACACTAGAAACAGCTAGAGACTCAATAAGCTGTGGCCCAGTAACATCTTTCCCCATTCCATGCCCAAGACGTCCTCCGGATTCTTCACCCCATGTAAACACCTCACCTTGCCTAGACACTAGAGCAGCATGCTTAACACCACATGCTATTTGGTGGACATCCAAAACAACATTGGATTCCAATGGCCTTGGAACCAGAACATCAGACTTTGAACCAACACAACTAGCATTCTTATCAGCCCCGACTTTGACAACATTATCACATAGCACTTCACCCCATATATAAACATCACCTAGAGCATCACAATCACCTGGAGCAGAACCATGACTTGAGGTGCTTTGAGCACTAGAGACACTAACCCGGAACACTTCTGATCCAGACCCACGTACTAACATATTTGGGCTATCTGATGCCACATGTGACCTTTCAGAACTGACAGAATTCTCAGTTGTAGAAGTCTTCGGAAAAGTGGTTGAATTGTAAGGAGTCTCAACAAGGTTGAAATCTCGAGAAGCACAAACCGAGCTGTTGGTAGGACTGCCTAATGTCAAGTCTCTGCTGTCCTGAAAATGATGAAGATGAAACAAAACAAACTTCAGGAAAATCTAAATGAGACTTATTTTGAGAAGAGAGAAATCCATTTGCAACATCAATATTGCTGAAGCTGTCGGCTTTAGGTATACTTATTACTTACAGCAATAGAGAGGCCACCGTCACTCCAGCCGTCAATTTTAGAGCGGCCACCCTGACCAGATATCAAAGCTTTTAGGCCTGCTATCCACACCTCGGCCTCAACTTTTTCCTTGCAAATCTGAAAATAAGGCAACCTATTCAGTAACAGAGGCAGACCAATAAAAGCTGATGAGAGAGTAACTAAGTTTCATTCACCAACCACGTCAAGAGTCCGCTTCCTGTTGGAGTATATGAGAGAAAAAGATAAATAATCCTTTTCAGGGCGAAGGTAACGTTGGAAAACAGCCTGATAGTATAAACATGATCAAAGTCATAATATGTTACCAACAAAAGACTGGCAATCTTTTGTTGCCTTTGTATGCTGCTGCATCAAAACAGAAAGTATAATTTTAAGAGACGTTACAGTTCTTTGTCCTGGAACAATCTTAGATACAGTTGCTAACTTCAGACGTTTTTCTCCACCATTTGAAATCCAGATTAAAGTGGTCTCATCCTGCAAATAACATGTCCAAGGTGGTAAGCTATCAACCAAAAAAAAGAAACAAGAAACTGTTTAAAAGGCTGATATGTGATCAAACACCATGATGCAATACTCGACGACATCATCTGCCTTATAGCACCCACTTGGATCAGTGAATCATAATCATAAACAAAGAACCTCTTGGGGAGATTCCAAACCAAAACTGTAACAAAATTGCAAGGCAATGAAAACATCAACTTTCCCTTAAAATTCAGGGTTCAAAGATGGGTTTGTGATATCTCAACACAAAACTGCACAAGTAAGTAAGTAGCAGGAAGGAGCTCCTTTCTTTACCGCTAAACCAAATTTCTGCTCCTAACCCAAATGTATACTTGTAATTTAAAGCATACTCACATTGGAGAGTCTAAACGGACAAAACTTAGGCTTTCCTTTCCGACCATATTTCAAGAGTTGAGCACCTTTCTTCAAAGCAATTAGAGCCTGCAAAAGATAGGGAAGGGATTTTGAAGATCTCTGGTTGAGGAAATACAAGTTCCTTCTTAGGTGGAAATCAAAATTAGAGAGAGAGATAGAGAAGAGAGAGTACCTGCTCGATGTCTCGCTCGACATTACCGTAGCTCACAAGATCTGCCATTCCATGAGAGAGGTTATACCAAAATGAAGCAACCCTCTCCGATCGCACAACGGAGCACCGGTCATCCTAAGCAAACAAGACTACGTGAAGTCTCCGCCGTTCTAACCATCAAATTCCGCGCTAACTCTCCAATTTCTTTGTATATCGAGTTTTCTGATTAAAAAAAAAAAGAAGGTGAGATTATCTGAAGAATTTCGAACCCTAGCTTCGGAGTTGGGAGATTCCGATGAATTGCTGCTCCGAAAACCAAGGGGGAAGCTTCACTGTTTCAGCTGGTAACGGCTTTTTCGTGCTCTTGCCAATGCAAGTTTCCCAGTTATCTTGAAAATTTTCGCCGGAGGAGAGACCGGAGAAGCAGAAGATGGCCGGAGACACCGGGGAGAGATAGAGAGCGCGAGAAGGAAATCAACTTCCTCAAAACTGGCAACGAAACTAGTCTTTGCCGTGGAAATTCAAGTACGGACATAGTCTTCGTTGAAAATTAAAATACAGTACATAACAAAATCATCTTATTAGATATATTGGGGAGTATTATTAGATTATTTTTATTTTTCCACCTTTTGTATAGTATTTTTTTTTTATTTACTTTGCTACTTACCACATCTTCTCGGAAGTAAATAGATTCTTTTTCAAAGTAAAAAAATAGCATTTCAATTTCTCTGACCAAAAAAAAATAAAAAATCACGCAACCGAAAGTGGAGAGTCTAACATTTTCTTAGATGTTTAGTCTACACAAGAGATTTCATCAAATAATCATATTAGTTAGATTATTAAATTTATTATTACCGAATATATGATCAACCAAAAATAATAATAACCAATAATATTTATTTGTAAAAACTAACGAAGACCAATAATATTTATTAAGGTTTTTTTAATCGTGACGTTATTCATGAATTTTTGAATTTTTATGAATTTTTGAGAATTTGTTTGGATTTTTGTATTTTTGAGTTTTTAAAAAACTTTAGTTCAAAAATTCAAAAGCTAAAATATAATATATTTTATTTAAAATTTAAAATTATTATTTCTTAACTTTAGATTTTTTTGGAATTTTTTCGATTTTTTCGTAATTTTTTTGATTTTTTAATTTTTTGAAAAATTTAATGTAATTTTTTTAAAAAAAAATTTTATTATTAAATATAATTATATTTCAAACCGTGTATAGGTCCGTATGTATCTGTTAACGGAGATGTAGGAAAATGAACACACGGTTCACAGTTGGAGATTTAAAATGGGCAAAAAATAATAATTTGAGTATTTTATTGGGTACAAAATAGTTCGGATATTAAAAAGCTTATTGGAATAAAGTTAATGTATTGTTATGGAATTTTCTCCTCTATTATAATACTATTTTGAGTGTCTTTTATTTTATATAAATTTACAAAACAAAATCGCTAAACAAAGTGAAAAAAAATTGTGTTTTATTTTCCATTAACTCTTTAACATTGTTAGCTTCTAAAAAAATGTACTTGCTCGTTTGTTATATTTTAATTTTTTTTCGTTAGAATAGATTAAAAAAATTAATTCACGTTTTAAATTTTGTTTCGTTTTTTCAGCTATAACCTGGGTAGTTTACGCATTTTTAACCTTAGTATACACTAGTTTTCTAATCGCTCTTTAGTTCTTCTTTACCATAAAAACTCTTTAGGAACGTGTAACTATATTGTAAATTAGCATTATTCTTTAAAAAATATATATATCTCTATAATATTATTTAAGAAGACATTTTTTAAAATGAACTTTGTTTTGTAAGTTATTACATGAAATGTCATTACAAATAATAAAGAATAATTGAAATAGGAAATGATATAATAGTCTTTTAAAATTATTGATTAAAATATGGAAAGTATATATTTTGCATTAAAGATGTTATTTATTATTTAATTTCTTAATTATTTTTAATACTATATATTTTAAAATAATAATTAATTCATATATATTCAAAGAAATTTTTTTTATTAAAAATCTTTCTATATTTTCACTATAATTTATTATATTTTATTTGAATATATATCAAAACAAAAGTTGAAAAATATTTTACTAATTTTATAAAAAAATTAGACACGAGAAAACTAATTTTTTTTTAAGTTCGTAGACTAACCACAAAAACTAGAGTCATTTAACGGTGCATGTTAGAGTTATGTTTTCAAGATTATAAGTTTTTGCGGGTTAGCCCGAATAATATTTTAGTTCACTGCAAAACGGTGTAAATAGACAAATTATTACAAATTGACAGCTTTATATATAATCAATAGTTAGCTATATTGTAAAATTCAGATAAAAACAATTTTTTAAAAAATTTAAAACAATTTTTTTAAAAAAAATTACTTCGCGCTTTAATTAGCGCGGGTTAAATCCTAGTATATTGTAAATTAAGAGACTATATAAAAGTGAGAAAGAGACGAGACCTTAGCACGAATGAGAAAGAAACAGACAACTACCTTTTGTTTTCAAGATAAACAAATAATGAGACTTAGTACTTCATTTCCAAGCTCATCGTGACTTCCATTTTTATAGATCAACCAAACGATTCAACCAATCATTTCTTCTTAAGTCACCGCTTCGTGACTTCCTCTAATTTTCAGGTTCAGTTGGTAACTATTTAGCCACTACGATTGAAATTGAAACCGCTTTGTAAATTACTAATCAACCAAACGATTGTGCGAAACGGCTAAAAAGAGTTGTTGAGAGCGTTGGTTGAAATGGGTTCTTTATGTTTTTGGAGTTTCTTTTCTAAAGATGGCTTGCTGTAAAATACTAACAAAGGCCAAAACTTGATGGTTTGGCCATGTTTGGTTGTTTATCCAGATGGATCATCTGGGTGAAGATGACAAATGATGTTTGTTTTAGTGCTAAAATCATTAACATCTAAATGATCCATATCTAGATGAGTATTAAAACTTATGAATAAAAAAAGAGACTCAGCTGGCTGCTCCAAATTGGCTCAGCTAAATGATTAAGCTCAGTTCAAAATTACAAAATACGAAAATACCCCTAAGCAAAAGTAGATATAAATCGTATTCATGTTCGTGACTCCACTTCTCTCACCCTCGACGAGCTCGATTCCATTGTAGCCGAACCACACGACGCCGCCGGAAGCACTAGAAGTCATCGCCGCCGGAAGCCTAGCCGTCACTTCCTCCGTCAGGTAAACCCGAGACTTTACCGTTTTGTCGATCTATTGTTAGGTTCAATTGATCATACCATAACATTTAGTTGCCGCCATGATTGAACCACCGCAGGTCTGAGTCACCGGAACCCGCCACGCCGAATCCCAACAGCCGAGCTTCAGTTCGCCGGAAAAAGAAGGGTAATCGGCCAAATGAATAATATATGTCCTAACATTTCGTTTTTTTTTTAATATATGTCATGTGTGTGTCTTGTGTGTCTCAGGACACTGTCTTGTGTGTCTTCAAACAAATTGGGTTGATACTTCAATCACATATGATCTTAATAGTTCTCTTCTGGGTTTACTTGTTTATGCATTTATGCATCCATTGTTGTTTCGGTTTTGAAGTATGAACTTGTTTGATTGTTCATGTCATAGTTGCTTGCACTTCAGCAGAGAAACAATGTCATCCATTGCTGGTACTGATGTGAGTATCTTCCCCTCAACTCATATGTTTATACTATTTGCTCATCAAATGTTTGCATTCGATATTGGTGTTAAGTACTTGTTTGATTGTTCAGATGTTTGCATCAGTTGTTTACTGTTTTCTCAAGTATATTTTCTATGTTTATAAGAGTCTTGTGTGCTTGAGAATGTTTATAAGAGTATATTTTCTATGTTTACTGTATATTATGTCCCTTGGTTCTTGCTTGAGAATGTTTCGTTTTTATCGGCTTAGTTCACTTAGAATCATGTATGATTTCTTAGTTCATATGCATTTCAGTGTTGTTTAATGTTTCGTTTGGGCCTGTTTGTTTGCTTGAAACCTTTGGCTGTGTAATGTGGATCTTGTATTTGTTGTTTAATGTCGTTTAATGTTTCAGTTTGTATCATATTGTATTTGACATGATGATGGTGATCTTGCTTGAAACATTTGGTTGTATAATGTGGTTTCGACATGAGCACTTCGAGACTAATAAGTTATATTGCTTGTTTATGGAGTTTTTGTAGTGGATGCAATATATTCCTTGAGACAGAGGCAAGTGTTTTTCGAAACTGCAAAGTTCGATGGTATTTGAAACAGAGCAAAAACAGAGTATAGACACCATATATGAATCATATTTGTATTTTTTAGTGATTTCAAATTTATATGTATTTATGATGATTTCAAATTTTATGAATTTATACTTTTTTATCAATTATATGATGAAATTTCTTATAAAAATGTTATATTTCATGAATTTAGAAACTTATATGATTAAGATCATGTTGTAAAACTAATATAATTAAGATCATGATTAAATAGGAAACATGGGCAATTTAGACATTTTTTATTAATAATGAAGATGTACATTTACATTAAAATGAACAATCAAACATATATTCATCTAGATGAATCATCCAAATGAATAACAAAAAGAGAAACAAACATCATCTAGATGCAGGGCCGGCTTAACCACAATGGCGAGCAGGGCGACCGCCCCAGGGCCCACGGGTATAAGAGGTCCATAAAAAAAAATTGTTAAAAAAAAAAAAATTAGAGATCGATTAGTTACGCTGCAGGTTTTGTTATTTTTTTTTAGTTTTGATATNTATGTTTAAGGGTCCAAATTTTTTTTTTTTTTGGTTTTAGGGTCCAAAATTTTTTTTGGCCCAAGGGCCCCCAACAGTCATGAGCCGGCCCTGTCTAGATGAATCATTTAAATGCATCATTTTGATGCTTATGTCAAATGGACTACCAAACAGAGCCTTTGTCATCTTTTCCTTTCTCGTATTTTGCAATATAATTGACAAAGGCCAAAACTTGGTGGTTACAAGTACAGAACTCTATTTCTGGACTCCGACGTTGTAGTTGCAATGTATTCTGATGGTTGATGCATGACATTATCTCGATAATCACTCAAAACATAAGGTTTTAGATTAGTGTTGTTCTTATTTTTTATTTGATAATGAACCTTATATATATATATATATATATCTAATATTATGCAATTGCTGTACTTGAGAGATGTGATGGAGGCTGAATGAGTCTTGCAAGTAATAAAAATTCTTAAGTCTCCAAATGTTATTGCAAGTGCACATGTGTGTACTACTATAAAATTTAGGGTGTTGAGCCTCTAAGGAAAAGAACTATCAGAAAATGATATATATGATATTTAAATTGGGCTAAGACGAGTTTAATTAATAGTGTTGCTTGCAAAAATTAAAATTGTAGAAAGTAAACACTAATTGACTTGTGAATTTAGAAGCTTCTACAGGTTTCAAGAGCTCTAATGATTGAGTTCTCAATCGGTAAGTAAGTAGTATATAATCTACTGAGTTATTATGAATCGAACAATTCTACGTGCGACTCCCCATCAACTTGTCAAAACCAGGTTTCTTCTTCACAAAACCATTGACATAAGATGAGCTCAAGAAACCGATATAATGTACATGAACAATATAACCGGAACAATTCCTTGCAACCACATTGTCCACAACAATGTCAATTAGGAAGGCGAAGATGAAAAAGTCGAAGCATATTGTAACTCTGCTTAGAAGGGTTTGGTTATGGAGTGGTTCATCCCACTGCGGGTTGTCTAGATTCGCATGAAGAAAAGAGCTTCGACCAAACTCAGTATTTGGCAGAAACGGTTATGGTTGGAGAAGAGACTGAAAATGCTCACAACGAGCTCTAAGGTGATCGGATTTTGACGGTTGTTGTAGTGACTAGTGAGGGTTGTTGTACACATAATATAGTTGTACGCATTCATCTTAGCAACTGACATATATACATATAGCTTGTAAATGAAGCAAATACAATGAGATTGACAATCATTGTAGTTTGAAGCATTTGTTCATATCTTTGTTCTGTTGTATATGATTTTTGTTCCCTTCATCTCTTAGAATTTTACAAGTCACCGGTTGGGGAAACTAACCAAATTAAATCAAGCTGAAATGTTAAGCCGAATCGATTGTTTTTCATAAATTGATTAGTTTTATTAATAAAAATTGTAAATTTTGAAACCTCATTATAAAAAGCAAATTTTAGTATAACCTAATCAAACCAAACCAAATAAACCAAAACCTATTAAATTATACACCCTCTAAGTTGTTTTCTAAGTTTTTTTTTTGTTTCAGATATAAATTGTTCTCACATTCAATCATAAAAATAAAACTACATACATAATATAACTCACATTTTTATGCAATTTTTACTGTGTGACCAATTATATTCTGTAGTTTTATTTTTATGATTGACTGAATTATTTTTAAATTATATATTAAATGATACTTTTTGAAGAAAATTGTTATTCTAATCTCCATGTTTTTAGTTAGAACAACTTATATTATGAAATGAATATCTACTTAACAAAACATTTATGTTAATAATAAATATAATCATGTTATATAAATTAAATAGTAGTGTAACAGACTGTTCTGATTTAGTGAAGATGGTATAACATGTATTCTCATTACATCTAGAGGAATTCGGAAGGAGTAATGAGGTTTTTTTTTTTTTTTTTCATTCCACGCGCGAATAGTACAACGGTAGACAAGGTAGTACGAAGTGCTCGTATTTATCCTTCTGATATTTCGTGTATAAACTCGGTGTCATCAGTTTGGATTTTCGAACCGTTATAGGTGTCTTATTGATACAAGACTTTTTAGTCTCTTAAGGTATCAATACCCTCTTATCGATGTAGTATAAGAGGTTATCAATCCATAATTGGGAATAGGCTTAATCACTAAGGATGCAAGGAATCTATGTAATTTAAACTAAACAAGTGTGATTTGGGATTAAGTATCCAAATTAAGCAACTACAATAACTAAGTAAGAAGTGATTCAAATAATAAAAGCGGAACAAGAGACGAGGTTATTGATATAGGGTGATCCAAGCTCAATTAGTGGTGTTCAATTACTCATGAAGCTAATCCCTAGGCAATAGATCTCTAATCTAGATTAGTTCTCTTTCAAGCAACTAATCTCTATGCTAATTATCAAACCCATTAGCAAATCATCATTTGTGGATTATCAATTAGCAAGCATTAAGAATTATAACAAGATCAACCAAAGAAATGCCCTAAACAACTAATGTCTTAGGTTAGGAACATAAATCTCTTGTCTAGTTTGGTCTTGGCATTTCATCAAACACTTGGTGTTCATGAAATGCCCAATGATCTAGACCCACTCTTTCAAGCTAGATCTAGCATTAGGGACTCTAGACAAGAAGGAATATAAGATAATCTAATCCTAAACACCACTAATCAAACCTTAGATCCCCCTAATCAACCTCATCCCAAGATCCTAAAGACTACTCACTAATCATCATGGGTCTAACAAATCCTAGGAAAGAAGTGTTAAAGCTCATGATCAAGATGATTGAATGATTAGAAAGTAGAAGAAAGATGGATCAAATCAAGAAAACAATACTCAAATTAAAAGGATCAATCTCTTACAAATCACTCTTAGAGAGGTTTTTGCATAGAAAAAGACTTAGCCCTCTAAAATTAGGTTTTTGGGCTTAAATACTAAACAGTAACGAACCGGGTCGACCCGGAACAAACCGGGTACCGACCCGGTTAAAGTGGGTAAAAAGTGTTTGGTATCGATCGATACCCTCGGTATCGATCGATACCTATGGTATCGGTCGTGTTCTTCAAGGGATACCGAGGTCACTCCTCGGTACCGTTGCTCCGTATTAGGTGCCGATTCCTCCGGACCTTCCTGGACCAACATCGAGCCGTGACACCGAGCAGGAACATCGGTGTGATCTCTGAAGCTTTTGGTATCGATCGATACCGAGGGGTATCGATCGATACTGGGTGTTTTTGGCTTTGGTCTTCGGTCGATACCGATGACACACCTCGGTACCGTTGCTCGGTGTTAAGGGCTTTTTCCCCCGGGATTCCTCCTGTGGCAATGCCGAGCTGTGGTACCGAGCAGGAGCATCGGTACTGCCACTAGGTGTCGATCGATACCCTCGGTATCGATCGATGCTCAGCGTGATCTCTGTCTCCTTTCCTCGGGTGACGAATCTCCTCGTTTAACACCTGAAAATGACTCCAAAACATGCAAGACACTCTAGGACATAGTATGAGAACCCTAAAACTCTAAATGAGACAAAACAAGCATGATATGCAATGAAGATCTAAGTAAATGATCTTAAACCTATATGAAATGCGTTCTAAATACATGTAGAATATGGACATATCACTTATCTGTCGACAAAAAATAAATATTAGTTTAATCATTATAAAATTCATATATTTCAATTATTACCCTACTTAATCCAAACCAAAAACTAATTTAAACCAAACCAGAAATTGCATCAAACGGATTTAAAAAAATTGAACCGAAATCAGATTGCAGAGAATTTATACTATATGAAAGCACCTATTTGAAGCTCCTCAGGCTATCCACCTCAGCAAAATAAACTGCTCCAAAATCATGCCACGTCAGCATCTATAATATTTTCTCAGAAGTTGTGGAGTTGGCTCAAGAAATTTTAGCTTCTGATATAAAATCTCAAAAGCGCCTCCTCTTCTCCTGTCTCTTCATGGCATACGAAACGTTTTGCTTCAAAGCATGGTCTCCCACTACATCCTCTTCGGTTTCAATCTCTTCTAATCCCCTATACCTTTTCGATGTCTGATTTTAAACACCCATCAAGTAACTGAATTATAGATTTCATTATCTTCACTTCAGTTCCAAATATGATTTTCACATCCAAAATTGAGGAAAAACCCGATGGATCATATCGCCTTCTTTCATCTCATTCTCTTCAATTTATGGGGTTTTCAGATCTGCGTCTAACCCATGTATTGAATTCCTTTTTTCTCCTGTAGAGGCATCGCTCCAATCTGAGTCACAGGCTAGGCGAGTCAGAGGCGACGCGAGTGTGAGGCGAGCCAGAGGCGAGACGACTCGAAATAAGATAAAAAAAAAATTGGAGGCGAGAGAAGATGGAGTCGACTCGAGAAGACGGAGCAATGATCAGATAAGATAAAATAAATTAACAGATGAAAGCGGCGAGTTTTCCCTCTGGGTTTCGGATTCTGAGCATCATCTCCATAATTGGTTTCAAAGCGTTTCCTTCAACGATATTAGCTGAACGAAGGTTAGTGTCTTATTGGCATCATCGTCTTCTTACAAAATATGCGTCCTATTACTTCTTTTTTTTTAAGATAATAATATGCGTCTGATTGCAAAATAAGATACCATTCATGATACCGATTAACCTAATTTGTGGAAATTTACGACCCTCCAATTTGTTTTATTTTTCTAATTATAAAATCTGCTGTGAAGATTTTCAGAGTTCTATTCATTGTTTCACAGTGAGGAAGAAATTATGTTGAGGAAGAAAGACCATAAGTTTCAGAATTCAGGTATTTTAAACATGTATCCCTACGTTGTTGTTTTTTCTTAATTAGTTTATTGTTTTCATATGAATCTCTTAACATATTAATCTCCCATGTTTGTCTTTCTAGAATTGAAACTTGGAATATATTTATTTAAACAGAGGTAAAACACATGATACTTTTGTCTATTTTCTCAACTTGATTCCCACATTTCCTCAATCTTATACCAACGATTCATATAATACCGCTACAACATTTATATTACATAATAGTGTTTCAATATTCTTTGAGGTTTTTAATCTGAATTTTTTTTCTCAGATTATCTTCTATGCCTTTAGTGTTCTGTTGTAGATGGTGAGGCATGACGTTAGGAGGGAGAAGCAGAGGATGAGATGCAAGCAAAGGGAGATTATGGTGGTGGTGAGGATGATGTGAAGTGCTCCTCAACTACAGCCCAAACTTTAAGGAACATAGTCACATAATTGGCGACTTGAGAAAGATTTAAGGAGTCGTACAATGAAATGATTAAGTAACACATGTTTGGTTTGCAGTAAAATTGAATATTTTAATAGGAACGTACCAGCAAGCTTTATATAGTGAACTAAAGTATCGAATTTCACTGTTATGTACAAAGTTAATGTTAGAAGCTTTCCTGGTGTATATTTATATATGCAGGAGGGTGGTCCAATCGGTCTGATAGAGAATGAAGACATAATCACTGTTGACATAGGAAAGAAGAGAATAGACACGTGAGACTCTCCTGACGAAAGGACTGCTCCTGCATACATGGTTAACCGTGGAGTTCTATACAAGGTATTAATGAAAATACTACTTGTATGTAATGTATCTCTCATTGTCGTTTGTTCGATTAGTTGCTAAAGAATGGTTAAGAACGTGCAATCGGCTTCAGCTGGATGCGTGACTGATGAGTAAGCGAGAGATCTAAGAGCGATTTTGTGAATGACCAGCAGAAAGCAGTATGTGTTCATGATGGGAATTCTACGGCTTTTATTTTATTCTTTACTATTATTATTGTTAGCTTTTGGATCATTTTGCAACGTTCTGGTCTTGACTGATCATTAGCTATTTAAGGGTTTGATTTAAGATTTTGTTTCTCTTATTGTCAAAATAAAAAACTTTTGATTTTGGTGTTGCGAATAAAGACAGTTATGCCGAAATCCAAAAGAGAATACTATGTACAACCATTAGAAATCTAGACCCATACCATGAGTTTTACCAATCTGATAAATCGGGTTACGACTTTTAAGTTCGGTTCGGTTTAGATGATCTTTGAAAGAGAAGTGACTGAAACTATAAACCAGAGTTTCCGGTTCTTAAATGGTTTTTCAGGGACATTCATTTTCTGGTTTTTTGCTAAACACAGCTGAATTTTGGTTCGATCGGTCTGGTGAATGAAATTGACTTTTCAAATGTGTACTTCAACAATTAAAGTATNCAACTCTATTTGAGTTCTGAATACCCCCATTCATGATTTTAGCAACAAAAAAATCCCATTCATGCACATGACCAAATGACATATATCTGAATATGGGTTTTTCGTTTTAAAAAAGTATGTTATCAAGATCGATGACGACAAAGAGAAAACTAAGCAGTCCAAATTTAATGCCAGTTTTGCATGCATTAACAACAACAAAGAACATTTTCTGTACTCAAAATCAATAAATAAAAAGAGAGAGAGAGGAAAGACTAAAAGGTTGTAAGTTGGTTACAAGTGGTTGTCTATTCTTTTTCGGTCAACTACATTCACATGCATATTTAACTCCTATCACCATTTCATTCAACATTCATCATTCATGATAAGCTATATTGATGTACCTTTTGCATCATTTGAAGGTCTCTCTAACAGTCCCCATGTGGGGGTGTGGGGGGGGGGGAGAAGTTGAACTTCTTTCTGAAGAGGGAAGTCTCCTCATAATGAGCGTAGCCCAATTAACAATAGGCCGGATTACTATAGCCCATTTAGTTTGCTCGTCCTCATTAACTCTTTTGAATACATGTATATGATTTAGATAAAAGTACTCTTTGGTGCATGAAATATCACAACACTATGGTTCGAATATGAATCGATTTTTTTCCAACTCTGAAGTATGAATGAACCGAAACTCCTAGATTTGTATGTATTTCTTTGTGGGATATCTTGTAGAATTGTATGTTCTTATGGGGTTTAGCCCCATCTCTATAATATTATTTAAGAAGATATTTTTGAAAATAAATTTTGTTTTGTAAATTATTACATGAAATGTCATTATAAATAACAAAGAATAATTGAAATAGAAAAATATGTAATTGTCTTTTACAATTAGTAATAAGAATATGGAAATTATTTATTTTGTATTAAATATGTTATCTATTATATATTTTCAATGAATAATCAATCCATATATATTCAAAGAAAAAAAAATCTATTTGAAATATTGATATATTTTTCACTATAGTTTATTTTATTTGAATTTCTATCAAAATAAAAGTTGAAAAATATTTTACTAATTTTAGAAAAAATTAGACATAATAAAATTAATTTTTTAAATAGTTCGTGAACTAAGCACAAAACTAGAATCATTAAACGGTAGATAATAGAGTTATGTTTTCAAGATTATATGGTTTACGGGTTAGCCCGAATAATATTTTAATCTATTGCAAAGCGAGTTAAATAGATAAATTATTCCGTTTGACAACTCAAGTCTATCTATAATCATGAAATCATGAGTTAGACATATTATAAAATTCAAATAAAAATAATTTTTCTTAAATTTAAAACAATTTCTTTTAAAAAAAATTATCCCGCACTAATTATAATGCAGATTAAATCCAAGTTTAATTAAAACATTAGAGTTGACAAAATAATCGGAAACATATCTAAATTTTGGTATCTTTAAAATAATAATTGAGGATTGATTACAAAGGCGACACCTTTTAAGTTTTTAACAAACAAACAATAACAAAGCTTCGGATTCTCTCAAAACAGCATTTGTTGTTGTTGTTGTTGCCAGGAATCATTGTTGTTCCCGTAATAGTTACCTCCTCGAGATCGCTGATCAGAAATCGGAATTTCGTTCTGCTTTTCATCTTTCTCAGATATCGAGAATAGAAAAATGCGACACAATTGCTGCCATGTCTCGTTCGCTTCCGTTCTCAAGATCCTCAATTTTCTCCAAGCTTTCATCGGTGTATCAATCATAATCTACTCGATTTGGATGCTCGATCAATACAACCGCCACGTACCCGTCGAACCTCCTCCGCCGCAGCCTCCGGCAGCTTCATCGCCGGATTCTTATTCCTTCTCTAGTACAGGAGCTGAGATCACCAGTCTTTGTGATCCCTTCATCAATTTCGTATCCGGTGGAGATTCGGGTTTCAACCTCCGTTCCCTAAATCTTCCTGCTCCATGGTACTCAAAGTTTCCATTTTTAGGGTTTTCGATTTGAATCTCGCCCTTATTGACTTTATATACTCACCTCTGTTTGGACCCCACAAGCTTTCTTAGATGGATTGTTTGTGATTAGTCAATTTTGATTTTGATTGACTGTGAATTTTCTTATCCATTGCATTTGATAGGAAACAAATTTTAAAGGACAGTGCTTTAAATGCTTGATGATGATTTTGGTTTTACATTGGTATTAAGCTAAGCTTTAGTTTGATGCTTAAAGGAATGTTCCAATGAACCGATTTGGTTGCGTTTTTAATTCAATGCAGGTTCATCTACTCTTTCATGGCGATTGGGATTTTGGTCTGCATTGTCACTATCATCGGTTTCATAGCAGCTGAAGCTATCAATGGCTGCTGCTTGTGTTTCGTATCCTTACATAGATACTACAGACCCTTACTCATTTGCCTCTGTTATTATTATTCTATTGGGATGTTTAATCCTTGATAGGTCTTAGTATTCTATTCTCAAAACTCTTCTCATCATACTTGAAGCGGCTCTTGTGGGATTCATAGCGATTGACCGTCACTGGGAAAAGGTGAGGTGTATTTCTTACATTTGAAGCTTGTATCTTTTGTGTTGTGTTAGCGGTCTAAACTCGTGTCTCTTTAGGACCTTCCGTATGATCCAACTGGAGAACTCACTAGCCTTCGAGCTTTCATTGAAGCAAACATCGATATTTGCAAATGGATTGGGATTGTTGTGGTAGTGGTCCAGGTAACTAACTCAGTTCTTGCCTTTTCTACATTTGAGCTATTCCATGAACTCTCTTTTAGATTATTTTATGTTTGTCTTCATACACGAGTTTGTGTTTCAGTTACTGTCATTGCTAATGGCTATGGTTCTGAGAGCTATGGTTTCACCGCGACAATCAGAGCTTGACGATGAGGATGATTATGAGAATCCGATGAGTAGAGCACGGGAGAATCTTCTCGGTCCACAGGCAAACCAAACATCTTCTGGATCAAGCAATATTGACAATTGGAGGTCCCGAATAAGGGAGAAGGTAAATAGCTAAGTTTCTTGATCGATTGAACGGAGTACCAAAGATTTAAGCTTGTGACTAATTTTCTTTATAACGGGTTTTCTTCTACAGTACGGATTGATCAACGGTCAGAGCCAGAGTCCATCAGTTTAACTCAAAAGACTGTGTTCTTGTGTTTGGAATCATCACTTTGTTTTACTTCCTCTCTCCCAATTTTTCTCTCTCGCTCTGTTTGTAACTTTTGAGTGTGCATAAATATTACACAACTATGTGATCGTTTGATCTTGTTTTTTGAAACTCGGTTTAGAACTCAGCAGCACTGCTTTCATTTTGGTGTGTTTGTACAAAAGCATTACGAGATTTGTGTTTAAAATGGGAAGAACTGCTTATTGCTCTGGTTCAATAATGGTTACATAGCATTTTGTTTTCTCTCTCAATCGTTACAAAAAAAAATCGAGACACAAATCTTCCCATAGACACAAAAAACTTACGCTATATTACAGTTTTATTGAATGTAGTACTAGTATATTGTTCTTGCCTCAACTCAAAAAAACGGAAAAACAACTCATGATATGCACAAAAAGATATGAAGACATCATAGCACAGACAGATGGATATATGTACAACGGATTTGGGGAGACTGTTGCTAAACTGCAGACCATACTATATTATAAGAATAACATGATAAGATAAAGCAATGCTTGAAGATAAAATCAGACACAGGATGTAATTAGTGAAACCAACATCACTCAAAACATCCAATGGATTTGGATCGACATAGAAACAAAAAATAAAGAAAAAAATAGCTCCAAGATATCAATGGATTTGGATCCACTAATAGCAATGGAGAAAAAAATATCTTGGCTGGTCAACCTCCAAGATAAGAGCTTTATAGCATATCGTCAGCAAACATAATCCGGATGCAATGCAGTCAAACGTTTTGTGGAGACCTGAAGCTTATCTCGTAGGGGATCTTTGAGCAGCAAAACTTTGTCTTTCAATCTCTTTCAGAGAGATACAAACAATTTCTCGCATCACAAGAGCTGATGATTAACAGAATCACATCAGAAGCGTTCTCCTCCGACACGGGTAAGAAACTCACTGGAAAAATCAAACGATACAAAATCATATATCCAATAACAATAAGAGAAGAATAAATAATCCTCCTTGTAAACTATCACACACCTCAAGTTTCTCTATGAACATAACCAAATAAAACGCAGATTATCCCAAACGAAAAGCAACTACTGATTCCAGTAACCGTATACACAAAATAGCAGCAAGAAACCAATCTAGAAAGAGATATGAGAAATCCAAACATCTCACAATAGAAGAAACTCACGATATCATCTAATTATCCATGTCTTAAATCATCATTCAAGATTATAAACAATCACCGTGGACATCTAGAGAGCTGCATAATCGACCATTACTCATTCGGGATGCTGAATACTTGGATTCAATCACTCACCGGTGTAAAGCATCTCACACTTAGACACCATCTTGGAGTAACCAACTGGGGAGAATCTAGTGACTTTCCCCCTAACTCATTCTCATATCCA
Organism: Eutrema yunnanense; assembly: GCA_002933935.1. Taxonomy (NCBI): domain Eukaryota; kingdom Viridiplantae; phylum Streptophyta; class Magnoliopsida; order Brassicales; family Brassicaceae; genus Eutrema; species Eutrema yunnanense. The sequence continues at coordinate 6,930 of PKML01042181.1, read as the reverse complement.
GGCCTCACATCACTCTCGCTACGGGGATACATACTCACATTCCAAATCTCAAGACCCTCAAACTCTCATGTATGTTCACAGAGTCTGATGTTGGAGTCTTTAACAGAATCCAAGAGAAGTTGAGAGGTTAAGACAAGTGTTACTTCTATGGACTTTTAGAATGGTCGAGCTTGAGATCTTATTTAAGGTACGTACATTCATGCTTTTGAGCTGATGACTCATCAAGTCTTAGTCTTTTGAACTATTCATAATTTATGGGCATCGTGTGCAGAATAACAATGTTCCTAGAGAAGAAGAAGAAGAAGAAGAAGAAGAAGATGAGTCCTCACAGAAGAAGTTGTTGGAGGAGAATAACAAAGATCCGTTCCCCGATGCTGTATTTCGTGTGGATATTGTGTGGATGCATAACTTCAGAGGTTCAGAAGAAGAGTTTGCCTTGGCGTCGTGTTTGATTAGGCAAGGGACGGTGGTATAGAAATTGATGGTCAAGACGACGTCGTTTCCTGCAAGGAAGAAGCTGGAGATAGAAACGGCAGTGTCCAAGCTACAAGCACTTCAAACGAAAGATCAATGGGAACTTACCATCAAATGTTTCACGACAGCATTGTAGGTTTTCGTACAATGCTGTCGTGAAACGTCTTGACAAAATCAATGTGGAGAAGGCTGTTGATTACATTGTGAGCTGCAAAAACCTGGATGGTGCTCACCGCCCGGGAATCTCATCATGCTGATAAAGACTTGCTTGGTTTGTGGTTATGTGAAAGATGAGTCACGGCAGTGTCCAAGCTACAAGCACAATGTACTTGTATAAAGAAGTGCTTGTAGCCTTGGCGTCGTGTTTGATTAGGCAAGGGACGGTGCTTATAAAAAGAAAAAGAAAAAGAAAAAAACATTCACAATGTACATAGTCAGGAAGAATACCTCGTATATATTTCTCCTCCTGGGAAGGATCCTTCTTCAGTCTGTAACCCAGAAATATCAAATTGTAAACACGGAATGATAATATGAAAGTTGCAGTGCCTTTCTCTTTTCATTTCACCTCATCGATCATTTGACAATATGAAAGTTCCACCATGAATTATAGTGAAGAAGAAGAAAGATTTAGTGACAAATAACAAGAAAGCCAAGTGCCAGAGAATACAATTTGATACTTTTTTCCAACGTCAAGAATGTTAAGTTTGTCAAAGAGGGACAAGATTTGCCACAACGTCTTAGATTCCCGCAGGCCAGTTTTGGTTCCTCTCACTCTATCTGCCAACGAACCCTTGACAATCTCCACACGAGCTCGGATCACCTCCACACCATCATTCCAACGAACTTCTCGAAACCATCTAGGCTCTCATCTCACGACGCAGTTTCTTCATGCTCGTAATTTGCACAGTCAAGTCGTTGATATGATCCGGGTTTCGGTTATGGGCCTACATTGGGTTTTATCATTTTGTTATCTGTTTTACCCATTAGTTTCATAGGTTGCCGAATTTGTTTGTTTTTTTTTCTTTCATTTTAGTCCCTATAATTTTATATCTTCTCATAAAATATTTCACATATATCATATATAAAATTAATTAAACACATTAAAATAAAATTTAAAAAATTAATATAGAATAATGATTAATTAAAAACAAATTTTACACAAAAACAATAGATCCTCACTATCCTTGAAATTATGATTTAGTTTGTATCGTTTTTTATTTTTTATTATAATGTAAGTTATGATGAGAGAGTAAGTTATGGGCCTAATTCAGAAGCCCGTTTACATAATGAGATCGGTATATATGTTTGTACAGAGGAATACAAACTAAGTCTTCTTGTACACTCTCTCAAGCTTCTTGTAATTTGTAACTCAATCCAGCTCATAGTGAATTCCAGGGAAAGATTCTGAAGGGAGACGTACCCGGTTTCGGGGAACTCCATAATTGCCTGTCTCATTTATATTCTCTTTCTTGAGTTTGTGCTCTGTTCTTGAATCCGTTAGAATCAGAGGATCGTACATCGAGCGAGTGAGCAGCGAAGTTTAGACAGAGAATCGTTTCAGGTTTTGCGTAAGTATATGTATCAAAGATGGATGCTGATTTGCAAAGGAAAATCTTGGAGTACGAACATAAGATCTTTGACTGCGAAATGAATCACAAATTCAAAATTAGGCGTCTCAAGAATGAACTATTTGAGAGGGACACAGGCCCGATCCGTAGGGCAGGCGAGCTAGGCGATGGCCTAGGACCACCATATTGTTTTACGTTTTTATGGGTCACATATTTAGTTTTAGGTTAATACTTTATAATGCACAAGATTTGAACAACATATTTTTGTTTAAAATATTTTTTGTAACTAAAAAAACAATTGGTTTGTGTCACATAATTAATTATCTAAAGACCACTGAAAAAAAAATAGAACGGTTTACAAAAAAATGCAAAGAATATTATTTTTCAAAAATAGTGTTTTGTTCTTTTTTTATGATTTGCTGTATTTTTTTCAGAAATGCAAAGAAGAATTTATTTTTTAACTGCAAAATTTATAATTTATAAATGACCATATTTTTTATCGTGTCTCGGACCACCATTTCTGTTGGACCGGGGCCGGAGGGACAATGAGATTAGACGGGCAAAATTTACACTATTGCAGGTAAGTAAGTATACATTTTTTTAATATAAAAGAATTGAAAATAAAAATCATATATAATCAGTTTGAGAGATATCGTTAATTACAGACCCCCAAAACGTACGGTTACATCATATTTCGTTTTTCCTTTTACTTTCAGGCTTTCCTAGAACTAATTGGTGAAGATACTGATCCAAATGTTGACGTATTAAGACTCCCGGATAGAGCTGTCAAAATTGGCTGTCCACGTCCATTTTGACCCGTCCAAGATTGACCATTTTGATTGTGGACAAAAAATGTTCATGTCCACTAACGACCAAGACCATTAACGACCAAGACCATTAACGACCATGTCCAAATGGACTGTCCATGGATGACCATGTCCAAACAGAATAGAAGATTGTTTGTTTTTGTTTTTTTTCTTTGTTTTATAGATAATCTTTCGTTTGTTATCAATATGATTGATCAATTTTAATGAGTTTGATGGTTTATTTTAGTTATATCATAATCAAAACATTATAAATTCATATGATTCAAGTCTAGCAAAGTAGCAATGCAAGTCTATAAAAACAACAAAGTCTAGAAAAACAACAAATGTCTATAAAAACAACAAAGTCTAGAAAAACAACAGTCTAAAATGTCTAGAAAAACAATAAAGTCAAGAAACGACACAAATGTCTTTAACTTCTTCTTCTCCTTTTTCTCCTTCATTGTCTTCCTCAATGAACTCAAATGGATCACCTAATCACAACAAAAGAACACAAATTTTAGTTATCTCTTGAAATCCAATTTCAATTGATTCAAAAATGACAAAAGAACAAAACTTACCAATCTCTTTAAAACCGAGTAACCAATTCCTTGCACAAATCAAGGTTTGCACATTTGAAGGAAGAAGAAAACTCCTATACTTGTTCAAGACACGGCTTCCAATGCTAAACGAAGATTCCGAAGCCACTGTTGTAATGGGAATGCTAAGGATATCACAAGCCATAGTAGACAATTCTCCAAATCGATTTGCATTGTCTCTCCAATATCCCAAAACACTGAAGTCTCTAAATGCAATCATATCCATAATTGGCTCTTCTAAATACTTGTCTAACTCTGATTTTCCATTTGCACCAACCGTTTGAGAAAAGAAGGCTTAAAACCTCTGAAAAATATATAACAATGTTGATATTATGATACTAGAATCTTAAGATATGGTAATGAACCTTGCAACGGAAACATACATAGCAACATGATTGAGTCAAGTTGCAACTTAAAGAATGACCCGAGCAATGTTTGCAGCCAATTTTAAGTTTTGGTGACACATAACTATACCATAATAATCTCCAAAGTAAATCTCCAAATCTAACATGATAAAAACATAGAAAAGAGGAGAAAAACTTACGTCATATCCAGGAAGAATGTTCTGATTCCGTGTGTTTGATTCTGAAGTTCATGCTGTGGTTTTCTTTGGGTTTTTCTTATAAACCTCAAAAAGCTTCTTCAACTTCATACGCACATGATCTGCCCTCATTTTACCAGTGGATGCATCTAAGGCAGTGAAGCAATACTCTATAGCAGCAAGTTTCATCCTATGATCTAAACCGCAGCTATAGCAAGTATATCATTATACTCCTCCCAATACTTGTAAAACTTTTCATGCATACTCTCCACCATCTCAAAAATAACTCCATCATCAGATTCTTCATGAGCTTTCAACCACATTTCAATATTCTAAACTTGCATGAAATACAAATTTGCAGTAGGATAAGATGACCCAGAGATTAAGTTAGTCATTTATGCGAATGGGATTAATAACTCATGAATTAACTCTGCTCTTGCCCACTCTAAATCAGAAGGATAAGTCTGATAACTTGTATCAACCTCTGCAAGATGGCGAAGTGCTTCTTTATACTCAATGGCTCTACAGAGCATCGGATGAGTAGAGTTCCAACTGGTTGATACATCTAAAACAAGTCCTGCCTTATCATCAATTCCCAGTGTTTCCAAACAGGTTTGAAATGATTGTTCTCTAGACTCATTCACCTTCACAAACTTTACACTCTCTCTGATTTTTTCCAAAGCTTCATCAATCACATTCAGCCCATCTTGCACAATCAGATTCAGAATATGAGATGCACATCTTACATGAAAGTACTCACCATTGCACACCAAGTCTTTTCGAAGTTGTCTCTTGAGAATTCCTTGCATGTTGTCATTTGATGAAGCATTATCCACTGTAATTGTAAAAACTTTCTTCTCTAAGCCTCATTCCTTCAAAAATTCCATAACCTTCATGGCTATAGCAGCACCAGTATGTGGAGGAGGAAACGCACAGAATGACAAAATCTTAGTTTGCAATTTCCAGCCACTATCAATGTAATGTGCAGTCAAACACATGTAACCCTCTATTGTGAGTGCTCTCCACAAATCAGTTGTAAAACAAAATCTGTCAGGAACTTCATTCAAGATCTCTCTAAGTTTCTTCTTTTCTTTTTCAAAGATCTTCAAACAATCAGCTACTGCAGTATTCCTACTCCATTCCTCAATACTAGAATTAGCATACTGAAAAGCCTCTATAATCCTTCTATACTCCACAAATGAATAAGGCAAATTATGATCAATGATTGTAGCGGCAATCATTTCCCTAAACACCATCATATCTAGCTTCCTATTTCCACAAACAGGAGTACTTCCAGGATTCTTTGAACATACTCTCATATGACGCAGCAAAGTAGTGGTGCCACTTCTCTTTAGATCTATGCAATAGATATGGTTGCAATAATTGCATCTAACATCGATCTTACCATCACGCAACTTATCTCCAATGATCTTAAAATTCTTCCAACACCTAGAACACTTACGTTTATTATTACCTCTCTTGTCAGCCGTACTCACTAATGAATCAGTTTCCACCGGATTCTCTTCAATTTGATCCACCATATCATCCCCACTCATATAGTCATCATCATTGAGGTTCATAGTATCCTCATTATTATCCATTTGAGATAAAAGCAAAAAAAAAAAAATACAACATCAAGAAACAAAATCAGAGTTTTATGCCTTCTTTTCCCAAACATCAGAGATTAGACATTGGTTGGATAAACAAAAAGAAGAATAAAGAAAGACATGAAGTGGATGCCATGAAACCCGTATATACATTGAAACCTTGGTTCTTCTAGATCCGGCTAATCCAGCAAAAAACTTGCTCGTGAGAGATTATCATAGTTGAAGTGAGCAGAGGGAGTTGAAGTGTTTCGGATTTCTAAAAATAACCCCCAAATTGATTTTGACCTAACTTTTTATGTATTTCGGACGGTCCAATGTCCAACTTGTCCGGTCCGTTTTGTCCATGGGCGAAATTGGATATTGTCCATTTAAACCCGTTTCTATTTTGGGCTTATCCAAGACCGTCCATAATTTGTTGGACATGGACGGACAATGGGCGGCCCGCCCATTTTGACACCCCTGGACGTCTCGATAAAACTATCTTTGAGAGTGCGTGCCTCAAAAAGTGCCTCAAAGATCCAAGTGACCATAGCGATGAAAAAACGAGGAAGGTGAGAACAGAAGGTGAGGGTAGAAGAGTGTACCTGGAATGGAGAAGCAAAATCATAGATGTAAATTGGCAGCCTTACATAACGGGCCCGGATCAGGGACCAGGTGACATAGTTCAGGTGGAGAGGCCAGACATTTCGAACCTCAAGGACATATACGGAGAAGAGCCATACCTTGCTATTAAAATAGCATGGTTGGAGATTCAAGAAGCTAGAAGAACCTCTGTCTACAGAAAGCCCTGGGACTATGCAGCTGGTAGAGAAAAGACACTAACCGAATTAATTATTCCACTTCGAGCGATGGTCCAGTCTCTTAGGAGCAATCATTAAAGGAACAAATGAATGGAACTAATTCTCTTTCCAGGGACTATATATTAAGTTTTTTTAACCCTATATGTATATATATACAGCATATCAAGCTTCCAGCATTAAGAAACTTCTCCTTGACTTGAAAGCAGAGTTACTCGATGATTAGGTGACAGTATGACCAGTACAACGTTGGCCCAAAAGGGTATTAGATTCTCTAAATTCAAGGATTTAGGCTTGTGACTGATTTTCTTTATAACGGGTTTTCTTCTACAGTACGGATTGATCAACGGTCAGGGTCAGAGCCAGAGTCCATCAGTTTAACTCAAAAGACTGTGTTCATGTGTTTGGAATCATCACTTTGTTTTACTTCTCCTCTCGCTGTGTTTGTAACTTTTGAGTGTACATAAAAATTACACAACTATGTAATCGTTTGATCTTGTTTTTTGAAACTCGGTTTAGAACTCAGCAGCACTGCTTTCAT
>PKML01042141.1:96070-150459 GCA_002933935.1 Eutrema yunnanense | reverse complement strand
CCCCCGGGATTCCTCCTGTGGCAATGCCGAGCTGTGGTACCGAGCAGGAGCATCGGTACTGCCACTAGGTGTCGATCGATACCCTCGGTATCGATCGATGCTCAGCGTGATCTCTGTCTCCTTTCCTCGGGTGACGAATCTCCTCGTTTAACACCTGAAAATGACTCCAAAACATGCAAGACACTCTAGGACATAGTATGAGAACCCTAAAACTCTAAATGAGACAAAACAAGCATGATATGCAATGAAGATCTAAGTAAATGATCTTAAACCTATATGAAATGCGTTCTAAATACATGTAGAATATGCACATATCACTTATCTGTCGACAAAAAATAAATATTAGTTTAATCATTATAAAATTCATATATTTCAATTATTACCCTACTTAATCCAAACCAAAAACTAATTTAAACCAAACCAGAAATTGCATCAAACGGATTTAAAAAAATTGAACCGAAATCAGATTGCAGAGAATTTATACTATATGAAAGCACCTATTTGAAGCTCCTCAGGCTATCCACCTCAGCAAAATAAACTGCTCCAAAATCATGCCACGTCAGCATCTATAATATTTTCTCAGAAGTTGTGGAGTTGGCTCAAGAAATTTTAGCTTCTGATATAAAATCTCAAAAGCGCCTCCTCTTCTCCTGTCTCTTCATGGCATACGAAACGTTTTGCTTCAAAGCATGGTCTCCCACTACATCCTCTTCGGTTTCAATCTCTTCTAATCCCCTATACCTTTTCGATGTCTGATTTTAAACACCCATCAAGTAACTGAATTATAGATTTCATTATCTTCACTTCAGTTCCAAATATGATTTTCACATCCAAAATTGAGGAAAAACCCGATGGATCATATCGCCTTCTTTCATCTCATTCTCTTCAATTTATGGGGTTTTCAGATCTGCGTCTAACCCATGTATTGAATTCCTTTTTTCTCCTGTAGAGGCATCGCTCCAATCTGAGTCACAGGCTAGGCGAGTCAGAGGCGACGCGAGTGTGAGGCGAGCCAGAGGCGAGACGACTCGAAATAAGATAAAAAAAAAATTGGAGGCGAGAGAAGATGGAGTCGACTCGAGAAGACGGAGCAATGATCAGATAAGATAAAATAAATTAACAGATGAAAGCGGCGAGTTTTCCCTCTGGGTTTCGGATTCTGAGCATCATCTCCATAATTGGTTTCAAAGCGTTTCCTTCAACGATATTAGCTGAACGAAGGTTAGTGTCTTATTGGCATCATCGTCTTCTTACAAAATATGCGTCCTATTACTTCTTTTTTTTTAAGATAATAATATGCGTCTGATTGCAAAATAAGATACCATTCATGATACCGATTAACCTAATTTGTGGAAATTTACGACCCTCCAATTTGTTTTATTTTTCTAATTATAAAATCTGCTGTGAAGATTTTCAGAGTTCTATTCATTGTTTCACAGTGAGGAAGAAATTATGTTGAGGAAGAAAGACCATAAGTTTCAGAATTCAGGTATTTTAAACATGTATCCCTACGTTGTTGTTTTTTCTTAATTAGTTTATTGTTTTCATATGAATCTCTTAACATATTAATCTCCCATGTTTGTCTTTCTAGAATTGAAACTTGGAATATATTTATTTAAACAGAGGTAAAACACATGATACTTTTGTCTATTTTCTCAACTTGATTCCCACATTTCCTCAATCTTATACCAACGATTCATATAATACCGCTACAACATTTATATTACATAATAGTGTTTCAATATTCTTTGAGGTTTTTAATCTGAATTTTTTTTCTCAGATTATCTTCTATGCCTTTAGTGTTCTGTTGTAGATGGTGAGGCATGACGTTAGGAGGGAGAAGCAGAGGATGAGATGCAAGCAAAGGGAGATTATGGTGGTGGTGAGGATGATGTGAAGTGCTCCTCAACTACAGCCCAAACTTTAAGGAACATAGTCACATAATTGGCGACTTGAGAAAGATTTAAGGAGTCGTACAATGAAATGATTAAGTAACACATGTTTGGTTTGCAGTAAAATTGAATATTTTAATAGGAACGTACCAGCAAGCTTTATATAGTGAACTAAAGTATCGAATTTCACTGTTATGTACAAAGTTAATGTTAGAAGCTTTCCTGGTGTATATTTATATATGCAGGAGGGTGGTCCAATCGGTCTGATAGAGAATGAAGACATAATCACTGTTGACATAGGAAAGAAGAGAATAGACACGTGAGACTCTCCTGACGAAAGGACTGCTCCTGCATACATGGTTAACCGTGGAGTTCTATACAAGGTATTAATGAAAATACTACTTGTATGTAATGTATCTCTCATTGTCGTTTGTTCGATTAGTTGCTAAAGAATGGTTAAGAACGTGCAATCGGCTTCAGCTGGATGCGTGACTGATGAGTAAGCGAGAGATCTAAGAGCGATTTTGTGAATGACCAGCAGAAAGCAGTATGTGTTCATGATGGGAATTCTACGGCTTTTATTTTATTCTTTACTATTATTATTGTTAGCTTTTGGATCATTTTGCAACGTTCTGGTCTTGACTGATCATTAGCTATTTAAGGGTTTGATTTAAGATTTTGTTTCTCTTATTGTCAAAATAAAAAACTTTTGATTTTGGTGTTGCGAATAAAGACAGTTATGCCGAAATCCAAAAGAGAATACTATGTACAACCATTAGAAATCTAGACCCATACCATGAGTTTTACCAATCTGATAAATCGGGTTACGACTTTTAAGTTCGGTTCGGTTTAGATGATCTTTGAAAGAGAAGTGACTGAAACTATAAACCAGAGTTTCCGGTTCTTAAATGGTTTTTCAGGGACATTCATTTTCTGGTTTTTTGCTAAACACAGCTGAATTTTGGTTCGATCGGTCTGGTGAATGAAATTGACTTTTCAAATGTGTACTTCAACAATTAAAGTATTAAACTTAATTTCCAATTCTGAAAATCACGGTTAATGAAGGTTCTAAATTCTAATTAGAGTATCAGTGCACCTTTCATTATGGGTCTACATCTCGGTCTAACCCGAATCACCAATTAATTTCGGTTAGGCAATCCATATCTATTCAAAAAGTTTTGGACTACCTAAGATTGTTTTAGAGAAATATACATATTATCCATAACCGGTTTAGCCATCTTACAATGAATACCCAAATTATCCGTAAAACTTTACACAAATAATTAACCAAAATATCATAAATATTTTTATTTTTAAAATTTATCCAACTCGCTCACATTTCAGTTGTGTATGATTTAAAACTTTTGATACCTCATTTCTTTTTTAACAAAAATATCTCAACCATTTTTATACATATGAGTTTTTATTCAACTATATTTGAAATATACATAGTTCTGAAATTACGAGAAATATGAACACCACTATTAACAATCATATGGGCAAAATATTACACCATTTTATTACTTCTCATGAGAAAATCTTGCAATAAAACACAAAATGCAAACTTTATTACACAATTAATTAAAAAAAACTAGATGTTTTTCAAACTTTAGAGAATTCTACATAAATAAAATATATTAACTTCCCATTTCTTTTTTAGTTTGTAGAAAATAATCGAGAATCAAATATATTACTTAAGTTACAACATGTTTATAAACCAATCCGCGCGTAGCGCGGACTAACCCCTAGTGTATAAATACTGATCCTGAGTCGTGATATGGCATTTTCCTATTGGCCACACAACATCAACAAACAATACATTTCGCAGGAGATGGAGTAACCTAAGGAAAGACCTGGTGAAAATGAATATATATTTATATATACTGATCCTGAGTCGTGATATGGCATTTTCCTATTGGTCACACAACATCAACAAACAACGTACATTTCGCAGGAAATGAAGTAACCAACGTACATTTCGCAGCCGGTGAAAATGGTGTTTTGTACCAAAGAAATGTCATATATTCTCTTTACATTTGGAGGACTTCGAGAACAGTAAAAAATTTTTTTTTTTTATTTCACGCACGAAAAATACAACGACGGATAAAGTAGCACGAAGTGCTCGTGTCTAGTGTCTATTCTTATGATATTTCGTATGTAAATTCGGTGCCACCGGTTTGGATTTCCAAATCGTTCTAAATGTCTTATATGTTGACAAAAAAAAAATATTAGTTTGATCATTATAAAATTCATATATTTCAATTATTACCCTACTTAATCCAAACCAAAAACTAATTTAAACCAAACCAGAAATTGCATCAGACGAATTTAAAAATTGAACCAAAATCAGATTGCAGAGAATAGAAATATATATATATAATGGTAGACACTGATACGGAAGCGTTGGTATCAAATTATCGAAGTTTCAGAACTATTGTCGGAAGCATCGGGGTTTGTCATGTGATGTGCAATTCAAAAGTTCACCCAAGATATGCTACTTACGCACACAATTCACATTAGATTAAAATCGAATACGGAGAAGGAAATAATGAATCTCATTTCGTTAGCGAGTAAGGCTTATCTACGAAAAGTATCGTCAAATTCACTTCTTTTGATGTATCTTTTTCACTATATAGTGCATATATCTGTTTATGCAATAACTTGTTTTTTGAAAATTTATGTATGATTTTGTAAACTTAATTTGAAATCAATAAAATTATTTGTGGTAACAAAAAAAATATACAAGATCCTGAGTCGATTTAGCATTTTCCTATTGGCCACACAACATCATCAACAAACAACGTACATTTGGGAGGAGATGAAGTAAGCTGAAGGAAAGAGCTTTTGTCAACGTGTCAGATTTTAACTGGCTTGATAGGAGGGCCCTGACGAGCGACGAACACCTGCACTCGGTCATCGAAGATTCGAAAAGGGTATTTTCGTAACTCCAATAGCATTTTCTTTTATAAAATTCCTCTTCCCACTTTTGCATCTCGGCGTCGTCGCGCATTTAGCGTTTCTCCTAAGCTTCTCTCTCTCTTTCAAATTTTGTTTGGGTCTCTTCTCGCTCTCCGTTTCTTCGCGGTTTCTTTCTCTCTCTCAGATCTCTCGGTTATTTTCTTCAGAGGTACGCTTTTTGATCTGAATCTGTGCTCATGCATTCTCACTTTCAGTCTATTTGCTTTTGTATGTGATTTGCTGCTGATTCATTTGCACGGCGTGTCCATTTTGAATTTTGATGGTTGGGGATTGAATTCCTTTGAGGGTGATGATGTGATCATCTATATGAATAATGCGATTGGATTTCAATATTAGGATTCTGATACGATCTGAAATTCAGCCTCTAAGACAGTGTCGATCTGTTGAAATTTAATTGTTTCTGAGGTGTTAACGATCTGATCTGTTGAGAGAGATCATGCAACCTCTGTTTGGATCTGCCTGATCTCGTTAATTTTGTTTATGTTCGTTAAAAATTAGATTGACCGTTTCGGTATTGATCAGGTTCATAGAGAATATAAGAATTGAAATGGCATTATAGATGCATAATTTCTATTTATTAACGATGATTGAATATCGCCTAATACAGAATGTGGATGAGGTTTTGATACTCTTGTATCTACTTCGTTGTGGTTTGACAGTAAAGCAAGATGGGGTTGAGTTTCGCCAAGCTTTTTAGCCGGCTTTTTGCCAAGAAGGAGATGCGAATTCTGATGGTTGGTCTTGATGCTGCTGGTAAGACCACTATTCTGTACAAGCTCAAGCTCGGAGAGATCGTCACCACCATCCCCACTATTGGTAAGCTTCACGCCATAAACTCAGAGGATCGGTTACTTCCATGGGATTAGTGATAAACTGAAAACTATCAACAGGTTTCAATGTGGAAACTGTGGAGTACAAGAACATCAGTTTCACAGTGTGGGATGTCGGGGGTCAGGACAAGGTATGAAATCTAGTGCTTCATCACAATCTGATGATTCTTATCTGGTTGTGTCTTTCCACAACTGTAGAAAGTAAAACTCCCTGCTACTGTTGAAGAACTTTTAACCAACTTTTTGCTTCTTTTCAGATCCGTCCTTTGTGGAGGCACTACTTCCAGAACACTCAGGGTCTTATCTTTGTCGTGGACAGCAATGACAGAGACAGAGTTGTTGAGGCTAGAGATGAACTCCACAGGATGCTGAATGAGGTCCATATCGATTGCTATTGAATTCCTTAGACATAATGATTTGTAGAGTGTTTTCTTTTCATCATACCCATGCAGAGAGTCATATACTTGCCTGTTTTTTTTGTAGGACGAGCTGCGTGATGCTGTGTTGCTTGTGTTTGCCAACAAGCAAGATCTTCCAAATGCGATGAATGCAGCTGAAATCACAGATAAGCTTGGCCTTCACTCCCTGCGTCAGCGTCACTGGTAAATAAACATCCCAACAAGTCTCGAAAATCAAAACCTTTCTTTTGTTCTAAATTTATGCATTTTTGTTTGTTTTTCTTTGCAATCTACAGGTACATTCAGAGCACATGTGCCACTTCAGGTGAAGGGCTGTATGAAGGTCTGGACTGGCTGTCCAACAACATCGCCGGCAAGGTAACATAAGTTTCAAAACACACAATTTAACAAAAATTGGTTTTTTTTTTGTCTAAATCTTTTCCCTCTTATTGCTTGTGGTGTGAAGGCGTGATGAAGTAAAACTGCATTGCATCGAGATGATTCTGCCTGCTGTGTTGTTGGGAAAATTTCTGGATGCAAGAGAAGATTATAAATATTTTCTGAACCTTTTTTTGCTGTTGGGTATGCGAATGTTTTGATTGTGCAAGTAGATGTCTTGTACCTAAAACTTACTAGAAAAAGAACCCTTTTAAATAGTTTTCGTGTATTTTAATTTGAAGAAACCTGGTTTGGTGATTAAATGCTATTTGCTTTCTTTGTTTTTGCGTATTCATTTGCAAACTTTTTTTTACCACAGATATTCTTAATTTAAGCCAAAAAAAGAAGAAGATAATTCTTTAGTATATTCAATATTTGAAATTTCTCATATCATTCTTTAACAAGGAATGTTAATTATGTGTCGCATATTCATACCAAATATCATGAACATTTTCTATTACCAAAACCAGGTTTGGTGATTGAATGTTAATTATGTGTCGCATATTCATACCAATTCAGTTTTCATCAAGAATTGAATTGAATCAGCACAAATCTTTTCGCCGTCTCCTTGATGTTCTTCTGTGTGCAGCCCATCTTTCCTTTATATCTCCGGATTTCCCAATCCGTTGCTCATCCAGCGAGTGACTATCCTCCGTGTCTCCGGTTGCAAAACCTTTGCGGATCCTAGCGGTCTCAGCTAACAAGTCATGGATGAGCATCTCTGTTGTTTTGGCCGTGATTCCTCTCAGATACCAAGAAATGGGCGGGGGTGGAACAATCGCGGGCTGTATTAGCTGGTCCAGCGTCACCTTTGATCCGATCCTCCCTTTACCTCCAGTGCACTGGCTATATTCCTCCAGGGTTTTCGGTTTCAGACGATCGCACATATGTTCGTCCACAAACAAAGGCTTAACTTTCCAGCTTCCTTCGAATCTCTTCATGAACCCGCTCTTCACTTGCTTGAATCTCATCTGCAAAACACGTTTTCTTTCACGAACCATTTAAGAGAAATACTTTTGTACTCAATCTCCCGGAGAGGTCTTACAGAGTGATCTGCTCGGTTTTGATCCACCAAGACATGAACTGAGATTGTTCCTGACCACCAGAGAAATCTCCACAAAGCTGCTTGTTCTACTTCCACCACTTGCCTTAACCCTTCATCTACCACTACTTTCCGCGACAGAACCTCCTGCAATGTGATCACCACAATCTCTGCATTTTGAGGCTCATGAATCTGGAGCTTTAACTCTAATTGGAGAAGAAGGTATATAGGAGTTACCTTGATATTCTTGAAGACCCTTCTGTTGTCAGGGTCGATCACAATGTTATATACTGCGTCAGGAGGCAACCCAACGTTCACTTCTGCTTTGAGATTGCAAAGCGATCCTTTTGGAATACTCACCTGCCAAGATTTATCATCTGTCATATAACCAGATCCTCACTGACTCTGATTAGACCTTGTAATGGAATATCTATTGAGATCACCTTAATGACTGGGGTCTGATCGGTCCACGAAGTGTTTTCTCTCCAACTATCTAACTGTTTCTCCAGGTCAATTTGTAAGGAGCTCGATGATGAGCCTTCTTTATCTTGCCTCCATGAAGAACCAATCCCATGCTTATCAGCTGTTAAATTCTTCAGCTGGGACTGTGACAAAGACAGAAAAAACGCTTCTTTTTCATCACCTTGAAAGACAACAACATCACAGGGCACTTAAAGCATGTGTGGAATCCGAGCATGACCTTAAGACAGGTTTGAAGCTTCTGAGAGAATCCAACGAATCGAGAGAGTGCCGGATCAAACACACTTGAGACCACATTTCTCTTCGTGTCTGAACCCGGATTGCTAACAGTAGCCGCCTTGCCCATTTTATGTCCTGCACACTGTATATAAGGTACTGAACAAATCAAAAGGTCATGTCTTGAAAAGAGCAGCTCGGTCATCACAAACAACAACAGAGAAGCATGAGCCAAATATTAATGAAACACCAAACTGAAGATGGATAGGTTAATTACGCAACTGGAATTAAGATTTTTCTAACTATTGGAAAGCAAATGTTTTACCCACGAAGAACCACAGCCCAGAAAAAGGTACCTGAAAATCTGTAAAATCACTATCAGATCCGAAGCAGAGAATCAATTTGCGCGAGCATTAAAGCGAGAGATTGAGCTTTGTTCCCCCCGACAAATCCTCACCGAAATCGAGGACCCAGGCCTGATCTTCCAACAGCGAGCGACAAAGCGTGAAATGACAGATTTTTAATGGTCCAATCGTCTGGAAGCTTTTTGTTGGTGTTTGGTCACACAAAGCTCCATGCGTTTCACGCTGAAACACGTTATTCCATGGAAGAAGAAGAAGAAGACGAAAACATGTTGAATCGCGATGCGACGGTCCTAGAGTGACCACCTTCTCTTTTTTGTGTTCGATAAGAGAGACCATTGTGAGGAACACGATTGCCACGTGTCGTTTTTTGGCTGGACTTACGCGGAAAAAAGAAGGTAACGTTGAAATTTCTCGCCACTGTTTTCGCGAACTGCGTGCCGTTTCGGCGAAGACGTCAACACTGATGGCTCCTTTCCTTTTGTTGTATGGTGAATATATATAATTTACTTTTGGTTTCTCTCATTTTTTTTCTTTTTAATATAGCTTTTTCATTTCTTACTTTAATTTTTTCAAGAATGTAAGTAATAATATTACAAAAAAAATATGTCTCTGTGAAAAAAAAAAAAAAAAAAAAAAACTGGAGTCAGGTAATAAGTACAGTTGCCGAAGCGGCCCATTAAGAAGAGCGCTTACAAGGAACCGGTCCAGCTAAACCGGTTTCACAGCACATATTAGAAAAGGAAAAGCAAAGAGGAAATGGGATATAAAGCAATACGTATTTAATTATATTTTCCCTCATGATAATGGTGTACTAAATTTATTGTAATCGATGACGGGAAAAAAAATATTATTGTAATCGATAAATGCAATTTAAAGATCTAGTAATGGAATGTTCAAGTTTTTTTTTTATATATAACTCAAGTAATCAGGTTGAGTTAGGGACCGCCGGTTTTTTTTAGTGACTAGCCCGCTAGCCTTTTATGATTTTCTTACCGAGCACGAGTATATTATTCTGGGGTCCGGAGAAACCATGTGAATGTCCCGATAGTCAAATATATTAAATGTTACAATTCTGTTTCCGCGGGGAGTCGATCCCTGATCTAGACCAACATGGCAACTCTCCCAACAGAAGAGAACCACTCCACTACCACCATTTGGTTGAATGTTCAAGTTTAACAAACGTTTTGTGATTCTTCGATTCATCAAAAGACTTGTAGGATTGATGCAAGGAATATTTTTCTTTCTTCGTGAAAAAGAAAAGCAAATAAAGAATCAAAATTCAAAATATAAATGTGTTAGACCACTGTGATTGATAAGAAGATGTAACATTGTGAACACTTCAACATTTTCTGAGGAAGAAAAGGGCATTCAAGGAGACAAAAAGTTTGAACGAAATATGAAAAAGAAAAGAGGAAAACAAATATTTGCGTGAAAGAACTCAAAATGTGTTTTACACTAATCCCTATGTTGAATACATTCCAATTCCATTCTCTCTTGTCTTGTATGGAACCCCACTCTAAACCTACAACATTAAAGTACTAAAGAAGATTTGATAGTGTAACAAGTATTTTATGCAAAATTAGTGGATCCATATTCCCACTTTTATTTGAAAATGCAAAATCAGTTTTTTTTTTCTCTCCTGATATTTAGCCCAACTTTATAATAATCAAGATTTATAACAATAAAGAATACACAAGATACATTACATACAAGCACTAGGGAATTGGAAAATGGAGAGTGATGAATAGAGAAGGAGGTGTATAAATAATGGGAATCTAAAGAGTAGGGTCAATGATTGGTAAAGCAGTATTCCCCACTCATCAAATCTTTAATTCATCTTTATCGGAAACAATGAGTTGTGTCTCGTCTCTCAAAATACTTAACCAAAATCCCACTTTCTCTTCTTACAAAGCAATCAGAAAATGTTCTAAAGTGCATCTCTTAGACAAACCCATATTCTTGATACCAAACGATAAAAAAAACAAACCCACAATACTTTTTTTATTATATAAAACAAACTGATAATTTCCACAAAAGCAAGCAATATGTAACTTTATTTCAAAAAAAAAAAAAAAAAACATGTCTTGCAAAAACTTTATTTATAGATAATGGATCATAGTGTTAGGACTTCAACATAACAGACCTCCCAAAGCATATCTCACCAAAATCACAATCAAAACCAAACGCACCAAAATAAATGGCAGACCAACAACAACCGTTCCAGCAACCTCTTGTGGTGTATCCATCTTCTTCTTCATCTTCTTCCTCTTATGCCCCGCCTTCGTCCTCTGGCTCGAGTGGCTCGTTCGGTACAGTGTTCATAGTTCTAGCCGCCATCCTTATCTTAGCAGCACTGGCTTGTGTGTTTGGAAGGCTATGCAACCGCGGCCGCAAGGATCACAAAAACAACAACAAATCTTCAAAGCATGAGAAACCTTCGTCAAAGAAGAGCCGAGAGATCAGACCTGTGGAGCGTGAACCGAGAGAGAGAGGTGATGATTTGGAGTTTGGGTTCGACATGAAGCGTCCTGGTCCAATGAGCAAACCCTCTGGTCGAAACGGTGGGGACATTGAGTTTGGGTTTGATAACAAGAAAGGAGGAGGCGGAGGAGGAAAGAAAGGACCACCTCCGGTTACTAAACATGGAGTAAGGTTCAAGTGACCGGAAAATGGAGTTTAACTTCAGACACGGTGGTTCCGACTTCAAGCTCCGGTCAAGACACTGATATCGTAATAAGACAAGAAACTTCCTCAAGCTCGTTTAACTTTATCGTTTTCTTGTTTATTTCTGTTTGTCGTTCTTCTTGTTTTGGGTCGATTGGTTTTGTTTCATAAGGATATGGAACTTGGAGATCAGATTATATATGAAAGCCACACACAAAAAAAATGGAGTTCTTCATTATCGTGATCAAACTAAAAAAAAAATTACATGCTCAATCTGTGAAACAAAAAAAATGTCATATATTAGAAGATGGAGTTCTTCATTATCGTGATCACACACTCAACAAAAATCAGAAACTCAACAAGGAGAAACAAACAAAAGCAAACAAGAATTCAAATCACTCTTTCATAACTTAACTTTTATGAGTTCTTTTTCTTTGCTTTTTGTGTTCTCACCTATTATGGAGCAAAACTAAAGGTAGCTAAGCAAGAAAATGTATCTCACACACAAAAAAATACAAAGAGCATTAATGCTGTACAGAGAGCTCAAGCATGAGGGGATAATAAGGCAAAGGCCGAAGAGAAGTTCACCTATTTTTGAATCAGAACCGCCGGTTATTGAACTCAGCAGAGGCTCCGTTGGATCCTCTCCGGGAGCTTTGGACAGAGTAGTCTCCACTGTGCATCCCTGAATCTGAGCTGTCATCAAAACCAAACGCCATTTTCCTGGACTTCATGATTTCTAAGTTATACTGACCGGAGTCATAAGCAGCACTGCTTTGTGCCACTTTGATTCCGTTGCTGATGTCTCCCATGTCCCCTTCACTGTCCAGTGCTCTCACAACCTTATATTTCAAACAAGTTTCGTTTGACAAGATAAGTTTTCAAATTGAGCAACTAGAGAACATGAGATGTATACAATTGTTATTTGTTGCTGTTGCTATGTATGTGAGATTTGATTATTCATATTGTTGCTACGAACACTAATTTGAATACTGTTACTTGATTGTGTTATAAGAAAAGTTACCTGAACCATGCGTGGACGTTTTGGACCGGAATGCCTAACACAAGCAGCAGCCGTTTCAATCATCCTGAAAACTTCATTTTCAACGTAATGCTTCTCGAGCCGCCTATCAACCAGATCGCTGAAATCGCCGGTCTCAATGGCTTTGTGAAGCAGCGGGCGAGCCTGTGAGTTTATGGATCGTGTGTTTTAAAGCCAACCATATATAACTGTAACTGAAGAATGCAGATTAGTATTTTACTTACCCATTCGACCAAACTCTCTTCTCCTAGAGGCTGGTACTGGTCAACTGGTTTGCGTCCAGTTATAAGCTCTAAGAGAACAACCCCAAACGAGAAAACATCTGATCTATCTGTCAGTTTTCCACTTTGTGCATATTCTGGTGCCAGGTACCTGAAGACAAAACCCAATAACATAGAGGCTTATGTACTTTTCAACAATTTAAAATGCTGTTGGTATTTGGCAAGAAAACATTTCAGCCTTCTAACATCTCTATTTAAACAAAAACTAGTTCATCATTTTCAGATGTAGAATTTGAAGCGCCTAATACTCTACAAAAGACTTTTCTTCCCAAATGCTTACCCAAAGGTTCCCATAACGCGAGTTGATACATGGGTTTGTGTTGAATCATTGAGTTTGGCAAGTCCAAAGTCAGCAACCTAAACAACAAGAAGCAGAAAAGTAAGAACAAAAATCAAGTCTCACCAACTAAACCAAAGCTCCAAACAGGGGAAGTGTTCAAAAAAAGAGAGGATGATGTTCTTAATTACCTGAGCTTCAAACTCATCGTCCAGCAGGATGTTTGCGGATTTTATGTCCCTGTGAATGATTTTTGGGTGACCTGCAAAACAAGATTCAGATTCCCTTTGTGCTTTTAAATGCCTAAGAATTGCCTTCACAGGCATAAAAGGACTTACAGTCTTCGTGCAAATACGCCAAACCTTTGGCAGAACCTATAGCGATTCGGACTCTCCTAGCCCATTCTAGGACTGGCCTTCCCTTCCCTGTTAAGAAATAAACATGTCAGCTAACATACAAGAAAATCTTTTCTAATGAGGTGAGTGGTAAAAGAATATCACCATGCAAATGATGCTCCAAGGTTTGGTTTGGAACATACTCATATATAAGCAACCTCTCGGCTTCCGAAATGCAGTAGCCAACCAGAGAAACCAAATGGCGATGGTGAACACGGCTAATGATCTCAACCTCTGCCTTAAACTCACGGTCACCTTGTCCGCTACCAACCTTGAGCTGCTTAACAGCAACTAGTTTTCCGTCATGTAGTTTACCTTTGTATACACACCCAAACCCTCCTTCTCCGAGAATGTTTTGCCGAGCGAATCCTTCGGTTATGTCCATTAGCTCTTCATAGGTGAAATGCGTCTGACCACTTCCCATCACAGCTGAATCAGGTGTACTCCCTGACTGTGTGTAACCTCTTTGGCTCCCTTTTTGGCTCCCGAAGCTGGTTTGTTGCTGTGTATTGTACATTGAACCACCAGGACCTGAGTAGCCCTTTGAATGATTCTGACCGTATAAAAATCCATCTACATGATTTCAAAAGGGTTAGAGTTTGTATGGTAAAGACGAACAGAGAGATGGGAGACTGATCAAGATTTCTTCACCTGATTTGATGGAGAAGTTTGAAGGAGGCAAGTATTGTGAGTCACTGTAGGCATCTACGTTTCTCTTTTTCTTTCTTCTGACTAAGAACACGACGGCGATCAGGGCGATGATTGCAAATCCTGCTACTGCCATTCCGGCCATAGTCTTCCCTTGATAGCCACCTTCGTCTAGAGGCGGCGGCGGGGGGGAGCTTCCGACGCCGGGGACTCCGCGAGATGGCGACTTGAGCGGTCCACCTGCAGCGGTGGACTTGGGTGGTAGTGCGTGAGATGTGTTGCGCGGCGGAGCGTTCGGAGGAACCGGAGGAGATTTGGCTGGTGCTGAAGGAGATTTGGTGGGTCCTGGTGGTGGTGGTGGTGTTTTTTTCGGCTTTTTGTGTCCTCCCTGCGGTGAAGACGCCGGAGGAGGAGGCAAGTTTTCCGGAGGCGGAGGTGGAGGAGGGCTATCGTTTTCATTGGGCGGAGGAGGTGGTGATTCAAATTCCTCCGGAGGAGGTGGAGGGGAGTTGGTTGGCTCCGGTGGCGGCGAACCAGAGTCTACCGGTGGAGGATCAGCTGGAGGTGGAGCATCCGGGGGAGGTGGAGGCGGGGAATCCGGTGGTGGAGGCGGCGGATTGGATGATTCCGGAGGAGGAGTCGCCGGCGGAGGATTGGATGATTCCGGAGGAGGAGTCAGCGGCGGCGGAGATGAATCAGGCGGCGGGCTAGGAGGCGGAGCAGAATCCGTGGGTGGAGGAGCAGATCGACTGGTGGAGTTATCGGGAGGCGGAACGGAATCGGCGGACGGTGCTGGTGGGGAAGAAGTGGGTGAGTCAGACATTTTGTTCTTCTCCCCCAAGAAAAACAACACTCAACTAATTTATTTCTGAAATCAAAATCACTCCATTGATATCGTCTCTCCAAAACCCCAAATGAAACTATCAATTTGATAACCCAGAAACAATTGAATAATCAATGAGAAGAAGATAAAATATAAAATTATATATTCCAGCAACAAATTAAAATCAGAAATAAACGAAAACTAGGGTTTACAGACCTGGAAATAAGCTGGAGAGAGAGGAGAAATGCGTGCCATTACGGAATTATATAATTTGACGATGTCAAAGGTAACAACAAAACACGATAATGGAGATCCTCTCTCTCTCTCTGACTCTCGTTTTCGTTTTCCCGGGAAAATAATAAAAATTGGAAGGAATGATTATAAGAGGTCGCCATGATCTTTCTTTCTTTTTTGAATTTAGTGATTGAGAGTGTTGGAGGCACGTCTTTGATCCAAAACTACGCCTCTCTTCTATTATATTATTTGTTTTTTGCTTTTTAGGCCCCTTCACTTTTTGGAATTTCGGAATATCTCTCCTTCATTCCCGGGTTACCGCGTAAACTTGATGGGTTCTTTTTTGAATCATTACTTCACTTCTTATCTTCTCCAACCCGACCCGGTTCAATTATGCCACGTCGGATTAATAGAAGAGAGGCAAAAAACAAATGACGTGTTTCTATGAATCATGGACCTGACTTTTAAAGCCCATTAATTGTTGGGCCTATTAATTTCTTTGTGGATCTATCGTATTCGGCCGATCAACTCTTCAAATGTTTATAAAAAGAGATTTTGGAATGGGGAAATTATCAACAACAAAAAAGATGAATTTTTAAATTTTGGTCATTCAAAACATGAACTATCGCGTGATCAATTTCTATTAACTTTAAATTTAAATCATAATTTTTTGTTGAATAAGCCAAATTAGACACAATATTAAATCAATAAACGGAACGGATAAATGACGTTTAGGATTTTTCGTGATTTGAAATTTTTTTTAAAAAAAAGGAAACGACGTCGTATCACTTAACCGAGATTTATAACGGTTTTTTAACCTCGTTTATCTGTTCCGTTTATCGATTTAAGGTCGTGTCTAATTTGGTTTAGTCAACAAAAATTTGTGATTTAAATTTAAAATTAACAAAAATTGATTATTTAAATTGTTAACGCAATAATTTATGCTTTAAATGGCTAAAAATTGAAAGTTTTTTTTTCGACAATTTTTCCATTTTGGAATTTATTTTTCTCTACATTCAATTTCATAAAGTATCTTTTAATGAACAAGTATTCTTCTATTCATGGTTCTTACATTTGATTATTATGAATCTATGATAATACTGTAACCGACATTGGAATACGTATTTTGTTCAGATTCAACTCTATATATTTTGTAATTCAATTAAGTAATTTTTGTCATAAGCTCAGCCACAAAACAATTTAACATCTGAGCATCCAATTTTTTATCGTTACACGTCGGATCATGAAGGTGTTTGTTTCTATGTATAGGCAAAAAGGGTAAAATGGTAATTGGAGAACTAGATGGAAGTGGGAATAAGATACTTGTTCTGCAAGTCACTAAACTCTCTCTCTCTCTCATCTAATAACTGTGAATCCTTAAACCGCCATTGAAACAAACCTTCCTTCACCCACCATTTTCCCAAGAAATCCTTCTCTCTCTTTCTCTGTGATGATGATGGCGGCGCAAGTTGAGATCGAGGACCAAGAGTCCTTCACCAATTTAGATCATGGCGAAATCATCGATTCCCTCTCCGACAACGCCGACTCTCGTCCCGCCGGTAACTTCACCGGAGACCCAACGGTTCTTCTCCGCGAAGACAATCCCGAGTACGAAGTCATCAAGAACTGTTTCCTCTCCGGGATGGGTCCATTCGCCGGCGAAACCACGGTCGTCGCGGTTCGTAAGAACTCGACACAGAGAGTCATCACGACGAAGGCGAAGTTCGCGGCGTCTATCGTTTTCACTGAAGCTATGAAGAGGAAAAACGGCGGAGACGCCAACGTGAAGTACGGATGGTATTCAGGCTCCAAGGAAGAGATCGACCGTATCGTTTCCTATGGGTTTAGCAGTCGCGAAATCGACAACGACGACAACGGATCTCACGGCGTCGGCATCCATCTTATTCATCATAAATGCTCTATCTCTGCGTATTTACTTTTCGCCGGATCTAAGTTAATATTAGTCTATCTGATCTCTGTGGAATTTGTAAATTTTGATGTTCCTCCTCTTCAGGGCTATAGTTGAAGAAGCAGATGAGGAAGGGCTAAAACATCTTCTCCTGTGCCGTTTGATTCTTGGGAAACCTGAGGAAATCAGCTCTGGGTCTAACCAATCGTACCCAAGCTCGGCTCAGTTTGATTCTGGTGTGGATAGTCTTGAGAATCCGACAAAGTATGTGATTTGGAGCTGTAACATGAATTCTTACATTCTCCCGAGTCATGTCGTGACTTTCAGGTCTCCTCGACTTAGTAGAGGTAATGGAAACTTAATTATATTCAAGATCCAACTTAAATTCTTTTATGATTCTTAAAAATTGGTTATTTGTTTCAGGTCTCATTAGAGATGGTGGTGGTGGTTTGGGAAGAGCAAGGTCTCCATGTGTTAGCCTCTCTCTACTCATCTCCATACTTTCAAAGTCACTCGACCCTCCAAGATTGAATGTGATCTTGGCAACTTATGATGATTTTCGGGTATAGAATTTCGAATTTCAATGACTGATATCACTCTGGTTCTGGAATGTGATTTTTTATTTTTGTTGGTAGAAACGGAAGCTGAGGAGAGAGCAGCTAGTTAGGAAGATGAGGGAAGTGGTTGGAGACGAACTTCTTTTGGATATAATCAAGAATCAGAGAGATCAAGAATAGTAAGTCTCCTTTCATAATATTTTCGTATTACACAATTTTCCTTATAAAATAAATGTTTTCTACAACTTTTCTTGGGAAGGTCTATAAGCACAAGTCATACCTTAATAAGATTGTGAAAGGAATCTAATTTCCTTTATTTTGTAGAATAACAGTTTTTACCCGTTTTTGTTTTTCTTGGCAGAGAAATTGACGTCACCGAATCAGCCCAAAGTTATGCAGCAGCATAATTGAAAACACATAGTATTATACTATAGAATATATAGATTGTTGACTCAAATCACACGAAAAAAAGTAGACTTCCTTTTATTGCTTGGGGGATATATATAGTTTATCAATCAGGTTTCGTACAAAAACACTTGTTAAATAGTCCCCATTGTTTGCTCTTGTTACTTCCTGTTGCTTCTGGATTTCTGATTTGATTAGAGGAATGAATATGGATTAATGGCAACAAAAAAATAGTTATATTCTGAACAATTATTGAATACACAAACAAAAGAATCAATCGCCTTCCTCCTCTTGGAAGAGACAAAAGTGGTGGCTAAGCCTAAGCTTAAGGAATAATGCTATTGCTGCTGCTGGTTAGAGATCTCATCTGTCGTTCTAGCTGCAAACGGATGAACGTTTTAGTTTATATCATATGATCTCTAATACCAATCTTTTTTATATTACACCTTGATTTGGTTTTATCCTTTTACCTGACCATTTATTTCTTTTCTTCTCTTCACTTCCTCTACAAGAATCTCAACACTGAAAACTCATACAACACCATATCTCCAATCAAATCTTAATCCCAAAGCATACAAACAAACATACAAGGAAGAAGCTATTTCATTACCTTTGCTCCAAAAAATTAACCTGAGATTGTAGTTCTCTCTCCCTTGATGGATACATCTGTGTGAGTTTTCATGTTCTTAGTCACTATTTAAAAGCACCCACATAAGCCACAGTGAGAAAAATAACATACCTGCACTCCTTCGGTTTTTAAGATTGGATTTTCAGTTTCTGTACAAATTAAGACCAAAATGTCATCAAAACTCATTAGTTGAAAGAAGAAACACAACCCGATACAGATGAGAGGCATTACCGGCAGTTCGATCAAAAAATCTAATTAATCTGATTACTTTCTCCTGCCAAGAAATCAAATATCATGTGAAGTCTTAGAAAATATAAATCCAAATAACGATTTAAGAGAGTATATCTACAAGAAGCACTCGGGACAAACAACACACCCTCTGAATGTCATTCTGAACCAGGAGACTCTGTAACAGTGGGAGGATTTCAGTAGCTGTACAAGACGCACGCTTCACATGACTAACTGTGTACCCATTTTTTGGTTTCTCCTGATAAAGAATAATTGTTTTGTCAGTTTAAAAAAACCATTGCAATATAAGGTTCCACAATCTCAAGAACCGCATGACATTTATTATATTCAAAGCATATCGAGAATTACCGGCTCACTTCCTGCTTTTTCCATTTGCTTGGTATCCGCTAATGGTTCTAGTTGATGTGGCTCTTCAAGAGTGAGCATCTGTTTGGTATCCGCTAGTAGTTCTAGTTGAAGTGGCTCTTCAAGAGCCAGCGTCTCTGCAGCTCCTTCGCTCGGGCAACGTGGCTTGCTTTCATCAGAAAGGATGCCAACTTGATATCTGCTCCAATATGTTTATTTCAAAGTTGTACAAGCAAAATAATGTAATATCAACTTTGGATATTCCTAGTCATGACTACGTTAAAACTAATCAAATTAATAAACACACACAGCAAAGCATTATAAGGAGAGTGTTTGTTGAGATTAAACAGGACTCCACGACTCCACAGTCAGGATCTACTAATGATTAGAGGAGAGAAGTGTTGTAGAGTACCCGATAGCCGGGAGGAACTTGCGACGAAACGAAGGTAGTACTGCACCAGTTGTTAGACTGTTACTCGCACTCATCATATCCTGAAAGTTGGACCAGGATATGGCAAGAGGTTTAGCTGTAATACAAATAGGCACACAGAGATATGCCTTCATAGGAGGAAAGAGACACTTGCCTTATCTGAGATTTTGAACATTTCCAAAGACATAGTCTTTGACCTTTGTACCATTGGGTTTCTTTTTGGTAAATCAAGCCTGATATCCTGATTTCCGTTCAGTTCCCGAATCTCTGAACTGCACATTTCATCATCTGGATTCTGATAGCAGAACATTGAAGCATTGAGTGTGTGCGAAAAAACTATTCCTACGTTTACTCTAAGACATTACCTTACTTACAAGTGATGCCTGCTTCCTCAAGTCCTCAAGATCAAAATTCCAAGCACTAATTCCTCGCATATACTCGTGCTGTAAGAAAACAATATAGGATTAAATCAGGTAGACCGCAGAGATAATTGAATAAATGAGCATCCCGACATATGGATTATCTTCGTACAAGCAAATACAAGGTTCGAGGTATACCTGAGATAACTGTTCTTTGTCACCATTTATGCCTTTAAACAACTCAGCTTCTGCCTCCTATAGAGCCAACAAAAGAGATATTAAATTCACAAGTGCTAATATATAAAAGGTAAGTAATGAAGATTCTAAGTTCCAACAGGTAAGGAAGTTCTTCAACTCACCTTAAGCTTTTTAAAACGTTCACCAAGTGGAGAAAGACCATGAAGAATTTTACGGGACAAATAATCTGTAGACCGAGCATGCTTGAAGAACGGGTGCTTCAGAAGTTTTGCTGAGGTTGGGCGCTTTTTTGGATCTTTAACTAAGCAGGCTGCGATTAACTCTCTAAATGACTGCAAATAGGATACAGTTCCCTTCTCAGTGAAAGAAATGGAATCTACTTTTTTTTATGCTGTACATCATTTAGTCCCACTCACCTTTGAGAATTTCTTATCTCTGTCATAGTCAAGGCGAGGAGGAGCATTTTGTAAGGTCATTAATAGCACCTGAATTAATTGAGAAATCAGAGACATTTGGGTAAAAGAAACACAGAGGAGGTGGATAAAGGAAATGTCTTAAGTGGATGTTATACAGTAAGGACTCACCTTCATAGGTGGATATTTGGAAAATGGGGCATGACCATGAGCGAGCTCCAGGGCAGTTATGCCAAAGGACCAAATGTCCGCTCTATTATGCCGAACAGAAAATTTTAAAAATCAATAACCTATGCTACTCAGTCTCTCGTGATTGCTAATGCAGATAGACTAGAAAAGTGCAAACATACTTGAAATCATATCCGTCTACTTGCTGCATAACCTCAGGTGCCATCCTTAGAGACCCAAAGGATTCCATTAGCTAAAAACAAATAAGAAAGAACCTATTGTAGAGAATTAAGCACGCACCAGCAAGGAGTTCCAACGAATGTATTCCTTGTACGCATTCTTTCCCCGCTATCAAACATGCACGCTGAAACTCCAAAGTCTCCAAGTTTAACTACGCCTTTTGAGTGAACCAGTATGTTCCCAGCCTAGAATGAAGCGTTTAGGTGGCAAGCTAAATGATCTATATCAAAAACATGAGACACAAACATGGACTTTTCTCGAAGATTTGGATAGCGTACGTTTAGGAATAATTAAAAGTGACTACCTTAACATCTCTATGAATGTGTCCTTGCCTATGGAGATAAACAAGAGCTTTGAGCACTTCCCTCAACAAAGTAGCAATGATAGGTTGCTCAAGACCATCTGGATAGACCGATTTCATTAAGTGAAAGCATGAGCCACCCGACATGTAAGGCATCACAATCCACAAGCTGTTACGGTCGATGAACGAGCAATGCGCTTTCAATAGATTCGGATGATCAATTAAGCTCATAATGTGAACTTCCTTACGTATTGTTTCCTGCGTGAACAAGCTTCGTTTACGAGATGAAGTAAGAAAATAAAAGATTGATTCTCAAATTAACAAAAATGTAGCTCATACAAACCAAATCGTTCCTGCATTTTTCAAGATCCATGATCTTAATGGCCACATTCTCGTTTAGAGAAATGCAACGAGCTCTGTACACAGTGGCACTAACACCTTCACCGACCTCTTCAAACAGCTCATAATCCTTAGCATAGAGCGGAAATCTCTTGGTCGATGAACCAGCCATTGTCTAAACTCCTACAGAACATCAATAATTATAAGCACTAACTCTCTTCTTCTCTAACAAGAATCACAAATTCGCATTGTCAAAAATCAATACTCCAAAAACTCATTCTAACATTGACAGAAATGACAAAAAAAAAAAACACAATCTGAGGACGAACAGCGCAAGAAAATGGAACCTGTGTTGTTGTTGTTGTTCAGAGCAAAGGTTGAGTTACGATTAACGATTTGCTTCGGTTTAAAACGAGGAGAAACAGGTAAGAAGGAGAGGAGGATCTCGTGACGATCGTGGGAAAGTAAGATTCGTATCTATCAGCAATAGAGAGGATCCTTCGGGAGTGCAATGTAAATGGTGAAGGATCCAAGTTTTGTTCTTCTCTGAGAGAGCTTTTTTACAATTTTGTTTTTTTTTTGTGATTTTTGACCAGACAACAACACCTTGATTTAGTAACAATCCGATCCGATTTTCAATTGGATCCTCTCTTTCGTCTTCTTGTATTTTTTTGTTTTTTTAAGGAAATTATTAAATAAATACCCATTTATCTTTAAATATATATTACAAAAATAGCGATTTTATTCTAAAAACATTTAAATTATTCAGTGTATATCTAAAATTGGGTTATTTTAATCATCAATTTATGGTTCTTCGAAGTGTTAATATGACCTTATTAAAAAGTATAGTATTTTCTGACAACTTTTTAAGTTCTTACAACTTTTGTTAAAACGATTTTGTTTTGTCTAGACTCTAGATACAGAAGCCTAAACATGTATATATATTTTTTTATCAGCTCTCTCATGGAGGAATTTTTCTTTTCTTACTAGTATGTGGATGCTAGGTCAAATCGTGTAATAATCTCAGGAATTTGTCTAAACACACATATTCCGATCCCTCCATTTCAAAAAAAAAAAAATATATATATATATATAGTTTTAGCGTTCATTTTTTGTTTCAACAAGTATATGTTTTTACATTTTTAATATGACTTTTTAATTATAACTCGTATTTTACCCCTTATTCAAAGCTAAAAAAAATATAAATAGTTATCATTTAATTAATATATTAAATAAGAGTATGTTTATATATTAAAGAAATTTCTTATTCCATATACAAAGTATCAGAACGACAATTTTAATAAAATGAAAAGAGTATATTTTTGTTATTTAAAATATTTACCGTAATCAACGACGATTAAAATCAAAATAATTTAAAATCACATAATAAATCATCAATCACTCGCAAATATATACAAAAGCAGACAAGTTAGTACAAAGTGTTCGTGTCTACCATTTTGATATTTCGTATGTAAATTCAATATTATCGATTTGGATTTCTAAACCGTTCTAAATATCTTTTACGTTGACCAAAAAGAAGAAGAAAATCATCAACCATTGAACTCGATGAATCGGTCAACAATCGTTCGTTTTTGTTTAACTCGTAACTATTCAACCTGGATAGTATGATTTTGTTAGTTGGTTGAAGAGTGTTACAAAATTTAGAGGAACATTTATATATCTAAAAACAATTACATATGACTGATATATATGAGTCGCAATGTATGTTTTGTAATGCTATACGAAAAAAACTTAACTGCAGGGCTACTTATGACCTATGAGGCTATGATCATTAGATCAAAATTTGTTGTTAATCGTTTTACTATAAAGCTTTACAACACCTATTGAACTCTAAAAATGACTAAATTGATAAAAGTTTTGATCACCGACATAAAATTCTCGAATTATCAACATAATTTTTTTTTCCAACAATCTATATGTTTAAATCAAGTTTTGGTCCGTAAATAATAGTCTCATGGACCGACCTCTACCGACTATGTCTAATTTATATGAGCGAATAAAAAATCTCATGCTCGAACTTTTAAGTACAGTTAGTAAAATGCTCGAGTTTTTTTAATGAAATGAAGATATGTATATGACAGTGAGATCATCAACTAATTAAAAGTTTACAACTATTGTAAAATGCATATGCATGTTCTTCCCCTACTATATATATATGATCATCAACTATATATATATATATATAGTTTTTTCGTTCCTATGAAACTTTTCTCTCTTGGTACAGTTTATAATGTTCCTAAGGCAGATGTTGCCTTATCGAATCCTTATTGCATGGAAACGGGTTTAATTCTACTACAAATTATAACAAACTATCTGATTAAGAAAAGTAGAAAACTGAAAACTATTCAAAGCCTTCTCTTTAGAAGGCATACTCTCTGTCACGTGCTTAATGTTCAAAACGATAAACCGACTTTGTGTTTAGATCAGCGATAAATAAAACCAGGAACTAACGCCCGGTTCAACCATTCCTTTTGTCTTGTCTAGTTTTTTTTTCCGACCCTTTTGTCTAGAGTCTAGTATGCTTTCAAAGTCCACGATATATAATAACGAACAATATGGAGTATATAATATATGGAAAACGTCAAAATGAATTTAAACGTTCGCAAGTCAGACCAAAAAAAAAAATCAAACAATACGATCCCCAAGTTTAACTCAGAAATCTTCAGTGTTCTCATCAGCTTCATCTTTTTTAACCATGGGACTGGAGTTAAACAAGTACACTACATTACTCTCTTCGAAAACTTTATCAAAAAAAACAAAAACGATCCCCAAGTTTGAGTTGATTTTGTAGAAATCTCCAATTCATTACAACAAAAAAAAAACTTTAAATAGTGAGTCTATCTACGATAATTTTTTGTTTAACCTAAGTTTTGACGACATGAAGGTAAAAAAGTTTTTGTAAACTCTCTAGACATATTAGCGTGGGAAAATGTCCAACTGCAAAGAGATGTTCCAAAGCTAGATTATGATTCATATAATTTTTAATTAGGCTAGTGCCTAGTGCATCCAAATGTGTATATTTATATATACTTGACACACAAGCATAAAAAGTCAATGATCCTATTGAGTGACGTCTGAGAAGTAGATTAATTAAGGGTCAAGAGCTATTAAAAAACAAAAATTCAAATCAGTGATATATTTTTTAAAAATAATCATTTGTTAGAACTTAGAAGTTGTTGTGATCTCATCAGAAATGATGGACAGACCAAATGCAAAAGACTTTAAACATTGGCCAAACGGGTCGGCATGCGTCCATCTGGTTTGCCTCGCGGGAGACATTTTTATTTTTTGGATCGAGACCACGGTTTTTATAACTATGTCCAGACTCGTCCCGTTAAGCATGGGCGAATGTAGCGTTATAGCTATGGGTGCACATGCACCCAGTATAATATCTATATATAAAATTTAGTAAGGAAAAACATAAAACTTACACTAGTTGAGATGTCTTAAACCCATTTGTGCCCCAAAAAACCCAAGTTCGAACTCCTTGCACTTTTTCTTTATTACTTTTACCAATTGTGCACCCATAAATTTTTTTATCTGGCTCCTGCCGTTAAGTCAAGTGGGTTTAACGGGTCGGTCGCGGGCCAACGTGTATTGTGATGATAATTGAGATGATAACTCCTTGCACTTTTTCATATAATATATATTTCATTTCATTGAAAAAAACATATAAAATGAGAAATATATGCATATTTATTGAGATGATAATTGAATTGACATACAATAGTTCAAGGAAATAAGAAAAAATTATTGTGTATATGTTATTTTATGAGAATTTTGGATTATGAAAGACGTTGGTCTGCGAGCCGACCCGCTAAACCCGATGATCCGCATCTATCTGGCTCACCCCATGGTCCATGTTGAAACCATAACGGGCCGGACTGCGGTCCGTGTAACTATGCCGAAGACATGTTAGTATTGAATTGACATACAATAGTTCAAGGAAAGAAGAAAAAATTATTGTGTATATATTATTTTATGAAAATTTTGGATTATGAAAGACGTTGATCCACGAGCCGACCCGCTAAACCCGCTGATCCGCATCTATCTGGCTCACCACATGGTCCATGTTGAGACCATAACGGGCCGGACTGCGGTTCGTGTAACTATGTCGAAGACATGTTAGTACTTTCGGCGGCTTTGGCCTTTTGGCTATCATATTATCTCTCGTTTCCATTCAACCAAAATACAAACAAAACAAATTATTGTGTAAGATCTGTCGGATTTATGGACTTTACGTAAGGCACATGTGTGGGACAGCATTTCTCGATTTGACATTCTAATTTCGGATAAGATTAGCTGTCGATTTTATAATACGTCGTATATACCCTCTAATTAACAATTTAACATAGAATCTACATAGATATATGATTAATCTATTTTTTCCAAATGGAACTCAAACTTGATTTATCTGTTCAACGGACTCAAACTTTTAGTCTTTTAGTATACACATAGATTCATTTTTTATGTAGTAGTAGTATTTATTAGATAATCAGCAATTCTGCATCATCATTTGGGACCACATAATGAGAAAACGCGTGATTTTTTTTGTTTTTGTTTTAATTAAGAAGATTTCGACATTATATCTTCGATGTCCACATTTTACCTATCTTCTCGATCATTATTAAGTCATAATTTCTAAATTTGGGCACAAACGTTCTTCTCCATATTAGCTCTTTGTTTGAGGACACTTTTAAAAATTCATATTTTTCCCGTTTATTTATATGATGAATACAAATACGAGCATTACTTGTAGACTACTAAGCTTGAGTCCACGATTTGTACTAAATCATTTATTGGAAAAAAGATCAAAATCAACATGTACTAAATTCGATATACCAAAAAAATATAAACTAAAATACGGTACAATTTTCTACCTTTCGGACATAAAAATTTAAAATTTCTATCCAAATCTAGCATTGACCGCAAATCCGTTAGTCAACTCGTTAACAGCGCTGACTCATCAGTTTTAGTCAACTGCCACATCAGCTAAATCGTTCGCAGTTGCTGAGTCAGCTGATACGTCAACCGTCACTAATTTTTTTTCTTTCTATATTTATTGTTTTGTTTAAATTTATAATATTTCATTAATTTTAAATAGGTGGATTGATTACCCAAAAAACGGAAAAACCCCAAACACTAAATTATTTTAACTGAATTCGAACTAAACCGAAAGAAAATTTGGAATCGAACCGACCATATATCTAAATATTTCTATTATTAGAATGAAAGATAAAAATTACAAAAAAAAAATGCTATGATGCGCAAAAAAACAGTTTGATGAACAGAGTCGCATGGCTTGACTAGATGATTAAACTAATTACAAAAAAAAAAAATATACTAACCTCCAATAACTTACACCAATTGGAACCATCCATATTTATCCAATTTTGCTTCATTTCTTGATTTTCTAGCTAATTGTCCCAAATTTTTTTATTTTTTTATTTTTTAATTCTAGCGTATTGGTGAGCCACCTAGACCAACAACGACCAATTTCCATTTATGTCACACCATAAATAAATTGAACAATCCACTGCCTAACACTTGCCACTCCATTCTCTCATAACTCTTGGTCGGTCTGTTCGTGTGTATGTGTATACTTACTGACCCAACACGTAGCGAATTTGATCGGAGGATAGTATTTGAAATATGCTCACATCATAAATATGTGTATATTTCCCGGCGACCGAAATAGTAACTGCTCATCTATTTTGAAAATTTGTTTCATGATGTTTTTTTATACTAGATGAATGGTTACTTCGGTCGAATAATTCCATGCCTTAGGGAATGCTAATCGCGTTGACTATAAGCCACAAAAGGTGGATCGGTGGTTCAACTTCAGTTCACAACACAAGAAAGCCAAGTGAGCTTCTCGAGGATTTCATTTAATGTACAAGAGTTAACACGTGGACCTCAAGCCACCTTCTACGTCAATACACATGTCACAGGTCAGGGCATTGAACAAGTCCGGTTTTGCTTCTGGAACAAGTGTTTTTTAACTTGGAATGACGATTTTACCCTTCGATCGTCACCTTCTTTTCATGTTCCTTTCCCATCACGCGCTTTTTATATTCTTTTGGTTTTGTTTGTTTTTTTGGTCAATTGGTTTATAATAATAATATTTGTGTGGGTTTTTTCTGATTACATATTTGTGTGATTTGATTGGAGGATATTTTTTTCAGCTTACATAATCAGATTGGACAAAAATCTGTCAAATCATGTAAGTATTGTGTCCAACAATTTTTTTTTAT
The DNA here is from genome assembly GCA_002933935.1 of Eutrema yunnanense. Taxonomy (NCBI): domain Eukaryota; kingdom Viridiplantae; phylum Streptophyta; class Magnoliopsida; order Brassicales; family Brassicaceae; genus Eutrema; species Eutrema yunnanense. Next base: position 122,639 of record PKML01042141.1, on the reverse strand, counting down.
CTAGACACCATAACTGGAAAAATTCAGTCCAATCTTTTTTGGATTCCTTAATAAGTTTAGTTTGTTGGATATATTTTTATTTCTAACAATCATCTACGAAAAAAGTTTAGACTATTCGCGACTTTTCTAAATTGGAGCAACTGTATTCAAGGTTTACTCTAATTCTAAGATCACGTTCGGTTAGTTTTGATTTGTTCTAGAATCCAAATTCAGTCAACGCAAAAAAAAGTTTACTATATTGACGTGTTTAGATTTGTTATGTTAGATAGATATGGATAACAATTAATTTCAGTAATTTATAGTGGACCAATATATATCTTTCTTGACCAATAATAATTAATAGTTCAACTTCGAATCTTTCTTGACCAAATAAACGACGATGTTTGGCAATTATTTTAAGTTTTATAACGAAAGAAAATCAAATAAAAATAGGGAAAAAACAAACGAAACAAAACAAAGGAGAGGTGTTTCAAACCATATATAAAAGAGAGCAACGCTTCCTCTATTTTTATCAAACCTTTTCAATTCTCTCACTCTCTCTCTCTCTTCTATTTCAGTTTTCAGTTTTTATTTTTTTTTGTCGAGAGAAATTTTGTGTGTGTATGTGTTTGGATCTAAATTGATAAAAAGATGCAAGTTGTTTCTCCTTCATCTCCGGCATCGAATTTCGTCGGAAAAGAGAGTTTCGTTGATGTTTACGAGAAATTAAGCGATGATTTTGGCTCCAAATTAAAGGTTGGTTTTACTGAGGAAGAAGAAGAAGAAAAAAATAGACATAGTAATCTGCAGAAATCATGGTGGAATCACGAAGAGTCCAATGATGAGGAACAGAGAAATGAAGAAGAAGAAGAAGGAGAAGGAGAAGAATTTTCGTTCGCGAATGTAAACGCGGAGAATTCACCGATAACCGCAGAGGAAGCGTTTGAAGACGGTCAGATCCGGCCGGTTTATCCTCTCTTTAACCGGAATCTCCTCTTCGAACCAGAGGAGAAATCCCTCCGTTCGCCTCTCAAGAAGATTTTCGTGGAAAGCGAGGAATCCACCACCGCCGCGTCGTCGACGGCGGAAGAATCGGAGCCGATGGGACCGTACTGCTCGTGGTCAGGTAGAACGGTGGAGGAAGCGTCGCCGGAGACTTGCCGTAAAAGCAATTCGACGGGATTCTCGAAACTGTGGAGGTTCAGAGACCTCGTTCTAAGAAGCAACAGCGACGGAAAAGACGCGTTTGTGTTCTTGAATCACAAAGACGTCGACGACAAGAACCAGTCTTCGTCGCAGTCGTCGTCTTCTACGGCGGCGAAATTGGCCGGCGTTAAGAGAACGGAGAAAGGGAAAGAGAGAACGAAAATGGAGAAGAAGATAAAAACGAAATCAGCACACGAGAGGCTATACATGAGGAACAGAGCGATTAGGGAAGAAGGAAAACGAAGATCGTATCTTCCGTACAAACATGTCGGATTCTTCACCAATGTCAATGGTTTTACAAGGAATGTTCATCCTTTCTGATTAACTTCTTCTGCTTTCAAAAAAAAAAAAAAATTTAATCAAAATGGTTCAATTCTTCTCACAAAACTTTGCTTTTGTATATATTATTATCTAACCTTTTTGTTTAACTTTGTCTGTATTATATAACCTTCTTTTTGTAAGTAAAGTTAAAACTTTCTTATTAACTTTCCAAGTCACTTGTAACATCTGATTATCTGTTTTTGGATCTAAAGTATCACTTGATTAATATTGGTTTAATCGATCCTTTCATGGGTTCAATTGCTGAGAAAACCGTAAACGTCGGTGAGCCATAAAGCGTGAAAATGGTAAGCGTTAGCCGAAATATACCATTTTTATAATTAATACTAACTATTAAAACGGGGGTAAACTTTATACTGCTACAATACAAAGTTTAAATATACTAACTATTAAATATACCTTTGTATTGAGATTAATGGATTTGAAGAATAAAAATTGTGAAACTAAGCTCTCAAAAATAAATGGGACTGGATAGCTCTATGCATTCTGTTGGAATACAACCAAATCCATTCATTGATATTGACAAGTGACAACACATTACACTAACACACCAAACTCTATATATACATACTGTTTCTAGTGAGGCCCATATACAAACTATAGCTTTAAAAAGGCTTATATTATGTGGACATAGGCCCATGAAAATATTTATTTAGGCCAAGAAACAAGCATTATCAATATTAGAGGCAGATGCATCTGCTTAACAGGTTAAAACTCTACAAATTTAAATTTTTTAAAATCTTACCAAGGCTCATGGGCCTGGACTCCATTATAATTTATAGTTTATTTTTTTTTGACGTTATTTATAGACTGTTTTAAAATTTTATGAAATATAAATTTGATTTTAAAATGTTAAATAATTGAACTGTTTTTTTTTTGAAGATTATTTTACATATATACAGTATTTTGAATAGATAACACCCAAAAAAAAAGTGTGCAAGCATAAAATTAGGAAAAATATTATGAGATTATCTTCTATAATTAATTTAGCACCTTTTATAATAAATAAAATATCAAAGATTGTAGGTATATGCAGATCTTATATTTAATTGTGATTTTGTTTTACTAGATAAAACGTATAAACAAATAAAATAAAATGAAAGAAGAAGCCCTGCTTCACTCACCTCTCGCTTTCTCTATCCCCGTTACAGAGCGCCCCCACATTGCTCGAATGGTCATCATAATTCCTTAAAACATCGAAAATACAAACCCATATGGCCATATCCAATATTCTGAAATAAATATATATAAGTTACGTTTTTTGGGGTGACTTTTTTTATTTCAATTCCCAAAAATTTATGAATTTATCGTCTTCGCCCGTAGAGGTTTTCGAGGAGCTAGCAAAGAGCATTACCAAGTCCTTCTCCTTCATCTCTTAACCCTTAGGTATTTTTATTTCTCACGTTTATCTTTCTTTTATTCAACTACTGCGATTACCAATTCTACATGATATCTCTTTCCTAACCTAGTTCGACCAGAAAAATATCTTAGGCAAAGCCTATAGATTACAAGATCGAGTGACACTTGAAACGGAACTAATATTACATGTTGTGGTTCTGGACCTGAGAGAATTGCGGACTTCGGCCTAAAATCTTTTGGCAATCCAAAAAAAAATCTCTTTCAGTTTGATATGTTTAGAAAACTAAAACTGTCTATAGATAATGATGTTTGTTGGGGGATTAAGATCTGAATAGGTGACCATTTGTTTCCCCAAAGTGGATTGTAACTTCAATTAGATTTTAATAGAATAAATATTATTTTTAATCATTCATGGAAATGAAAATGTAATTAAAATGACTTATGGACCCTTCGGTCCTAATGAAAAGCCAGCTTGATGTTCTTTAGTAGCATTTTAAGCCAAGAAAGGCTTGCAGATATGTATACATTTTAATATATGAAACTAAAGAGTCAAGAGAACCATTCCACTTATGGATCATCTATCTATTTTAATATTTGAGCTTCGGCCATCGCATAATTTCATTTCAAATAAATAAGAGCATTATTATAAATAGAAAAATGAATGCTGACGTGAGTAACCAATAATGTAGTCAATAATACAATGGGACGTTTCTCTAATTTATTTAACAATATACGTGTTTGGATTTGGACAGATCGCTAGGAGAAGCTGAAAGAGATCAGTTTTAATGGCTCCCACATTCGGCAAATGTTTCATGTTCTGCTGCTCTAAGACCTCTCCAGTAAGTCCGAACAACATATTTTAAAGTACAGTTTTTTTAAAAAATCTAAAGTAGAAATAAAATGAGTAGTGATTATATGTTGATGAGAGAAACTTATTTATAATTAGGCTCTACTTCTCTAGACTCTAATGCCATCTCAAAAGTTCCATTTATGATTTATCTGTAAATAATTACATCCCATGTCACTTTTTCAAAGTTTAATTATAAAATTGGTAAAAAGGTTTTTTTTTTTTTATGTTAAATGATGATTTTGCTCATACTTCTAATTAGTGTGTGTATTGTACACCGTTAATTCGCACAGTACTGTACATAGGTATGATTGTACACTAAATATTAATTTCTAAATTAAGTTTAGAAAATATTAAAAATTTATAAAATTTTCAAAAGGTAAATAATCAACCAAAGATTTCATTTATCTATGCAATGCAACGTCGGTTGTTCCAAATTAAAAAAAAAAAAAAAAAAACTAAGTTGTCTTATTTAGAAATTGATATGTTTTTTTTAATGAACAAGGGTCGAGAAACTTTTGAATCATTTGAAGTTAAAAAAAAAAAAAAAAAAAACTTTTTAATCATTTTCGAGCACCTATACACAGTGACCAAATTGACCTCGACATAACATTAATAATGCAAAATGCTGACGCGTAATTGCCAGCTGGGCGAGTGCGGTTAAACCGTTAAACAGTTGGCCTAGAAGCTTGCCTTCGTTGACTTTTCCTTTTATGGCCATTGGCCACCGGCCCATCGGAAAAGACGATGACCATTTGCTTTAACCAACAAAAAACAAAAAAAACTGACCATTTTGCCTTTTTACCCAGCTTTTTAATGTTTACTTTTACTTCAAGTCGAAATCTTTTTTATGTTCAAAAGATATAGTAAGAATGTTGTTTTAAAGTTTTATTTTTATTTTAAAAAGAGTATCGTTTTATGTTTTCAATACATAATTTTGAACAAAAATTAAATTTTAACTTTATTATATTAATATATTAATTATATAGAGAAAAATTGTTTAGTATATTAATAAAGAATAAAATGAAACTTTTGATAATTTTTTTAATATGTGTCAATATTATACTTTTTGTTAAACAGTAGGAGTAGCAATTTTTTATTACCGATAATTTCTAAGTAAATTTCTTAAACGGTATTAATCCCAACAGATTCTAAAAGTAATCAAAATGATTCTAAATTGACTGCTAAATTTGTTAGATCCACAGTAAAGTGTAAATATTTGAAAACCTTGAGTCAAAAAGAAAAGAAAATAAAGTGTAAATAGACTGCTCACAGTTGAGATTGATTACTGTTTATGATTTATGAATTTGGCCACGAAATATAATTAGGTTCGTAATGGTAAAACATGTATCCTTAGTTAAGTTACAGTACAATGGACTATTTTTACAAAAATCAATATTAAGGTCCGGCAAATTTTAAAAAGCTACACGGATTGGTCGATAACAATGTGTTTTACTAAATTAAAATGATAAATTTTAATTTTAATTTTTTATTTATAAAATAAAATTTTAAAGTTAGCGTTAGTTTGTACAAATCCGTCGTAACACAAATGTTAATTTAGCAATACAAACAATTATGTCACTAAAATCAATCACGAAGATTAAGATTTTGTCATATTTGTATTATACATTTCTAATCTATACACACCTACTTAAAGAAACATTTCATTTATATAAATGTTATAGTGTCATGTCTATTTTGTCATATTTGCATTATTTTATCATTGGTTGAATTGTGTTTAAATAGATAATAAATGATATTTTAATATAAGAAAAACAAAAATTAAATATTTCTTTAATATATGTGCAAAAACCTTAAACTTTGCAAAGTGAATAGTATGATGTTTTATACATGTTGCTTTACAACTTCTGATTGGTATATGTATGGAAAAAAGGCTGTGTACCAAACAAAAACGATTAATTTATTTATTTTTGTAATCAAATAATGTTACTTAACACAAAAAAAACTTTGCCCCAAATGGAATATGACAATGAGGAGAAAAAATTGAAATAAAATTTTGAATTTATAAAGAAATGTTATAGTCAAATGAGGTAGAAAGATAATGTGGTAATAATCTCACTAGTAGTATCAAAAAAATTTAAAACAATTAATGGATTTTTTTATTCGAATTTATCATTACTACAGAAGTACAGAGAATACAAAATTTTGTGTAAATGATAAATGAATAAAGAATCATAATGTACACGTTTCATTCTTTAGTCTAATAGCACCACCTTATATTATTCCTCCTCAATCATAATAAATTCACCCCCACGACTTTTTTAATAGTCACCGTCCCAAAAGTATCTCTACCTTCCCATTTTTGTGGAGTATTTTTTCCAAGTTGGAACCATTTTAAAAAAAAAAAATGTAAGAGTTGAACCAAATGGCATTATAGATCTATAAATACCGGTTTAATCACAGAGCATCTTGCTGCATTAAGTGATTTCACATTCCTCCATTATATTAATCTCCAGAAACATCCTCTGCTTTTGAACCTTAAGGTCTGTCCTCAGAATCCCAAAGCTCTCATAATCATCGTGATCGTTTTCATCATTTCGTCGTTTCGATTTTCGTTGATTACTCCGATTTTTCTGGAATTTGATCCGATTAAATTACTTTTTTTTTAAAAAAAAAGGAAGAAGACGAAATGGCCACGGACTCGTACGAAGCCGCCATTAAAGGACTTAAGGATCTTCTCAGGTACGACATTCTCTCTCTCTCTCTCTCTCCTCTGCTTCAAAGACAATCATTAGATAAAAGTGTCGACAATCAACGATCAACACTTTTGTCTCTTTATTCTTTTCCTTTCATTTCGCGAAATCCATCATCGTTGATTATTCTCTGAACTATTTTCCCCCAAATTTTAACATTCTGCGTTGAATCGGAAAGAAATTGCGTTTACTTTTTTTTGATTTCCGCGTTTTTTGTTTTGGGTTTTCTCATGATGGCCCGACATTTCGGATTCCGTACGCGTAGGACTGATCCTAGCCGTCGATCACTGGGTCCCACCTTACTTTGTTTCCCTTTTTACCCCTGGTCGTTTTTCTAATTGTTTTGGCATGGCAGTAAGAAAACAGATCTCGGAAACGTCGCCGCCGCGAAGATAAAAGAGTTGACGGCGGAGCTGAAGGAGCTTGATTCCAGCAACTCCGACGCCGTTGAACGAATCAAAACCGGTTTCACCCAATTCAAAACTGAGAAATACTTGTGAGTTTTTTTGTTTTTTAAATTACTCAACTTTTTTTTTTAAGGAAAGAAATTCGTATGGAATATTCTCTGCTTTTTAGAAAAAGCACTCATTGATGATAAATCTACCTTTTTTCTTACGTATTCCCCACTGTTTGTAACATCATTCATCGGATAGTGCTAAAAAAAAGGTGCTTAAAAGCTAATTTCAATGAGTCAGATCGTGCTTAGAATATACAAAAGGGTGTAAAAATGAGATAACAAAAAGGTGTTTTTAATGAAATTCTTGATTTTTAAACTTATCTCCAGGAAAAATGATGCTCTGTTCAGTGATCTCGCCAAGGGTCAGAGCCCAAAGGTTTCAACTTTCCCAAATCTCTCTCTGTTCATTTACTCGTTTTGTTTTTTTTTTTACTTTTTTCTTGTTTTGACTAAGTTAGGTTGATTAATAATATGGGAAAAAGGGGTGTGAAAACTTTAATCCAACTGTGATATTTTGACTTTACGCAAAACAGTTTTAGAAACTGAGGGGAGGGGACCATTTTCTTGAAATTGAACAAATCATGTATTTGATGAAACGATGTTGAAAAAATTGCAGTTTCTGGTATTTGCTTGTTCGGATTCACGAGTTTGCCCATCTCACATCTTGAATTTCCAACCTGGAGAGGCCTTTGTTGTCAGAAACATTGCAAACATGGTTCCACCTTTCGACCAGGTTCATAACAACTCCATCAGTAAACACACAAAAGCTTTCCTATATGATACTATGTCCTTTTTTGTTTTTTATGTATATTTCAGAAGAGACATTCTGGAGTTGGTGCCGCCGTTGAATACGCAGTTGTACATCTCAAGGTATTCTAATATAAATATTAGCCCTCTTTTAAGGATAGGCACTTAGAGTCAAGTAAATAAGAAAACTTGCTTATCTTCTAATTAGTAATCAAAACAAAAGTCTGGCTCTTTTGATTTTGCACATGGCCCTTACTAAATGTTGATGTCTAGTCACGAGGAATTGCATCCCACAATTATCTTTAAGAGAAAAGAAGAAGAAAAAGCTTAATCGTTTTGGATAATGTAGAAATGGGTCCTAATGCATCAAGTTGCAACTACTTTTTATTCACAGTCAAAACAGTATTTTAATATTTTGTCTTTTTTTTTTTTTTTTTTGTAGGTGGAGAATATTCTGGTGATAGGCCATAGCTGTTGCGGTGGGATTAAGGGACTCATGTCCATTGAAGATGATGCTGCACCAACTCAGAGGTAATTAAAGACTAATTAGTTTTGTAAATTATCTGATTTGATATGATTCATTATACTTGCCATATACCAAAAGAGAAAGGGTTTGGTCTGTTCTTGTGGATTGTGTGAATTTCTTGTGATTGTTCTCTAACGCAATGATAATTCTGTTGAAAATGGCAGTGATTTCATAGAAAACTGGGTGAAGATAGGCGCACCAGCGAGGAACAAGGTCAAGGAAGAACATCAAGACCTAAGCTACGACGATCAATGCAACAAGTGTGAGAAGGTAATAAAGCAATACTTGCTCTGTTTATTTATGTTGTATTAATGGTTGAGAAGAAGAAAGAGATGTTTAACAAATCTCTTGTATCTTGCAGGAAGCTGTGAATGTGTCGCTTGGAAACTTGCTTTCATACCCGTTCGTGAGAGCTGCGGTAGTGAAGAACACACTTGCAATCAGAGGAGCTCACTACAATTTCGTCAAAGGAACATTTGATCTCTGGGAGCTCGATTTCAAGACCACTCCTGCTTTTGCCTTCTCTTAAGAGAAATAACTCTTTTGAGATTTGCTTCTTTTTTTTTTTTTTTTTTTCTCGTAAAACCTTTGACTCATCTCTTCTTCTTTCTCTCATGTCGATTCTGATCTCAACTTCTTTTGATTCTTTTCTTACTCAAACTTCAGCTTTGCTGCTTTTGTTTCGAAAGCTCAAACAATAAATCTGTAAACAACATTTGAATCTCTTTTATTCGTCTAATTGATGTTCAAGTTATTGACCTACTGGTTTGTGTCTGTGTGTGTGTGTTTTATTATAAACATAATAATCTATGTTACTATGTATGTGCATGCGAAAACTTATAAGCATTGGTCATTAATATCTGAATGGAGTATCCCTCTGCTGCATAGAAAAGCAAACCTGAAACACAATAGAAAACTTGTTTTGAAAGGTCCATATTATTAAGCCCGAATGCAGGCCCATATTATTAAGCCCAAAATTAGGCCCGTGACCAACCCATATGGAATTATGGATTTCGGCTTGGGCTACTACTACATTCCCTTTTTAAGGCAACTTATATATTAACACAAATCAAGATTTTTTTTTCCTACTTATTTGTTTCTTTTTCAATCCGAACCCGAACCGGATAATAAAATAGCCCGAATGGAACATAAATGTCTATAAATATTACTCACACTACAACTTAATCCGCGCTGATTAAAACGAATGGTAATTTTTTTAAAATAAATTATTTTATTTATTTTAAAAATTTATTTTTATTTGAATTTTATAATATGTCTAGCTCATTATTATATATAGAGTTGTCAAACGGAATAATTTTTCTATTTAACCCGTTTTACAGTAGAATAAAATATCATTCGGGTTAATCCGTAAAATCTATAATCTTGAAAACATAACACTAATATGCACCGCTTAATGACTGTAGTTTTGTGGTTAACTCACAAACTCTTACAAAAATCAATTTTCTTGTATCTAATTTTTTATAAAAGTAGTAAAATATTTTTCAATTTTTATTTTGATATATATTCAATTAAAATATAATGAATTATAGTGAACATATAGCAAGATCTCAAAATAGATTTTTTCTTTGAATATCTATGAATTGATTATTATTTAAAAATATATAATATTAAAAATAATTAAGAAATTAAATAGTAAATAACCGATTTAATGAAAAATAAATACTTTTCATATTCTCATCAATAATTTTAAAAGATAATTATATATTTTCCTATTTTAATTATCTTTTCTTATTTGTAATGGCATAATATGTAATAACTTACAAAATAAAGTTCATTTTTAAAATTATTTTATTAAATAATATTATAGAGATATATTATTAGCAATTTTGAAATGCAGGACCAAAATAAAGACTTGCACGCGGCTTGGCATGGCCTTAATTCAGGCTTTTGAAGCATATACTTTGGTCTCTTCTGATTGCTTAAAAGTAAAACTTGTACAAAAAAAAAAATTAATCAATATTTCTCCTTTTTACCTTTTGAATATTTCAGGACCATTTATACAAATATTTAACAGTTAGTTTTAGATTAATTACATTTTGAATATACTAGTGTTTTAAAAAGCGGTTTAGGCGGTCGTATATGCGCTAAGCGTCCATAGACCGTGGCGATTATCTTCTAGGCGTTGGCATTAAGCGTTTCTAAGCGGCTCTAGGTGGTTCATCAAAATTGTTAATCAATTATTTTTTTTTGTTCGGTGCAGTTTTTGAATTTTTAACTACATTTAATTAAATTTATAAGTTTTAATTTTATAAATACATCTTATAAAATTGTATATGCTGTTTTTATGAATATAGTGAATATTTTTCTCTAATTTTTATTTATAATTTAATATTTTGATTTTTCAAATGGATGTTTTTGTCTAATTCGAATTTATAATATTTTTTAATGTTTTAAATTTGATATTTATAAGAATTATTTTGGTTTTTGTATGTAATTTGAACTTTGAATCTATGTTTAAGATTTATAATATTTAAATTTTATTATAGTATTTTGGTTTTTGGTTTTAAATCATAGTATTTTATATGATGCATTCTATAAAAATATATATAATTTATTAATTTATTTTGTAAACGTCTAAACCATCTAAAAATTGACTAATCTATGACTATGCGTTTTAGGTGCTATAAGTTATATCATCGTCCGCTTAGCATCTATCGCTTTCTTGAACACTGGAATATACATACATATATTCGCAATTATGAAAAACGGACCAAAATAAAGGCTTGTAGCATCCTATCTCCCACTACTAAAAAGGACTTTTGCATGAGTTAAACATTTTTTTTAGTTATAAAAACTTTAGAAGATGAAAACATGATAACAACAAATAAAGTGGCAAGGCAATGAACTTGTGTGGTGGTATCCTACGATGACAAAAAAAAAGTAAGCCATGTGCAGAACATAGATCCAGCTAATTAGTTTGAAGCCCATTTACACAAGAACAAACTAAGAAACATAACAACTCTTTAATTTTTTTCATACCAAGAAAATAAAATAATAACATAACAAGCCACATTAATGTTGTACTATTGATTATGATGCATCGACGTGACATCACATTATTTACATTTCATTTTCATTTACGTACATACATATATTGACATGTAATTTTGTACATATCTGGAAGCAACACGTAACACTATACATATCAATTACGACATAATGAGATATTATTTAACAATGTAAAAAAAAAGGAATTATCTCACCGTTCTTCTTTTTTTTTTTTTTTTTGATTTACTTATATGTATTATTAATTTATTAGAAACATTGATTTGTAAAAATTGGAGATGCAGAAAAAGAAAAGAAAAAGCTATCATGTCTCTGAGGTAAAGAAGCCTTTGGGGCAAAACTCATAATTACAAGACTTTGGGACAAACCACGTTTGCGAGAACGACTTTCATCATTTCATGTACAATTCACTCATTTAATCAAATTTTAACGTAAGAGAATTCTATTTTTACAGTTCACTAGACCACCAAATTTAAATTAGGTTGTTAACACTTTTTTTAATTGTATATATAGAACAATTGAATTTGAAATCTTCTTAATGCGTTCTCTCCCGAATAACCGAATTGGCGAGCCATACAATTTTTTTTTTTTTTGGTAACCGGTCATATCTTCGAACAGATTACATCTCATCTCATAATTGTTTTCCACTATGAGGAAAATCAACCCCACAATGATATAATTGTACTGCAAAACATAAATAATATATCAAGTGATGGTAATATAAAATATAGTTTCACTTATAAGAAATTTCATGAGATGTGCTTTAGATGAACCACTTTTTAAAAACTATCATCATTATAATATTTTGTTAAAAAATACCAATACTCAACCATATTTTAGTAAAACTTAATTCATAAAGAATTTATAGTTTCTTTATTTTAGGGGTCGATGAATAAAACAACTAAAGGTAAATTTGAAAATTAATATCTTAATTAGTATAGATGTTCCAGACGAGTTGGAGTCGTGTTGTTAGTGAGGTTGAATAAATAGTTATCGCATGCGAAAATTTAATAATCAAGATATTTTTGTTCTAATTGGCAACTAATCACAATAAATATACACTTCTTTTTTCCAACTTTTTGTGTGTGTGTGTTTTTTTAAAGACCTTTGTATTTTTATAACATCGATTATAAAATTTCATTATTTTTTAGTATTCGTTCGACCAATGAATAATAATATGAAAACGTAGGATTCAATATTCACACAAAAATCAGAAGAAAAAAAATCCTCACATTCTCTCGTTTTCAGTATTTTGCTTCCATCACTAAAAATTTCTAAAAGAAAAGAAATCACATGTGTAAATATGATTACGTAAATAAATATTTATTATTACATCAATGGTGCCCTTTCTGTAAAGGAACGAAGGAAAATCCCAAAATTTGGAACATGTGTACGGGGACATAATACCCTAGATGGCGTGGCTTTTTCCTCAGTTTTTATTTGTTTAAATCTGAAAGCAGAAAGTAACAGTACAGTGACATACGTCTCTGCAAGAAATGCAATAATCAACAACAATAGTATATAATACCCAACAAACTAAGATTATGTCATTATTTACGGGAATCTTTTGTGAGGAAGAATGATTAATACTACAGTCCCATATAATCATAGTTTTAAAATAAAACTAAACAGTACATATGTCACATAATGCATATTAATTTGGTCCACACATGTTGTGTCACACAGATTGTCGTACAATTGGATCATAAAATTTTAAAAATCAATTAAGAAACACAACAACATCTAGTATATAATCCCACTTAACAACAGACCATAATCAAATCTAATTCAGAATTGCTAACCCTAGAGTCCAGAAATTTCAAAAGCTTTTTCCTTTACCTTTGTTGACCAGGCCACCTTTACCTTTGGCAGCTTCCGGCTTCCTTTGAGCTCTTTGCCGCCTTCATTTCCGGTTTTCTCAAGAAAACTGATATACTCTCATATTACATATTTTAGCATGCATTTCATGCATGGTTTTGTATAGTTCTCATGCATAATCATGTTCTTATCATGCAATTAGGTTCCAAATTAGATATTAGGAGTTGCTTTAGGTCCTAGTGGGTCTTTAGGCATTTTTGGAGTCATTAATAGGTGCTTTTGGAGGAGGTTCGAGACCCGAAGAGAGGAGACAGGGACCATACAGAGCATCGATCGATACCAGGTGTGACACTAGGTATCGATCGATACCACCACCGATGCCACTGCTCGGTATCACAGGTCGATGTTGGTCCAGGAAGATCCGGGGGAAAAAGCTCTTAACATCGAGCAACGGTATCGAGGAGTGACCTCGATATCTACTGAAGCAGCATCGATCGATACCTAGAGTATCGATCGATACCAAGCGCTTTTTACCCATTTTAACCGGGTCACTACCCGGTTTGTTCCGGGTTGACCCGGTTCGTTACTGTTCAGTATTTAAGCCCAAATACCTAATCTTTAAGGGCTAAGTCTTTTCTATGCAAAAACCTCTCTAAGAGTGATTTGTATGATTGATCTTCTATATTTATGCAATTAAGTGTTTATTTGATTGAATCTCTTCTTCTTATCTTCTTTTCATCTTGATTATTCAACATCTATCTATGGAATCATCCTCTATCAAAACTGATTTTGAGGGGTTCCTAATGGGTCTTGAGTAGTCTTTTAGGATCTTGAGATGGGTTAGATTTAGGGGATTCAAGGCTTGATCTAAGGTGTTTAGGATTAGATTATATATTATCCTTCTTTGTTTAATGTTCCCAATGCTAGATCTAGCTTGAAAGAGTAGGTCTAGATCATAAGGCATTTCATGAACACCAAGTGTTTGATGAAATGCCTTGACCAAATTATTCAAAGGATTTATGTTCTTAGCCTATGGGAATAGTTGTCTAAGGCATATTTTTGGTTGATCTAGTTTATATTCTCAATGCATGTTGATTGATAATTCACAAATGATGATTTGCTAATGAATTTGATAATTAACATAGTGATTAGTGCCTTGAAAGAGGACTAATCAAGATTAGAGATCATTAACCTAGGGATAGCTTGTTTGTGTGAATGAATGCCTTGGATCATGCTTTGATTGCCTAATATCGATTATCCCATCTTAGGATTCGCTTTGCTTATTGCTTTTACATCTTGTTTAGTTTCTTATTACTTGTTTTATTTGCTTAATTTGGTTACTTAATTACAAAGCCCACTCGTTTGGCTTAACTTGCTTTAAGTGCCTTGCATTCTTGGTGATTAGGACTATTTCCCAATATTGGATTCGATAACCTCTTACTACATCGATTAGAGGGTATTGATACCTCTTTGGATTGTAAAATCCTTGTATCAATTTGGCGCCGTTGCCATATTGGGATTTGTTTTGACATTAAGATTTAGGTTCTTAGTGAGATTAAGCATTTTTATTTTCTTTTGGATACTAATCTCTCTCTCAAGCTCTCTCTTGTAGGTACATGAACACAAGGTCTAGAGGCGAAGCAAATCTTGTTGAGCCTAGGGACGACATTCACCTATTGGATCGTGATATTAGAGCAAGAAGAGAGAGGGAACGGATTGCACACCTTGCTAGGCTTGGTATGGAGCACGTGCAAGAACACCAAGCTCAAGAGCTTGGTCAAGAACGTGGCAATGGAAATCACCATCCACAACCTCACGACCCCAACCCAAACCCGCCCGCCCATAATGCTAGAGCTCAAAACATTGTTGGAGCGGGTGATGCGGCAAATGCTCATTTCAACCGCCAAGGGATTCATGCACCACCGGTTGAATGCAATGACTTTGAGGTCAAAGCAAGCTTCATCAACATGGTGCAAAGTAACAAATTTCATGGCCTTGCGGTAGAAGACCCTCTTGATCATTTGGATCACTTTGACCGTATTTGTAGCTTGACAAAGATGAATGGAGTGTCGGAGGATAGCTTCAAGCTAAGGTTGTTCCCTTTTTCTCTTGGAGACAAGGCAAGACAATGGGAAAAGAACCTCCCCCAAGGTTCCATCACCTCTTGGAATCAATGCAAAACCGCTTTCCTAACCAAGTTCTTCTCCCACTCAAGAACGGCCAAGCTAAGGAACGAGATATCAAGCTTCACTCAAAGAGCGGATGAGAGCTTCAATGAAGCATGGGAGCGGTTTAGGAGCTATACATCGCAATGCCCTCATCATGGATTTTCGGATGCTTCACTCCTAAGCACTCTATACCGTGGAGCATTGCCCAAGATCCGCATGTTGCTTGACACCGCCTCTAATGGAAACTTCTTGGGCAAAGAAGTCAATGAAGCGATGGAGTTGGTAGAGAACCTTGCATTGAGTGATGGCACTTATGGTGATGACTATGACCGGTCTACAAGGACCACAAGTGATCATGAGGAGCAAAGGAGAGCCAAAGAGATGAAAGCTCTCAATGACAAGATGGACAAGCTCCTTAATGCTTCTCAAAAGATGGTTCACTTTGTTAGTGATTCGGAAGGCACTCATCGAGCACAAGAACATATGGTGGATTTGAGCAACCAAGAAGAAGTGCACTACATTGGAAACAATGGAGGTTATCAAAGGAGTTACAATAACAACTTTGGTCAACAAAGGAGCTTCCCCACTCAAAACCAAGGTCAAAGCTTTGTCCCTCAACATCAACCTCAAGGACAACAAGGAGGCTACCCCAACAATGCTTCTTTCATTCCTCAAGCTCAAGGTCACAACTCCATGGCTCAAGACCTTGACGTCAAAAATGTTCTTCAACAACTTCTCCAAGGCCAAGCAAGTGGAGCATTGGATATAAGCAAGAAGATGGAGGAAATAACTACCAAGGTAGCTTGCTCATACAATGATCTCCACAAGAAGTTTGAAGCATTGAATTCCAAAATGCAAGAAATGGAGGCCAAGGTAGCCAATGGAGACAAAGTACATCAAAGCTCTTTAAATGGGAAAGCAAATGAGTATTGCAATGCCATCTTCTCAAAGGAGCCTCATCCCATTGAAGATCATGAAGCCGCCACTAATGAGATTGAGTTTCTACTCCATGGATCTCAAGCTCCCTTAAAGCTCAATGGGGACATTGAGGAACAAGGTGGGGGAGTGACCCTTGAGAAAGATGAGTACGTGACCATGGTTCAAGAACCAAGAGGTATTGTTGCTTGCATTGATTCACCAAGCTCAACTAGGATCGAGCCTAAGTCTCTCCCCAAGCTTGGTAATCCCGGTAAATTCTCAATAACTTGCTCTCTTGGAGATTTGGAGATTGAGGATGCTTTGTGTGATTCCGGGTCAAGTGTGAATGTGATGTCCAATGAGATGCTCAAAAGACTAGGGATAAGGACCCTCACCTATCATCCATCACCTATCACCTTTGGAGATGCTTCTTCGAGAAAGCCATTGGGTCTTCTTGAAAACTACCCACTCAAGGTAGGGAATTGCATAGTCCCAACCGACTTTGTGGTCATGGAGATGAGAAAGACCAACAAACTCCCTCTTCTCCTTGGAACACCGTTCCTCCTCACTACCGGTGCTAGCATGAACTTCAAAGAGCAAAGGGTAGTTCTCTTGAATGTAGATGATAAGGTCTACTACCCAATGAAGATCTCCTCCAACAAGCTTTGTGGCACAATCACTATGGAAGATGATGGGCTTTGCATTGAAGAAGCTCATAGATTTGAGCATGTGGGTAGTTGTATGTTGGTTGAACAAGCTCCACCCCCAAAGATCCATGAAGAAGAAAAGAAGTCTCTTGAGAGAAAGGATTTGGGTTATGGTAATGATAAGGACGCTTCAAAGGTTGACATGGTCACTTGTTTGAAACCGCTTCACCCCACCACAATGAAGAATCACGTTAAGGGTAGTGAAGGTGCAAAGAAGAAGACAAAGGGAAAAGCTAAGGCGGGCAACGGATCAAGAGAGCTTGATGAGTCTAGGCCCGAGCCTTCCATGATGACTCTCACTCCATGGAAGCACAAAGATGGAGTGATTGAGTACAAGATCAAGTGCAAAGGTCGTTCCAAACCCTTTGCCTCGGTCAAAGCTTTCCTCACACCCGAGCTAAAAGAAAAGGGTGAAGCCGGTCTTGAGGAGGTCATGAGCAATGTGCTCAAGCTTGAACTCAAGGATCCTCCTTGGAGTGTTCACACTCCTCTCTCACCCGCCTAAAAGGGTAACAAACGTCGAACTTAGTGACGTTAAACAAAGTGCTCTTGGGAGACACCCCAAGCTTATCATTGTACATACTTTATTTTCATGTCTTTCTATGTTTTCTTGTTCTTTTTGATATTTTGTTGAGTGGTTGCAAGGGTCTTGACGATCTAATGGTCATGGGCTTAAGGACAAAGGGTGTGTAGGATTGTGGTGAGCACTCTAGTCTCCTCCATCATTTTTCAAGGTAACTCCAAAACCTTTGTACATAGCATTTAGAATCATATCTTCTTTCTTTCTTTCATGCATTGCTTAGCTCTCTCTTAGGCTTCTATTACACAAGGGACTGTGTAATTTAAGTTTGGGGGAGGGTTTGTGTGTTATCTAACATCGTTTTTGATGTTCTTATTTTGCCTTTTTGCATCTTGAGTCTCATGCATATCATGCATTTTCAATAAATTTGAAATTTTTTTGAACATTTAGGATTGCACATTCACTTATAGGTGGTGTCTAGTTTGCATTTTAGCTTGCATTTGCATAAGCATGGAGTAATGACAACCTTGAAAGTAGCTTAATTAGCAATTGATTCAACGCCCGAGTTATTAGTTGTTTGATGCATTGAAGTTGAATCCGAAATCAAGGATGAACCATTTGTTAGAGCACATGCATCATTGCCCTTCTTTGATTGAAGCAAGCTTGAATTGAACCTAGCCTCATCTAAGTGATAACCACAATTTGACAAGTAATTATTGTGCTTATGCAAACTTAAATGAACTCGTAGATCACATATACATATTTGGACATTCTTATTCCTTTTGCCACTCTTGCTTGTCCAAATAGCCAAATCCCATCTTTGGATTGGTTTCCCTACCATGACAATTACCTCCTTTCTAGCCCATAGTCCTTCGTGTGTGTCTTGTGAGGCCTTATTTGGAATGAACTTGACAAAAAGTGTTAGGTTTAGGGCGACAAGGAAGCACTCTCGTGTAGACTTAGCTCCATCATCAAGGGGCTAATCTAGGAATAGGCTAGTTAGGATGGCGGTTCTTGATTCAAGTTTGGGGGAAACGGGTTTTAGACTTAGTAAACGGCATGATTGGAATAGATTGTGGAATGGAAAGAATGACAAGGAGTATGGAAAAGGGGATCGAATTTGTCAAATGGTTTGTGCAAAGATCATAAGTCTAGCTCTAAGATTAAGGTAGCCTCAAAAGACACAAAGGAAAATAAGAAGGCCAAAATGGCCAAGGCATCAAAGAATGAGAAGAGGCGGTAACCAAAAAGAAGAAAAGGAGAGCTAGCTAACAAAGAAGCACTAAACCATGAAGAACACGGAAGAAGAAGTGATCCCCAATTGAGAAGAAAGTGAAGTGGAGAAACAAGAAGGATGTGCGGGTTTCAAAAAGGCAAAATGCCTCATGATAAAAGGGTAGCTTAAGTTATGGGCACAACGGGTTAGAGGTTTTAGGTTAACACTCTAGGCATTCGGGTAGACGAGAGTTTTTCCTTGTATGCGTAGATTGCCTTTTACCTTTAGCATTTTGTCAAAGTTTGCTCGTTCATTGAGAGATCCTTGTATTTGATTGCCCTTACGCATTGATGAGATCATTTTCATCTCATAACCGGTCCTTTAGCCAAGCGGTTTCATTTGATTTTGCATAAGCACAATTCACGGATAAAACCATTAATCAATGTTAAGAGGCTAGAGAATATAATGGTTTGTGTAGGTTGAAGTTTGGTTTTGTTGCATGTTGTGAAAGAAATGGCTAACTCCTTTTGAGTAGACAACTTTGGTGCATCCTAGAACTAGTAACTTGGACGTTGAGTGCGATTGCTTCTTATGCTTCTTATAGGTTCGAGCTCCGCTTGCATTGCATTGCATCTCTCATTCTTGATCTTGTTTGCTTGAGGACAAGCAAAGGTTTAAGTTTGGGGGAATTGATATACTCATATATTACATGTTTTAGCATGCATTTCATGCATGGTTTTGTATAGTTCTCATGCATAATCATGGTCTTATCTTGCATTTAAGTCTCATTTAGAGTTTAGGGTTCTCATACTAGGTCCTAGAGTGTCTTGCATGTTTTGGAGTCCTTTTCAGGTGTTAAACGAGGAGAATCCGTCACCCGAAGAAAGGAGACAAAGCCAGACACCAAGTATCGATCGATACCCCTTGGTATCGATCGATACCGAAGCACCAAGGGATTACACCGACGTCTTTGCTCGGTGTCACGGGTCGGTATTGCCACAGGAAGATCCCGGGGGAAAAAGCCTTAACACGGAGCAGTGATACCGAGGAGTGACCTCGGTATCCAAACACCAAGTATCGATCGATACCCCTCGGTATCGATCGATACCAAATGCTTCAGGAGACAGTACCGATGCTCCTGCTCGGTACTCCAGCTCGGTACAGCCACAGGAAGATCCGGGGGAAAATGGCCCTAATACGGAGCAACGGTACCGAGGTGTGTCCTCGGTATCCCTTGAAGAACTGGCCCGACACCAAGGGTATCGATCGATACCGAGGGTATCGATCGATACCAACCTCTTTTTGCCCATTTTAACCGGGTCAATACCCGGTTTGTTCCGGGTTGACCCGGTTCGTTACTGTTCAGTATTTAAGCCCAAAGACCTAATCTTTAAGGGCTAAGTCTTTTCTATGCAAAAACCTCTCTAAGAGTGATTTGTATGATTGATCTTCTATATTTATGCAATTAAGTGTTTATTTGATTGAATCTCTTCTTCTTATCTTCTTTTCATCTTGATTATTCAACATCTATCTATGGAATCATCCTCTATCAAAACTGATTTTGAGGGGTTCCTAATGGGTCTTGAGTAGTCTTTTAGGATCTTGAGATGGGTTAGATTTAGGGGATTCAAGGCTTGATCTAAGGTGTTTAGGATTAGATTATATATTATCCTTCTTTGTTTAATGTTCCCAATGCTAGATCTAGCTTGAAAGAGTAGGTCTAGATCATAAGGCATTTCATGAACACCAAGTGTTTGATGAAATGCCTTGACCAAATTATTCAAAGGATTTATGTTCTTAGCCTATGGGAATAGTTGTCTAAGGCATATTTTTGGTTGATCTAGTTTATATTCTCAATGCATGTTGATTGATAATTCACAAATGATGATTTGCTAATGAATTTGATAATTAACATAGTGATTAGTGCCTTGAAAGAGGACTAATCAAGATTAGAGATCATTAACCTAGGGATAGCTTGTTTGTGTGAATGAATGCCTTGGATCATGCTTTGATTGCCTAATATCGATTATCCCATCTTAGGATTCGCTTTGCTTATTGCTTTTACATCTTGTTTAGTTTCTTATTACTTGTTTTATTTGCTTAATTTGGTTACTTAATTACAAAGCCCACTCGTTTGGCTTAACTTGCTTTAAGTGCCTTGCATTCTTGGTGATTAGGACTATTTCCCAATATTGGATTCGATAACCTCTTACTACATCGATTAGAGGGTATTGATACCTCTTTGGATTGTAAAATCCTTGTATCAAAAACCATATTCAAGAACTGATCAATATCATTTTTTTATTAAGTAACTAACGTTGACACACTATATAACTAATTCTGGTCGATGATTTTTCTTTGTATATATGCATGTGAATCAATGAGCTTATCTATGTGTATTTGCGTGGATCTCGATGCCTACCTAATTACGTACGTTATTATATAAATCCTTCCATTATATATCACGCTCAGATTATACTAAATATTGAACGAAGGAGTGATTATCAATTCATCATTTACACGACAGTTAGTGATGGAACACAAATATTCCCTTTGATCTAAACATCTCACGTTTGATTGTTTGGTGAATATGACTCTTTGGTTGGATGCTCATTAATAGTACTCACTACTCGACGAAAATTCGACACACAACCTTTTCAAACCAATCATTAATAAGGCATTGAATCATATGCATTCAATGATATTTTTGGTTAATGGCTAATTTTATTTATATGAAAAGATTGAATACAAAAAAAAATTGGAGTTCAAATAATAATTTATATAGATGGAAATAAGTTTCAATGAGGATAAAGTAACTTTAGTAATGTATGTTGGTCAACAAGCCTCGTCATGTGGGTTTCTAATTTCTTTATGATCATTAATTAGATTCGATAATTAATTTTCTCATCGTCCGTTAAACAACTTGCACACGCACATTGATGCGAACATGCATCTTGGTCGCGCATGCATATATGCATGTTAGCATGTGTATGCTATGTATGTATATATATGATTCACGACAGAGTATGTCTGTCGTATAGCGTTGAATATCTGTCTTATTATAAACTCCTTAATTGACTATTTTTAACAAATATGTTGTTGCTTCTTTCTAAATAAAAATGAGATAGTATACATGGGCTCTTAGTCTTATCTACACCAAGTTTAAAAGAAAAATAAAGTTTTTGTCCAACATATATAATTTTATTTGAAATTAATTTCCACTAATGTCCGACTTTTGTTTGTCTTCATCTACACGAAATGATATACACTCTATTATTTAACTAACTATTTATATATATATATATATATATTGTCAATATTGATATGTATCATATATGTCAAACTGAAATCCAAAATCTGAGAATGAGGATTTCAGTAAGAGATACTTAATTTCAAATATACAAAAACAAAATCAAATTGTAGTGTTTATTACAAAATGAAAATTTATACTGCTGATTCATTTTTGGTTTCAAAATATACCACTCCTTAATTACTAATAATAGACCGTAAGAAGTGGTTTATTTGAAAAGAGAAGTGAGTGTGTTGCTTATCGTACAGTTTATTATCAAAATTTAATTAGTATTTATCAGATACATATAAGCTTCTTTTTTTTGTCGCCTCGACCAATAGCTTATATATTATTATTTTCTTTTTAACGTTCATACATAAATTGTTGTCAGTAAATTTATTGGGTAACATGCGAAGGGGGAGAATATAGATTATATATATGCAGTACCCACAAGGGTCACAAACTCACAACAATGATTTATGAGTACGAGAAGCACTAAGACTCAATTGGTTCCTATATATATACACCACGTTCCTATATATATCCACCATGCCAACCAACTCCGTAAAAGATGTCTATATGCACTCCTCCCCCCCCACCAGGCTTCAATTCAGTAATAGATGTTTATGTGGATTTCTCTCATCATGTTTTTAGTTGTTTTGGCCATTTAACCACGGGATTTCTTAAATAATTGCGTAAATTTGGATATAAAATCTTTTGGAGATTAGTCTGGGTACAAAAGATCTGAGATCACTCCAGAATTTAACTAAAAATAAATAAAAATATCCACCACACCAAAATGGAGTGGAATTGACAAATGTTATAAATGGTTAGGTTCTCTTTATTATCATAATTTGTTAGTTTTAGTCAGGGTATCATATTGGTTCGATATTTAAAGATTACAACGACCAATGTATATAGTAGTAAATCATCTCCACAAATTTATCAATCCTCAAGAAATTTAAACGCGGTTTTAGAAGATTCTCATTTTTAGCTGCTTTTTATTTTGTTGTTGTATTTACGATTTTGTGGAGCAATAAAAAAAAAGAAGAGATTTTGTGGAGCAATAGAATTTTATTGGCTCGCATCTCCCACTATAAAAAGAGGTTGAAAATAAAGCAAAAGGAACGTAAATAAAAGTAGACATCAAGATTCCAAGACAGTGACCAAAAAAAAAGAAGAGAGAGACAGTGACCAATGTACTGTTTTTTTTCAAAGAAAAAAGACTGACTACAAAGCCACGCGGTTTTGTATTCTAAGATTCTCATAATAGCTATTCTCTCCGTTTCTTTTTATAAATAATTTTAGCTAAAAGCACGGATAATTAAGAAACTCATCTTTTACCAAAAAATATCATTTAATATATAAATTAAAAATAATCCAGTCAATCATAAAAAAAACTGCAAAATATTATTGGCCACACAGTATTCGATAAAGGTAAAAGTTGCATAGAAACATGAAAACAACTTATATTGTGAAACAAAACAAAATCTTTAAAACTACTTATAAAAAGAAACAGAGGGAGTACTAAACAAGTATGGTAATATGTAATTATGATTGTATCGTATTTGCCTTTTAAAAAGAAAAATACACTACTTTTTTTTTTGGGACAACAACGTAAATATCTAGAAGAAATCCAAATACACGATCAAATACTACGATTGATAAATGTTTCTTTACTAGAATTTAATCCGCGCTAATTATAGCGCAGAGTAATTTTTATAAAGAAATTGTTTTGAAATTTTAAAAAATTGTTTGTATTTGAATTTTAAAATATAAATAAATAATGATTATATATAAAGCAGTCAATTTGTAATAGTTTGTATATTTAACCCGTTTTACACTGAACTAAAATATTATTCAGGCTAACCCGCAAAAACTTATAATCTTAAAAACACAACTTTAATATACACCGTTAAATGACTCTATTTTTGTAGTTAGTCTACGAGCTCTTAAAAAAATAGTTTTCGTGTGTCTAACTTTTTATAAAATTATTAAAAATATTTTTCAACTTTTGTTTTGATATAAATTCAAATAAAATATAATAAATTATAGTGAAAAATACATCAAGATTTTGAACAGATTTTTTTTTGAATATATATGAATTGATTCTTATTTTAAAATATATAGTATTAAAAATAATTAAGAAATTAAATAATAAATAAAATCTTTAATGCAAAATATATACATTCCATATTCTAATCAATAATTTTAAAAGACAATTATATCCTTTCCTAAAATGTTATTCAGGCTAATCCGCAAAAATTTATAATCTTGAAAACATAACTTTAATATACACCGTTAAATGATTATATTTTTGTAGTTAGTCTACGAACTCTTAAAAAATAATTTTCGTGTGTCTAACTTTTTATAAAATTAGTAAAATATTTCAAATTTTGTTTTTATATATATTCAAATAAAATATAATAAGTTATAGTGAAAAATACATCAAGATTTTGAATAGATTTTTTTGTTGAGTATATATAAATTGGTTATTATTTTAAAATATATAGTATTAAAAATAATTAAGAAATTATATAATAAATAAACTTTTTAATTCAAAATATATACATTCCATATTCTAATCAATAATTTTAAAAGACTATTATATCATTTCCTATTTCAATTATTTTTTGTTATTTGTAATGACATTTTATGTAATAAATTACAAAACAAAGTTCATTTTAAAAAACGTCTTCTTAAATAATATTATAGAGATTATATAAGGCTTGGTACGCACGCTTTATAATCTCTATAAAATTATTTAAAAAGACATTCTTAAAAATGAATTTTGTTTTGTAAGTTATTCTATAAAATGCTATTACAAATAACAAAAAATAATTGAAATAGAAAATGATATAACTGTCTTTTACAATTAGTGATAAGAATATGTAAATTATTTATTTTGCATTAAAAATATTATCTACTATATATTTTTAAATAATAATCAATCCATATATATTCAAAAAAAAAAATCT
Source organism: Eutrema yunnanense (assembly GCA_002933935.1). NCBI lineage: Eukaryota > Viridiplantae > Streptophyta > Magnoliopsida > Brassicales > Brassicaceae > Eutrema > Eutrema yunnanense. The sequence continues at coordinate 97,824 of PKML01042141.1, read as the reverse complement.
ATTCGAAATCTTGATATATTTTTCACTACTCCCTCCGTTTCATTTTAAGTGTCGTTTAAGGTTTTTTCACACATATTAATAAAACAATACAATTCTTTGTTTTGCCCCTTATTAATGCACTATATAATGTGTTCACACTCATTAATGAGCTGAAAAATAGGGATAAAAGTGGAAATTTTATTAAAAATCTGCATTGAAAATGTAAAACGACACTTAAAATGAAACAAAATTAAAATCCTAAAATGACAATTAAAAAGAAACAGAGGGAGTATAGTTTATTATATTTTATTTGAATTTATATCAAAATAAAATTTGAAAAATATTTTACTAATTTTATAAAAAGTTAGACACAAAAATTGATTTTTTTAATAGTACGTGAACTAACCACAAAACTAGAGCCATTAAACGGTGCATAACAGAGTTGTGTATTCAAAATTATAGGTTTTACAGGTTATGCCTGATAATATTTTAATCCATTGCAAAACATGTTAAATAGACAAATTATTTCGTTTGATAACTCTATATATAATCATGAGTTAGACATATTATAAAATTCAAATAAAATCAAACTTTCTTAAATTTCAAAATAATTTCTTTATAAAAAAAATTACCCCGCGCTATAATTAGCGCGGGTTAAGTCCTAGTTTCTTTTATTTGTAAAATATTTCAATGGTCAAGAAACTTAAATGACAATAAACATTTGGTTAATTATAGGTTTCGAATTTTAAGGAGGCGTGTTCTTGGCACCAGGCTCACACTAGGCTTTAATGATAATAAGATTTATGCAGGCTCACTTAAAGTTTTGTAATAATAAGACTTAAATATATAAGACCAACAATTATACTTTGATCCGATGTGCCACTCAACTCAAGTTCTCAACATATAAGAAACAGCTGAGATTCTCACTGTTTAACTCAAATTGGGTGTTAAATTGGTTGATCCAAACCAAACCAATCCATTAACTCATTAACTCATTACTAAATGAGTTATGGTTTTAGTAATGAGTTATGGTTTTATCCAACTCATTAAGCAAATGGTTTGGATCAAACAATTAACTTATTATGTTAATGAGTTAATGATTTTAATGAGTTTACCCATTAAATATTGAATTCAACTTGCTTTTTTTTTTCTTCCCTTAAGAAAGAATTCAATAAAAAAAAACCTTCAAGTTGACACTAGAGTTGACTTTTCATTCCCGTCAAAATTGGATAAACTTATGAGATTGATTCTCTAACAAAAACGAGATTTTACATTTTTGGCAGAAAATAATATTTTATGTTTTTTCTGGAAAAACAAGATTTAATGTTTTGGCAAGAAAACAAAATTTAACGTATTTGGCGGGAAACACAATTTCACTACTTGGCGAGAAAACCGGATTTTACGTTTTTGGGGGGGGGGGAAACTGAATTTTACGTCTTTGGCGAGAAAACGAGATTTTACGTTTTAGGCGGGAAAATGGAATTTTACGTTTTTGGCGGGAAAACGAGATTTTACGTTTTTGGCGGAAAAACCGAATTTTACGTCTTTGGCGAGAAAACAAGATTTCACGTTTTAGGCGGGAAAATGGAATTTTACGTTTTTGGCGGGAAAACAAAATTTTCTGTTTTTGGCGGGAAAACGGAATTTTACGTTTTTGGCGGGAAAACGAGATTGTACGTTTTTGGCGGAAAAACGAGATTTTATGTTTTTTGCGGAAAAACGAGATTTTATGTTTTTTGCGGAAAAACGAGATTTTATGTTTTTGGGGGGGGGGG
>PKML01042141.1:4884-96063 GCA_002933935.1 Eutrema yunnanense | reverse complement strand
GGGGGGGGAAACGAGATTTTATGTTTTTGGTGTGAGAGAGCTTCGTGAGAGTGAAAAGGAGATGTTATTGGTTTGGTTATGGGTAAACCATTAACCCATATTAAGTCAACTCATTAAAACCAATAACCATTTAAACCAATAACTCATTATGATCCAATTTTCCAACTCATTAAATTAATGGATTGGTTTGGTTTGGATCAACTCATTACATTTAAACCATTATGACACCCCTAGCTGAGAAACGTGCATATTTAATGTAAGGGGACAAAACTTCATGCATGGCATAGCTCCTCGGTCGCAATTTCAAAAGGTTACTATGAATGTATACAAGGACCTTTTCATTTGTCAAACAACATGCATTTCTAAAAAGCCCTATAATAATACAACGATAATATGATTTCGTCACCTCCTCGATCGCAATTTCAAAAGGTTACTATGAATGTATAACAGTATAAGGACCTTCTCATTTGTCAAACAACATGCATTTCTAGAAATCTCTATAATAACACAATGATAATATGATTTCGGCACCTCCTCGATCGCAATTTCAAAAAGTTACTATGAATGTATAAGGACCTTTTCATTAATTTGTCATACAACATGCATTTATAAAACCCCTATAATAATACAACGATAATATTAGTATAGACCACTAAATTATATGCATCTTATGCATCTCTATATACTTTCCATATATATGGTCAGTAAATTCAAATAATTTTATTATGATCAAGAAGTTATGTCCGAACCAAAAGCCAAAGCAGAAAAATAAACCCTAATATTTGAACATACACTACAAAAAAAAAGTGTGGATAGCATCAATTAAAATGTATCAGTTCAATAATTGATACTAATTAGAATTATTTATTAACAAGTGATACAATTTTTGTTGTTTAACATCAATTAATATAATTGATGTTATTACTGATTTATTTGACATCATTTAAGTAAAATTAATGCTAATATATCTTAAATTGTATCACTTAACAAAAATCGATACAAAACAAAAATTCACATCAGTTAAATAAATGATACAACACACCTTAGTATTTATTATAATAAATATCTAAATATTTGTCAACATATATTTATTATAATAAAAATAATCAGTATATGCATCATTTATTTAACTGATGTGAATTTTTGTTTTGTATCGATTTTTGTTAAGTGATATAATTTAAGATATATTATCATCAATTTTACTTAAATGATCTCAAATAAACCAGTAATAACATCAATTATGTTAATTGATGTTAAACAACAAAACTTGTATCACTTGTTAATAAATAATTCTAATTAGTATCAATTATTGAACTGATACATTTTAATTGATGCTATCCACACTTTTGTTTGTAGTGATTATATAGTGTGAAGTGAATTGAATACTTGGCATTGCTATAAACAAGATATTATATATTGCGAAAAACCATATATCCATGGGCTTGTTCATTATGGAGAAGCAACTCATGAGGCATGGAGAACCATCTGGAAAAAAAACTTGTGTGCCTTTTCTTTTCTGTAAAACTGCAATTAAAGAATCAATCAACATATTTAAGCCTAGAAAAGAAAAATTGATTATACATTATTTTGTTCATAGTCAATTACACATATATAAGATAATATTGTATTTTTCCCATAACTCATTTGAACAAAATCTAAAAAACTTAGAGAACATAGTTTACAACAAAACTAAAGACGAAGTGATCATTTTTTTGATTTTTTTTCTTCCATAAAAACTCATACATTTGATCAAAACCACTGACTCCATAGTTTTTGTCTGGTGTTTGATCAAAACTCATACATTTGATCAAACATAATTTTTGTCTGGTGTTTAGTGTTCATACAATAATGTTAAGTCATTGTGAGATTATTTTTTATGATTTGATTTAAATTATTGCAGTGTTAATACAATAATGTTAAGTCCTTTGTTGAAGCAGTGTTGATCATTTTTTGTTTGTTTTTGCATCCACAGGAGCTACTCCCATGGCAATCAAGAAAGCCATGGGAATTCAAACCCCCTGCATCAAAGTTAAAGGTCTCCATCTCCAATGCAGTTAAAGATCTTCGTTCGGCATTTTATGCAAGTGTGATGAGTTATACTTTACCTTACCATAATTTACCAAAAATGTCGTTGACAATTTCTTACGGGTTTAGTATGTTCCAAAGTCATAGAGTTTGGATTTTAGATGATATTGAAAGTGAATCTCAAATTTTATTTGCAGGCTTAACACAAGATACAAGCAGATCCGTCTTAATAATATTGACGATTTTAGGCAAAATATGAAATATGGACATTTTATTTATATCATAAAATATAACAAAATTTTAAACATTAATGATTATGCGCAGATCGTATTCGTATACGTTTTTAATATCACTATTTATTCATGCAAGTTTTGAGCATGACGTTTTAGACATATTTTTATTTCAAGATCAATTTCAAACATGTGATTTACATTTCTACATTTTATTACCCAAGTTAGAAATTCCAAAACTCTCATAATTAATAACTCCTTACACAAACCAAAAAATCTCAATGACAAACAATTTCTCGTCATGAATATTAACTACAAGTTCATACTACAAACAAAATATTGATACATGATTTGGACTTTTACATTGGGCGATAGTTTTTTCTCATGTTTGATAGATTCATTATGGAGAAGCAACTCATGAGGCATTGAGAACCATCTGAAAAAAAACTTGTGTGCCTTTTCTTTTCTGCAAAACTGCAATTAAAGAATCAATCAACATATTTAAGCCTAGAAGAGAAAATTTGATTATACGTTATTTTGTTCATAGTCAATTACACATATATAAGATAATATTGTATTTTGCCCATAACTCTATTTGACAAAATCTAAAAAACTTCGAGAACATAGTTTACAACAAAACGAAAGACGAAGTGATCATTTTTTTTTTTTTTTTTCTTCCATAAAAACTCATACATTTGATCAAAACCACCGACTCCATAGTGAAATTAGAGACAAATTGGATATATTTGGTTATGCAAAACACTTTGCATTTGTAAAAATTTCAAATGCCTAAGTTTTACAATTTTAGAACGATCTATTTAGGATGAGAGAAAAATACTTGAGCAAAAACAAAATGAAGCTACCAGATAAGATAAGCAAAACGTAACAAAAGAGATACTAAATTGGAAACCTCTTCGAAAGTATGTGTTATGTCTCTTTTTAAAACTTGCAAGATAAAGTTTATGTAGTTAAAAGCGCTAGTTGGGACTCTATGAGGCAATATAGTTTTAAAGAAAGAAAAATGTGAAGTGCATACATTATTGGCGATAATAGAGTGTGAAAAAAAAAATACGGATGAAAGACATAAATTTTTGTTGTTGTTTAACATCAATTAATATAATTGATGTTATTACTGGTTTATTTGACATCATTTAAGTAAAATTAATGCTAATATATCTCAAATTGTATCACTTAACAAAAATCGATACAAAACAAAAATTCACATCAGTTAAATAAATGATACAGCACACCTTAAATATCTAAATATTTGTCAACAGATATTTATTATAATAAAAATAATCAGTATATGCATCATTTATTTAATTGATATGAATTTTACTTAAATGATCTCAAATAAACCAGTAATAACATCAATTATGTTAATTGATGTTAAACAACAAAACTTGTATCACTTGTTAATAAATAATTCTAATTAGTATCAATTATTGAACTGATACATTTTAATGGATGCTATCCACATTTTTGTTTGTAGTGATTATATAGTGTTAAGTGAATTGAATACTTGGCATTGCTATAAACAAAATATTATATATTGCGAAAAACCATATATCCATGGGCTTATTAATTGGACAAGGTGACAAAACTTACATCCATGTCAATGCCGCTGCAAACTTGCACTTCCAAAAGAATGTACATCACCATGTCATCATCACGTCATGCATACACATTACATATATATACACATTTACACACATTACATATATATATATATATATGGTATTGCATAATATATATATGGAATTGCATAAAATCAGTCCACTTATGGGTCTTTTTGTTGCAACTTGTGTATATGGCGTGGAGCCTGATTGACACTCAGAAAATAGTGTTGGGGGGAAGCTATTAATTTCGTATTTAATTGCATTCTAAAATAATACAGTAGTATGACTAGTTAGTAAACACTCTCTCAGAGGATTTACAACTCACCTATATTTTTGACTATAAACTCTATTTTAGAGTAAAATGTACTTAAACCTACCTCTATTTTATTACTATAAAATAGATAAATGCTATTATATGTAGAAGAATTCTATTTTTTACTCTATAATAGAGTTGAAATTTTTTATTTATACAATTGTCCTTTAAGTTTTAAAGCATTTTATTTATGATTGAAACAAATAAGAATCTTTATAAATAAAATTAGTTGTGCATGTTTAATCATATTAATAAATAAACTTTAATTGGATATGATCCATGTTCATATGAGTAGTTTTCACGATAATAATACTCCCTCCGTTTCATAAAGAGTGTCATTTTGAGATTTTATTTTTGTTTCACAAAAAATGTCGTTTTATGTTTTCAATGCATAATTTCAAAAAAAAATCAAATTTTAACCTTATTGTTTTAGTGTATTAATAAGAGAGATAAACATTGTTTAGTGTATTAATAAGGGGTAATATGGAACTTTTAGTAGTTTTCTTAATATGTGTGAAATGTGTCAAAATGACATTCTTTGTGAAACAAATGGAGTAATTAACAACAAAAGTTTGCAAACATAATTTAACGTATGTTAGACATCAAAAAATAATACTGAATATTGATAGAAAATTATATAGTAATGGTGATGTTTAAACTAAAATCTACTATACTTTATTATTTTTATATGAAGTAATGTAAATTTATTTATATAATAAATATTTAATTTAAATAATATCATAATATATGAAAGTTTTGCAAAGAGTAAAATAAATGGGATTGGATTTGTAAATAATTATAAATAAAAGGTATTACTAATTAAATATAAATAGAATATACTTACAATATTTTGTTTAGAGTAAAAAATAGACGAATATATTAGAAAGAAACTCACCTCTATTTTAAAATTACTTTATTTTATTTTAGAATCAAAAATAGAAAAATACATTGGAAAATGGAAATGATGTAACAAAAAATGACTACTAATTAAACCCTATGCTTTTCAGAGACATTTTACACGTTAACAGAAGGACTAGGGAGTAAGGACCCTCCAAATGATACTAATTAAATTATTAAACCCTCCAAATATATTTCCTTTATAGTTTTTACTCTAATAGCTATTATTGGTTTATCAGAAAATTATCTTTGACGCGTTAGAAGCTTTTAGATTACCAGTTAACCACGACACACAGTCACAACGCAACAACAATTGAGTAAAAAACAAAGTTAAATCAAGAACGTGAACGCATCAAACTTGGAATACCGAAATTACCCTCATCGTCTTCAAGTGTACTACTGATTTGCCACTCTCACGAGCTTTGTCAATTTCCTGGGACAATCCGACAGAGATCGAGAAAATGCTAAAAGGACGAATTTTAATCTAATCTTATTATTCATTTTAGTAAAATTCGATTATCGGGTTCACTATTAACGAATCTTACTCACTTCTTTCCACTTATTATTACATCAACACGTATCCTTATGTTTTGGCTGTTGCCGAAAACCGCGTCTCGTTACAACCATTAAGTTCGGAACGCGTGGCGTTAATGTCAGACCAAAATTGTTTGGCTTTTTAAAATTCGATACCGAACCGTGTTTCCGGTTCTCGATCAAACCGAAACAAGAATATACTTTTGACAGTCGATCACTCGACTGAACAAAAAAAGAAAGTAAAAAGCGCTGCTAGTTTATTTTTTTGAGGATGTAACTCAAATTAAAGCCCGACAAAAATATTCCAATAAGGGAAGCTAAATTTTAGACTGATTTATATGTTTTTTTTAACATCATATATTTAATTATAAACGGTTTTTTTTGTTTGAAGATTTAGATTTAGATATGTTTTTATTTATTTATTATAAAATTATGATTAAGTACTTTAGTTGTTGATCGAGTCTATATAATAGATCAAAATTATGAACACGGATCGATTCTACCAACTACTATGATTTTAACTAGTCATGGGCATTCAGGTGTACGGGTCTGCTTCGAGTCGGTTTTTCAGTTTTCGGGTCTCTAAAGTTGGAACGGATAGAACCCGTTTAGGATCCGAGAAAATTTTAGTTCGGTTAGGATCTTGTCGGGTTTGGGTTCGAATCGGTTTTAGGATTTTAAATAAAATCTGGTATGGAATCGAAAATAAATTCGGGTCGGTTTTAAATCTGAGTTATCCGAAAAACAAGATTTTTGGTTCGGTTGATGTAAAAAATGTAACTGAATAACCCAAAATAATCCGAATATATATTATGTATATATACATATATATGTGATATATACATAATATGATATATTTGTAATGTTTTGGATATCCGATCGGATTTTGGGTTATATATGAACCGACCCGAGAACCAAATTAGATTTACACAAAAACCATTCGAATTTTACACACATACCGAAACCGAACTGAATCCAATATTTTGGGTCTGATCGGATCCAGGTTTTATGCCCAGCTCTAATTGTTACTTTTATATTTGATCCTAGCTAGTGACGAAATCTATAGTCCAAGATTATGAACGAACACATTTTCAAGTCTCTCCCTGTGATTGGTAACCAGTCTAATTGATAGACAATTAGTTGATAATAGTTAATGTCAATACGAGGCGTTATTGCATGTACATATGTGTCCAAGTCCAATGTTTGAGCCACTTTTTGTTCAAAGCACACACGATCAAGCATTCGTCCTCAGACAACCAACGACACCTACACAAAAGTTAATTACTATAAAATGATTTGACTGGAGTCCTTTGTTTTAATAGTTGTTGGTCATCGGTTATATATAGTTATACTTATACATAGATTCACTCTAGTCACTCTTGGTCATCAACTGATGTATCCTTTTTTGGGGTTAAAGATAACTGAGAATTGATTGTAATTAATAATTTTGACTATTGACGAGTGACAACTGCATTAAATCTTACCATTAGTGCACTTTGCATCGTATGGTCAATTGGTCATGACTCATGAGAGTCAATACATGATATAAGTATCAATTTAAAACAGGCGTCAGAATGTAGAAACCAGCTGCTATTGCCATTGAATTTTCATCCTCACTTAATAAAAGCTCCACTAATAGTAATACTACCGGTCTTGAAACATGTCTGCGAACCAATTGTTAAAAAATGTTACTCCTTAATACTCCACGTGTGACTATGGTGGCACAATTTTGTTTTTGTTTTTGTTAACATAGGATGATGTCAGGTCTATAAAAGGATCCAGACTAATCTCCATGGAGAGTGATACCGCTGAGTAACCTACTCTCAGATTTTATTAATGATTTGATAATTCCGTGCTTGAAGAGAGTCGATTCCTGTTCTATAACAACAAGACGACTCTTCCACCAAGTGGGAACCACTTCACTACCATCCTTTGGTTTAACAAATTTTGATATATAACAAATTGCTATTTACAAATTACAAACATATGATGAAAAATGTTTTAAATAAATGTTCTCGTTCTACCCGATTCACATATCTATTATGTTGTAGGAATCACAAACGTGAAATTGTTTAGTAAGAAAAATTTAATATAACTACCAAACCGTCCATTTCAGATAGTCCATAAGAAAAGCGGATCTTGCGAGCCAGGTGACACGAGAGACCGTGTGCCAATGCCAAATAGTTTGTAGATGTTTTATTGTTTATACTTTTATCGATTTTAAATGAACTACTAATAATATTTTTGAGATTTATATTATTGTATGTACATTTATTTTATGAAATCCATTTCTAAACCGTCATTTTTATCATTTGATAAAATAAGTAAATATAATATATATATTTGGGCAACAAGAAGTATATATATACTCCATCCGTTTCTTTTTATAAGTAGTTTTGGTTAAAAGCACAAATATTAATAAACTCATCTTTTACTCAAAAATATTATTTAATATATAAATTAAAAATAATTCAGCCAATCATAAAAAAAACTGCAGAATATTATTGGCCACACAGTATTTGATAAAGGTAAAAGTTGCATAGAAACATGAAAACAACTTATATTGTGAAACAAAACAAAATCTCTAAAACTACTTATACAAAGAAACGGAAAAAGTATATAACTTGCTAAAATTCACAAATATTAGGTGGTTTTTCATGGGTCAATCTCATACAATGCATAAATTTTTGTTTTTACCAATATAAAAAGTAAGATGAGTGCGCTAGTTTTTAAGTAGTTCGACAAAATGATACACTACTTTACCACCAATAATGGTAATTAACTTTGAAACACAGAATCGCAGACAAGAGTTGATGATTAGTGGCTCTTTAACAACTGGTGTTGTGAGTTGGTAACATTACTACAGTAGACGAGAAGACAAAAAAAATACAGACTTCTTGAACATAACCATTAATTTTTTTTGTTTTCTTACTCCAGAAAAACTCCTAAAAATAGCCTACAGCTTTCATTGCTCTTTTGTTTTTTTTGGGGACGGTTATAAGAAAACTTGTTATTAATAACCGTTAAATTAGATATCGGTAGAAACGAAATCCGGTTTGAAAACGCGTTACCAAACCGATATATTGCAAATTTAACCAAAAACAAAAAAAAAGTCCCACTTCATTTGTTTTTTTCCTGCTTCTAAAATCTACTCTTGTCACTCTCTTTCTGCTGTCCTTTTTTCACTCCATTCTTTTTCATTTTTAGTACTACTTTATTTTCCCCCCATTATCCTATCTAATTTCGTCAATTCTTTCAAATAAAATGTCATCATTTATTTATTCATAAAAGCATACAACTATACATAAAATACCTAACAAATTTTTAAAATAAATTAAAAAAGTATAGATTCTTAAATTTAATAGTGTAGGTTTTAGTAGTCGACAAAAACATAATTGTGTAAGCTTTTTGGCTTATATATATATAGACATATATATACAACAATCGGCTCTCAAACACAACGAGCCCACCAATCTCTTCTCTACTCTATATCTTATTTTTCTCTCTCTCTCTCTTTCTCACTAAGAACAAAAATGCTCAAGCCGTTGCTTCTTCTCCAATCGTTCTTGTTCTGCCTCTTCAATGTAAGCAAACTCTTGAATCGCCCTATTACTGTTTTGTCGATGGTTTTGTTTTTTTGCTCCATCTGATTCGATTGGATTTGTTTGATTATTATCAATGAACTTGCGGTTTCTGGATTTCGGTTTGATTTTGTTGTTGTTTTTAAATCAATGGGGATTTTTGGGGCAATGCAGGTTGTTCTTGTCGGAGGACGGTTAATTGGCGGCGGTTTCTCGGCGGAGGAGAATCCATTCACTCCGAAAGCATCTCTTGTTCGTTACTGGAACAAAGAGATCCGCGGCGACAAATCTCTCAGATCGGAGATTCTAATCTCTAAGGCGTCTCCGCTCAACGCCGTCGACTCGGCCACTTTTGCAAAACTCGCCGCCCAGAACTCGCTCCCGACTCGTCTCCCGGATTTTTGCTCCGCCGCAAATCTCTTCTGTTTCCCGGATTTGAGCCCGAGCCTCGAGAAACACGACAACGACGTCAAGTTCTCTGTCTACGACCAGAAAAACTTCACCAACTACGGCAATGCCCGTGCCGGCGGCGCCGACGCGTTCAAAACTTACTCCAAAGACGGCAATGTCGTCACCGATTCGTTTCGGAGATACAGCCGTGGCGCGGCGGGTCACGACGATAAATTCACCGTATACGCCGAAAGCAGCAACGTCGTCGAGGAAAACTTCAATTCCTACGGGACTTTCGGAACCGGTGGCGCCGGAGATTTCACCAACTACCAAAACGGCGTTAATAATCCGACGAGCCGATTCACGGCGTATTCCGACGGCGGAAACGGTCGGTCCCAATCATTCAAGACGTACACACACGAGGCTAACGCCGGAAACGGCCAATCGTTCACAAGCTACGGCAAAAACGGAAACGGGCTACCGAACGAGTTCGCCTCCTACGGCGTCTCTGGCAACGTGATCGGCTCCGGTTTCACGAATTACGGCGAGAAAGGGAACGCCGCCAACGACTCCTTCACAAGCTACGGAAGCGACAGCAATGTGCCGCAGAACAACTTCAAAAACTACGGCGCCTCCGGTAACGCCGCCGTGGACACCTTCGCGAATTACAGAGACAAGGCGAACGTAGGCGACGATTCGTTCTCCTCCTACGCCAAAGACTCGAACTCGGAGAAGGTCAATTTCGTAAATTACGGCCAATCTTTCAATCCCGGTTCGGAATCTTTCACCGGTTACGGCAAAGGAGCTCAAGGAAACAAAATCGGTTTCAAAACCTACACTCCAAACTCCACCTTCAAGGACTACGCCAAAAACGGCGTCGCTTTCGCCAAGTACAACGTCTCTTCCATTTCAGCCACCGTCGGCGATGGCAAAACCGTGAATAAGTGGATTGAGCCGGGTAAGTTCTTTAGGGAATCGACGCTTAAAGAAGGAACAGTGGTTCCTATGCCTGACATTAAGGATAAAATGCCTAAAAGGTCGTTTTTACCCCGGAGCATCATCTCCAAATTACCCTTCTCCACCTCCAAAATCGGAGAGATCAAGAGGATCTTCCACGCCGGAGAGAACTCGACGATGGGGAACATAATCTCCGACGCGGTGACGGAATGCGAGAGGCCTGCGAGCGTAGGAGAGACGAAGCGGTGCGTCGGATCGGCAGAGGACATGATCGATTTCGCCACGTCAGTGCTCGGTCGAAGCGTGGTGCTCCGAACGACGGAGAACGTGGCCGGGTCAAAGCAGAAAGTCGTGATCGGGAAAGTCAACGGAATCAACGGCGGGAAACTAACGAAAGCGGTTTCGTGTCACCAGAGCTTGTACCCGTACCTATTGTATTACTGCCACTCGGTCCCTAAGGTTCGGGTCTACGAAGCGGATCTACTTGAGTTGAACAGTAAGACCAAGATCAACCACGGAATCGCCATCTGTCACATGGACACGTCATCATGGGGTCCGACCCACGGAGCTTTCTTAGCTCTCGGGTCGAAACCGGGTCGGATCGAAGTCTGTCACTGGATATTTGAGAACGACATGAACTGGGCTATCGCCGATTAAAAAAAAAAAAAAAAAAAAGCCAACCGAGAGATCGGAGGTTCGATCTGCGTGCGTATGGATTTATCATCCTTTTTTCTTCTTCTCTTAATCTAAATATAATCATCTTATCGCCGAGATTTAAATAGAGGAATGAATGTTAATTTTCTACTATTGTTATATGTTAAAAGTTTTTCAGTAACACAGTAAAGGCTTGTTACTGATTTGTTTTTAAGTGAGTATGGCTGATTGGATATTTATTATGAATTGATATGGATATATCATGAAGGTGAAAATAATATAAGAAGATGGAGACAGCGATACATGTGCTGAGTTACATGTCCACAGGATGTAGGCGTGTAGAAAGATGAGGTGGACTTTATGTGCCACCCAATTTTTTTCTATAAACATTTATTATAAAATATCTATGATGAAAAAATATATAAAAAAAAGAGAAGAGTCACGAGCTAGCTAATATATATATCAATGGGACAAAATGCGTAATGAGGGTAACACACTTGGCGGCTATGGCTGCTTCGAACATATGAATTTTTGAATGTTTGTTTTTATTTTGTTGGGAGTTTTCGGGAGCCGACATAACTTGATAGTATAATCATTTTGTGTGTGTGTCTCGTGAGATTAATTTGTTTGAGTACATGAATTAGTGAATCCGTGAGTCGATAAAAGAATAAATACATACTTGTGAATCCTGACAAGTTAGTTGTGTTTTGCGGGTGTAAACTGCAACTACTGAATGATTTTCAAAGTTATAATTGATTTCATTTCATATATTTGACAAAATAGTTTAGATCATGTTCTTTCGTATTTCAATGAGTCGAATAACAGATGCTCGGATCAGTTTGCCAAAAATAAATAAAAAATGTTTATCAGTTTATCTCATTCTGAGTTAATCATATATATCCTGTTCATCTTTTTTTTTTGTTTGTTTCCGGCTACATCGATTACTTAAATATGAATTTGTTTTATTTTCCAATGAATAGATATTCTATTGTCTTAGTCTTAGGAATGAATAATTCACGCGTTAGCAAAAAGTTTTTCTAAGAGCTGGTTTCAAGTGTATGTGTAAACTGTATACCAAAAGTCCACAAGTTTCCAAATATAGAACATCTTGTCTTTAATGTTGGAACGTGTTTGAGCACTTCTCCCACAAATCAATTTGTATCGAAGAGGTTCATAGATTTTCTGTTAAGATAGAGCCGGTTGCGTCCCGGTCGACAAATGAAGAGGGAGAGAAGATTTATAGTTGTGCCCGGAGGGCTGCCTACGTACCCCGGATTGGGGATCAAGCCATTCGTAGTTCGTTGCTAAGGAAGAAATGACGTCGTGGTTGATACGTTGTTTGAGCTCGTTAGGTCGGCGGTGAACGTGTGGCGACGAGCTCTCGTTAGGTCGGCGGTGAACGTGTGGCGACGAGCTCGGGTAGGTCGGTTGATGTTGCTTGGCATGCAAGATATTTGTTGTGCATGTTCTCCTCGGGGATGTGATCATGAAATCTTCTCCTCGTGGTCATGAAGCCTTTGGCCAAAGTCATATCCCTTCTCCTTGTCGTTACACGCCATGCTCGTCGTTATGTTTGGTGAGGTCGGTGGTTTAGCTCGGAGCTCGGTACGTCGTGAGAGCTCGGGTCGGTTGGTTTGAGTTAGCTCGGCGTGGATGCCGTGAGAGCTCGGTCATCTTTTGGTGGTGAGAGGAAGATGGTGACGTGAGGTCGGCGAGGTGTGCACCGAGTTCGGCGTGGTGAGCTCGTCTTGGTCGCGATCGTGAGTGAGCTCGGTACGTGACTATGATGTCCATGCATATTACTTATCATGCAAGTTACCATTCTTCTCTTTGTTGTTGTCGTTATGCACGCCATGCTCTCGGTGAGCTCGTTCTCTCATGAGCTCGTTTTCTCCTCTAGTCGCGGTGGTCTTCACACTCAGCAAATGAGCTCGGTTCTCTTCGTGATCGTGAGGCCGAATGAGCTCGTGCTCGTGAGGTCGCGTTGGGTGAGCTCGGCGTTGAGTGAGCTCGGTGGTGGGCATCATGTGTGGGCTCGGTGGAACGAGGTCGGGATGGTGATGTTTGATTGGAGGTCGGGACGGTGATGTTTGATCGGAGGTCGGTAGTGAGCAAGGTGGTGAGCTCGGAGCTCGGCGGGAGCCATCTTTGGTGAGCTCGGCATGGCGCTCCAGGTCGGCACGTTCTTTGAATGTGGTTCGTCTCTGCGAGCTCATGATTTCTTTCTCGTGGTTGTGAGTAAGCTCATGAGCTCTTTCTTGATCGGGAGTTCGGTTGATATTGATTGGGCCAAGATCTGGGCTTCAAAATTATGGTGTTAAATGGGCCAAATATTACGCAAGCCCAAAGAAAGAAGATCTCATCTTCTTCTCTCGTTGCAGGTCAGCGTTAATGGCGGCGGTGATGGCAGGTCTCCGGCAAGCTCGAACGGTGAACTCGGCGATGAGCTTGTCTCCTTCTTCCCGAGAGAGGTCGTTCTGGTATAATAGACCTTCCCAAGAACCAACAATGATGCACGACAGAGAAGAGGAAGGGAGAGAGATGATGAAGCGACGGAGAAGCTGGGTCGCGTTAAGGAGAAAGATGGCAAGGAGGCTGGGATGGATCGCGACAAAGGGAAGAGAAGAAGATAGCAACGGCGAAAAAAAAAGAAGGAGAAAAATAATGAAATAGACAGACCCCCTTTCCTTTTGCTCATTTATCCCTATTTATAGAGAAATATGAGGGTGTGTCTAGGTCAAAATTGATGGGCTTTTGCTTTAGAATGGGCCAAAAATGGGGGTGGGCTAATCCCCACACCTACAATAGCCCTCCCCCAAGTTCGGCGAGTTAGTGTCGAAGTCGGCGGACGAAACAAGTCCTAGCTCGATATATGTTAACCTTGTTTTTCTTTTCGTTTGCAAGTTCCTGGTAGGATAGGTTGCGGATCATATCCTTTGTTAGTATCGTGCGTGCAGGTCGTAGACCGTGCCCCTGTATCTTTGTGCTGTGTGCGAGGTATGACTCGGCTTAAGATACTTAATGCTTGTGTATCTTTATGTATTTTTTGTTGTTGCGAGGTGTAGCTCGGCTTAAGGCACTTAGGGCTTGTGTACCTTTTTTTTTTTGGTGCGGGTGGCGAGCTCGGCTTTAAGACACTTAATGCTTGTGTGTCTGGTAGAGGTGCGAACCTTGGGTTCAGCTTTAGTACTTACAGCTTGTGTACCGTGTGAGTGCGAGTATTGGAGCTCGGCTTTAGCACTTATAGTTTGTGTGCTGGAGAGTGCAAGCGCTGGGGCTTGGTCTCCTTTTCTTCTGCCTTGGTTTTGGAATAAGGTCGTGGACTTTATTTTTGGAGAATAGGTCGTGGACCATACTCTTTTTGGAACAGGTTGGGAACCGTGTTTGTCTTGTCGAGTGTGTGGCGAGACGAGATCGGTTCAAAGAGAAAGAAAAGAGTAAAAAATAAAATAAGCTTGGAACTTATCTGTATGGAGCTGTTCGGAGATGAGGGCGATGTTCCCGACATTTACCGAGCTACTCTTTGCGTGTAGAAAAATCCTCAAACCCCCTCCCTCTAGCGCCAATTGTTGGAACGTGTTTGAGCACTTCTCCCACAAATCAATTTGTATCGAAGAGGTTCGGAGATTTTCTGTTAAGATAGAGCCGGTTGCGTCCCGGTCGGCAAATGAAGAGGGAGAGAAGATTTATAGCTGTGCCCGGAGGGCTGCCTACGTACCCCGGATTGGGGATCAAGCCATTCGTAGTTCGTTGCTAAGGAAGAGATGACGTGGTGGTTGATACGTTGTTTGAGCTCGTTAGGTCGGCGGTGAACGTGTGGCGATGAGCTCGGGTAGGTCGGTTGATGTTGCTTGGCATGCAAGATATTTGTTGTGCATGTTCTCCTCGGGGATGTGATCATGAAATCTTCTCCTCGGGGTCATGAAGTCTTTGGCCAAAGTCATATCCCTTCACCTTGTCGTTACACACCATGCTCGTCGTTATGTTTGGTGAGGTCGGTGGTTTAGCTCGGAGCTCGGTACGTCGTGAGAGCTCGGGTCGGTTAGTTTGAGTTAGCTCGGCGTGGATGCCGTGAGAGCTCGGTCATCTTTTGGTGGTGAGAGGAAGATGGTGACGTGAGGTCGGCGAGGTGTGCACCGAGTTCGGCGTGGTGAGCTCGTCTTGGTCGCGATCGTGAGTGAGCTCGGTACGTGACTATGATGTCCATGCATATTACTTATCATGCAAGTTACCATTCTTCTCTTTGTTGTTGTCGTTATGCACGCCATGCTCTCGGTGAGCTCGTTCTCTCATGAGCTCGTTTTCTCCTCTAGTCGCGGTGGTCTTCACACTCAGCAAATGAGCTCGGTTCTCTTCGTGATCGTGAGGCCGAATGAGCTCGTGCTCGTGAGGTCGCGTTGGGTGAGCTCGGCGTTGAGTGAGCTCGGTGGTGGGCATCATGTGTGGGCTCGGTGGAACGAGGTCGGGATGGTGATGTTTGATTGGAGGTCGGGACGGTGATGTTTGATCGGAGGTCGGTAGTGAGCAAGGTGGTGAGCTCGGAGCTCGGCGGGAGCCATCTTTGGTGAGCTCGGCATGGCGCTCCAGGTCGGCACGTTCTTTGAATGTGGTTCGTCTCTGCGAGCTCATGATTTCTTTCTCGTGGTTGTGAGTAAGCTCATGAGCTCTTTCTTGATCGGGAGTTCGGTTGATATTGATTGGGCCAAGATCTGGGCTTCAAAATTATGGTGTTAAATGGGCCAAATATTACGCAAGCCCAAAGAAAGAAGATCTCATCTTCTTCTCTCGTTGCAGGTCAGCGTTAATGGCGGCGGTGATGGCAGGTCTCCGGCAAGCTCGAACGGTGAACTCGGCGATGAGCTTGTCTCCTTCTTCCCGAGAGAGGTCGTTCTGGTATAATAGACCTTCCCAAGAACCAACAATGATGCACGACAGAGAAGAGGAAGGGAGAGAGATGATGAAGCGACGGAGAAGCTGGGTCGCGGTAAGGAGAAAGATGGCAAGGAGGCTGGGATGGATCGCGACAAAGGGAAGAGAAGAAGATAGCAACGGCGAAAAAAAAAGAAGGAGAAAAATAATGAAATAGACAGACCCCCTTTCCTTTTGCTCATTTATCCCTATTTATAGAGAAATATGAGGGTGTGTCTAGGTCAAAATTGATGGGTTTTTGCTTTAGAATGGGCCAAAAATGGGATAGGCTAATCCCCACACCTACATTTAATAACATGAAATCCCGCGGAAACAAAACACACCAAACTTCTATGTAGAGACCATTGACTCTTAAGTCCATAACATAAACATTTGTCATAAATTTGAGGGAATCTGAATCTTATTTGCAGTTAGACCTATACTTCGATTAAATTATGTCCCAATCAGACGTAATTTAACTTCCGACGTAAACAAAGTGTCGAAGACAAATCAGCTTGTGGGTCAACTTAATTTCCTCCCTAATTATGGAGCAAAAAATGGATTTGCATTATCATTTGGTGAAACGAGCTACTCTTTAATTTACTCGTTGTTTTGCTTTCTTTCTCTTTTCTTTTTTGACTTCCACTATTTGCTTCTTTTCGCTTTATTTCAGCTTTATTTTAGTACATAAATAAAGTAGACAAATATCACCTAACTCATATTTAAAACATAACAGAGAATTTTTTTTTTTTTTTAATAACAGAGAATTCTTTCCTTTTGTTTTCGGATCTCCAAGCGTATATGCAAAGAAAATAAAATAAAATTTGTGGGTTTGAACAAAAGCAAAAAGACTTGGAGAAATTTTGTGTGTCATTCCTCTTGGCCAAAGGCCGATATATATACACACACATCGCGTAGGGTTTTCGTCCCGAACAAGTAAAAGGGAGAATATACAGATGATAGATAAGGCAAGAAGATAAACACATATTTACATATCCGAATATACGTATCTTCCGTAATACTCAAAATATCTTCGTTGATAACACCCCTCCTCAAGTTGGAGCGTGCGGATTCAAAACGCCCAACTTGACCAGTAGATAAGCAAACTCACGCTTGCCAAGTGCCTTGGTAAAAACATCAGCAAGCTGTTCAGTTGTTGATACCTTCTGCGTACGAATAACTCCAGCTTGAACTTCATCGCGGACACCATGACAATCTATCTCAACATGTTTCGTGCGTTCGTGAAAGACCGGATTCGCAGCAATATGCAAAGCTGCCTGATTGTCACAATATAAATCCATCGGGCCATTCTGCTTCACACCAAAGTCGGAGAGTAAGCTCCGGAACCACTTCAAGTCACAAACCGTAAGAGCCATGCTGCGGTATTCAGCTTCAGCTGAAGACCGAGCAACAACCTCTTGCTTCTTAGTTTTCCAAATCACCGACGAGGTACCTAAAGTCACAAGCCATCCACTGATTGATCGTCTCGTTATAGGGCACCCGGCCCAATCGCTATCACACCATCCACGAAGTTGAAGATCACAATCAGCACTCAAAAAAATTCCTTGTCCCACAGTACCTTTGAGATACCGAACAACGCGTAGCGCGGCATTCCAATGATCGATACGCGGAGACTGCATAAATTGGGAGAGAATATGCACCGCGTATGTCAGGTCAGGTCTCGTTGCTGCGAGATAAATCAATCGTCCAACTAGTCGTCTATACCTCTCAGGATCATCCAACAAAGCGCTTTCAGACAGAGCAAGCTTATGTTGTTGTTCCATAGGAGTTGCGGCTGGTTTTGCTCCGAGAGCGCCAGCTTCGGCAACAATATCCAATGTATATTTCCGTTGACACATAAAAATGCCTTCTTTCTTCCTAGCAATTTCGATCCCCAAGAAATACTTCAAAGGCCCAAGGTCTTTCATAGGAAAGCATTTGCCCAAATATTCTTTAAAACGAGCAATCTCAGCTGAGTTATCTCCTCCAATAATCAAGTCATCCACGTAAACCAACACGTACATCTGAAATTTCGCTGTCCGTAGCATGAAGAGAGAGTAATCTCCGTACGAGTGCTTAAAACCATACTTCACCAATGCTGTATTAAGCTTTGCAAACCAGCACCGCGGTGCTTGTCGTAACCCATAAAGCGACTTTCTCAACCGACAGACAAGCTTTCTGTTCTCCGTACGAAATCCCGGTGGTGGCTTCATGTAAACTTCCTCCTCGAGATCTCCATGGAGGAAAGCATTGTGAACGTCCATTTGATGGAGCTCCCACTTCTTCGCAGCAGCAACACTAAGAAACATTGTCACAGTGGACATTTTAACAACATGTGCAAAAGTTTCAGAAAAATCTATCCCTTCGACTTGATTGTTACCGAGAACCACCAAGCGCGCTTTATAGCGCTCAATTGTACCATCCGCATTGTATTTAATCTTGTAAACCCATTTACACCCGATCGCAGTCTTCCCTTTAGGCAATTCAGTCATATCCCAAGTGTGATTTTGTTCCAAAGCTCCAATCTCGTTACCCATGGCATCTCTCCAAACGCGTAAACACACAGCATCGCGAAACAAAGTGGGTTCCTCTCCATTGGTAACGGCGGCTAGAAACGCACAGTGTGCATCAGAAAATTTTTCCAAGGTGACATAATGAGAAAGAGGGTACCAACTTTCACCAGAATCATCAATAAATGCCTCCTCAATAACATCGCATTTTGTCGTTTGAGAAACAAAATTTTTGAGTTTAACCGAGGGAATTTTCGTTCTCAAACCACGTCCAAGTTCAGGTTCGAGATTGACAATCTCACTCTCATCTTGTGGAACAGAGGACGATGAACCCCCCCTGTCCTGAGCAGCTTCAGAATTCTCACCTCCATCACCGGTACTTCCCTCTCGCAAATCCAACCCCTCTGCATCAGCAACTACATCAACATTTGCAGAAATTTTCGGATCATCAATGGCATCTTCTGTACCATCAGATTCTGCTGTCTTATTTTCATCAACTTGTACTATATCAGCATTCTCTTCACCACTAGACATACCCGGTTCTGTTGTGAAGAAAACATCATCATCAATCGAATTTACCCCATCGAGCTCAGATATTTGAGATCGCAAAGGGAAAGTATCTTCAACAAAAACGACATCACGCGAAACGAATAGTTCCTCGGAATCAAGATCAAAAAGGGTCCATCCCTTTTTACCAAACGGGTAGCCAAGAAATACACACCGACGGCTACGAGCTTCAAACTTGTCACCACCACGCTTCTGGTTGTGTGCAAAGGCTAAGCAACCAAAGACTCTTAGATTTTCATATGATGGGAGCGTCCCACACAAGACCTCATAAGGTGTTTTCCCTTGTAACACACTTGATGGGGTCCGATTAATCAGATATGCAGCAGCGAGGATCGATTCACCCCAAAATTTCACCGGTAAAGATGACTGAAATAGCAGGGACCTCGCGACATTCAGAATGTGACGGTGCTTCCGCTCTACCCGTCCATTTTGCTGTGGAGTCCCAACGCAAGACGTATGATGCACGATTCCTTGCTCATTAAACATGGAGGTAAGACACACGAATTCAGTACCGTTATCGCTACGCACAACTTTGATTTTCTTCTCAAACTGTCTCAAAACCATAGCCATAAAATTCTGCAAAGTCCGACCGACTTGAGTTTTATCATGAAGCAAATAGACCCAAACACCGCGTGAATGATCATCAACAATTGTCAAGAAATAGTAGGCATTGCAGATACTTGGAGAACGATAGGGTCCCCACAAATCAACATGAATCATATCAAAAATCCCGACGCTTTTATTATTACTTGAATGAAACGTCTCACGACATTGTTTGGATCTTAGACACACATCACATGTCGAGAAATCTTTATTCCTACTACCAACCGAAGAAAACAAATCAAAAACAGTATTTGATGGGTGTCCTAGCCGCTGATGCCACACATCCTCGGCTCCATCTTTATTCATCTTTAAAGCAGAAAAGAACGTCAAACGCCGAAAGAAATACAGTCCATCTCGCAGCTCACCCGCGCCAGTCAGATTCCTCGTTATACGGTCCTGAATCACACACCCTTTGTTAGCAATTTGCATAACCATATCTGTTTCTGCAATCAGCTGCGACACTGAGATCAAGTTGCAGCGCAAATCCGGAACAAACAAAACATTCGTAAGACTGAATTCTTCATCAAAGAAAACAGTTCCTTTCTCTTTCGAAATAGTTCGTTTCCCATTTGGCAATCCAATCGAACATGGCAAAATGTATTTCAAATCGGTAAGAAAATCTGTAGAACCTGTCATATGATTGGTTGCCCCTGTATCTAAAACCCATTCCAATGAATTTTGCTTACCATTGAGACGAGTTCCCGTTCCCTGCTTCTGATCCTCCAGAAGTTTGATCAACGCTGACCACTGTTCCTTTGACAGACCCGTGTACCCATTTCGTTCTGCTTCAGAACTCCCATCACCCGAACCATGAGCTGTCACTGCATTCGCTCTCACGATTCCACCTCTGCCTCGTCCACCACCTCTGCCTCCTCGTCCTCCTTGACGAGCTTTCTCTTCCCACCACTCAGGAAACCCGATAATTTGAAAGCAATTATCGACCAGATGTCCGACTTTCTTGCATTTCGAACACACCAACCTGCTCTTATCTTCTGAAGTTCCAGCAAAGTTATTTATTTTCACTGCGAACGCCGCCTGAGATGGTGTTTGCTCTCTGTTTCGCACAACAGATCGTAGTCTTTCCACAGATTTGATCTTAGAATACACCTGATTCATCGTTGGCATCGGATCAGTGGTGACGACTGAGGTCCGAACACCTCCATAGATCGCCTCATCAAGTCCCAACAAAAATTGATGAATCTTATCATCCTCCTTCTTCTTCAGCAGCTGAGTTCCCAAGTTGCAGGTGCAATTACCACACGTACACACTGGATCCTTGTCATAGTTCATCATATCTTCCCACAACATCTGCAATTTTCCATAATAGTCTATGATCGTCATTCCGTTTTGTCGACAGTTTGCGAGTTCAGCCTTTATTTCTTGAATTCGCGGTCCGTTTCCTTCCGAAAACCTGTCCTTGATCTCTGTCCACAGCTCTTGTGGATCCTCCTTATTGGACAAAGTCCTTCTCACCTTTGGCTCTATGGTGTTCAAGATCCAAAGAGCCACCATAGAACTCGCCGAAACCCAATCTTCAAATTCAGGCGAGTCTTCCTTTGGTTTCGTGACAGATCCATCAACGAAACCATACTTTTTCTTCACTCGAAGCGCCGTTCTCACCGCTTGAGCCCATTCATCAAAGTTGTCACCGTTAAATTGCACTTGTGCAATAATCCCTCCTGGATTTTCATTGGCCGCCAATTGATACTTTGGTGCCACCGTCGTCATCTTCTCCACAAGTTCCTTCGCCATCTCGATTTCAGTTTTTGATCCCATCTTTTATTTTTTGCTCTGATACCATGAACAAAAGCAAAAAGACTTGGAGAAATTTTGTGTGTCATTCCTCTTGGCCAAAGGCTGATATATATACACACACATCGCGTAGGGTTTTCGTCCCGAACAAGTAAAAGGGAGAATATACAGATGATAGATAAGGCAAGAAGATAAACACATATTTACATATCCGAATATACGTATCTTCCGTAATACTCAAAATATCTTCGTTGATAACAGGGTTCATTATGGAACAATCAATTACTTATAATTACCGACTGATCTATTTGGTTTATTTATTATTATATTTTTGGTTGTTTTTCCCCCTTAATTCTCGCACCATAGAAGGATTTATATATAATTTTGACCATAAAAAGAAAGAAGGATTATAATTAGAGAAATATCTTCAAATAGTACAAAAATTATTTTTTTGTTCCAAATTTAGCACCTTAAATTTAAAATACTAAAAATAGCACAACTAATTATTTAAAAATATTTATTTACCAAAAATAAATTTAAAATAGAATTAAACATTATGTTTGGGTTCACTATTTCCAATTTAGGGTTTAGTTTTTTTCAATTAGGAAATAATTATAAATCGTTTTTATATTAAATTTGTGCTAATATTGTCAAAATTGGTACTATATTTGTGATTTTTACCTTTGGATGTTAAATTTAAGAACTTTTAATTTTTTTATGCTATTTTGTAGAATTGCTTTTATAATTATTTAAATATATTTACACCTATCACGTTGTTTTCATTACACAAAAAGTGAATATAATAATGTATACGGATCCGAAAGAGCGGCGAGTGAGGTGGGACTCAATACCAGAAACGAGGCTGTGTTATAAAATCACAAAGAACACAGTAAAGTCTTCTTCGTTTGGTAAAATGTGATACTGGGCCCGGGCGTTTTATCCATATCTAAACCGACCTGAAGTAGCGGGTTTGGATCGGGTTCGGGTTTGGATCGGGTTCCAAAATCCGAAGCAAATCCGAACAAATCCGAAATCGGGTCGATGCTTAGTAAAGTCAAAGTTTTTTTTTGTTTTTTTTATACTCGATCGATCATGTTGAATTATTTCGGGTTTTGATCATATTATGAGTAAAAATACCCGAACTTACTCTAAATACCCAAAAAATACATGAATCCATAGTTATTTCGGTCATAAAATATCCGATGTAACTGGATCCAAAATGTTATTCGGGTAAAGGCGGATTGTAATCAGTTTACTAAACTCGAACCGAATCCGATAAATCCCAAACCGAACCCGATGGTTTAAAATAACCGAACGGAACCTCTGAACCTAAACCCAAAAACCCGAAAACCCCGATCCGAACCCAAACCGATATCCGAACGCCCATGCCTATGTGATACGTATTTACAAGTTCACGGTTTTGTCAAAGATGTTATGACAATGTATCAGAGAGAGAGAGTAAAAGAGTTTTGACCTCTGCGTGTGATCAGAGAGACACACCCATCTCTCTCTCTCCATTGAAGTCTACCTGTTTCAACTAACTTAGTCCAAATCCATTATTGGGAAGAGAAATGGTGTTTTTATATGACATTAAAACCGTGAAATTTCTATGAGGGCTACAAATGCATTTACAAATGCATTAAGTGTTGTGAGACAAACTCAACTTCAATAGAGTTTCTGTGTGTTGTCCTTTGCACAGTTTTCACTTCATTCATTTTGGATCTCTCTCTCTCTACTATTTTGAGTTAAATCCTGTTTCTGGTTGGTTGAGATAATCAAAGACTAAATGCCAATTCCCATGTGAACTTCACTGATCTGTTTCACGAAAATCATAAATCCACTATCTATTACACTATTATTCTAGATTCTATGCATTCAGTTTCTACAGGACAAGAACTATTGTATATTATAGGTTTCAAATGCTATACACGACTTCCCTAAAACTAAACATGCCTAATTGCAAGATTTTGAACACAAAAAGTTTCGAATGTTTTTATTGACAAGATTCAAGACTCGGGAGTGACAAGAAAGTATAAACTGATAAAAGAGAAGGCCAGATGCTAGCCGGTTACCAGTTCCCGGTCGAACGAGATGATAACCGGTTGGTTTCCAAAGCCAGATCTCAGTAGAAAGAAAGCCAGTCCCGGTTCGTAATAGTATGGGCCGAATTAGGCTTGTGATGCATCAAACCAATTCAAACCAATCCGACCCGACCCGACCCGACCCGACCCGACCCGAACTTAAACCTTTGCAAAATCACAAAACGTCGCCGAAGTTTTTGAGAGTCGAGGACCCGAGAGTAAACATGGCGGCCATCGGCGTGAGAAGGGCTCTTCAGTTATCGTCATCTTCCGGGAGAATACTCTTCGGTCGTTCATCTTCTGGTTCGAAGCTCGGGAAATCCGCCGGAATTGCTTTCGCGAATGGATCATCTGCTTCATCTCGCTCCTCACTTCGCAGGCTCACATCCTCCAGGTTTGCTCCGGAACCCTAGAGACTGAGTGTATATTCTTAGGCGATTTACTCTATATAGACGATAGATCTGTGTTCTGTTTTCAATGGCCATTAGGGTAGTTGATTATGCAGTTAGGGTTTACCTCTTCCCTTTCTTACCTGTTCAGGATCCCTGTGGAGATGAGTGCAGGGATATCACTTATACCTTTACATAGCGTCACTGCTTCAGCCTTGCTCACTTCATTGCTATCTCTGAGCAATCAAAGTTGGGGTTGTCTATCTGAAGGTATTTCCTTTTGTTCTTAATCTTTCTCTCTATTGGCTTCCTGCTTTGTATGCATTTGTTAGCCTCTTGTCCAATGAATTTGATTTTACAGCTCTTTGTGATTGAGAACGAGGAAAAGTCGAATTACCGCTGATGTATGTTTAGAAATGAATCGAATTCTGCATTCTGTTTCCATACTAGCAGTAGATGTAGTCTCAATAGGATTCCATAAGTGATCTGCTTGACATGCTATAATACAAGTTATATCATCAAGTGGTCAGCTTTGTAAAAACTCTTCTTCTTCGCATGTTTTACCAAATATAAACTGGCGAAGGGCATTGAGTTGGAGTAAGTTGTTCTTTATCATACTATTGATCCATTGTGAGGACCTATCACCTTCCCTTTACTCTTAGCCGAAATGATGTGTTGGTTCATATCTAAGAAGCATTGAACCAGATTGTCCAGAGTTGTGTTGGTCAATTTTGCACATTGACTAATCAATGTTTGCTTTTGCGTTTGATATTTTTGCAGGATTTGCAACGACACTATAACATGGCCTGCAAGTTTTGATTCCAGGTGGGACTATTACTTCCGAGAAACTTGTTTCATTTCATCGGCGCTTTGCAGTTTTTCCGAGAGGCTTAAGAATATCAAAGTAGCCACAGACCCTTGTTTTCTTCCAAGGGCTCCTTTATTCTGTTTATTTATACAATTGTCATCTTCAATTGATGATTTTCATTACCTAAACTCTTCTACCCGGAAATAAACACTATTCATTTTGCTAAATTATGTCTTATCCTATTCAGTTCGACTTTCATATAATTTTACACATATGTAGTCCGAATGTCACCACATTCCACATTTACCAGTTGCATCGATTTTCCACAGCCAACCAAATGCAATATATCAGAGGTATATAAGCATAAGACAATGGAGATTTGGTTAGTATAACTGGTTAATCTGTGACCTTAACCCGTCGCCGCATTCGATGCAATTACAAGGGAATAGTAAAACTAAATGATCACGGACATAATTATATAATTCAAATAGAATAATTATGATACAGATCTACCAGCAATTCGACCGTCGTAACGTTCCAAAAAATCTATAATTTAAAAGTTCACTTTTTTAATCTTTCCCTTCTTCTTCTACTTCTAACCGTTGGCTCCCTGACAACTGCAAATCCTTGAGATCATCTCATCTCAACGAAGCCCATCAAGTGATTCATCTCTTCCTGATCAACACCGCTCTTGATCTAAAAGCTCGACAAAAATGGCGGCTTTGGCACCCGGAATCCTTCAAAAGCTAATCGAAGGTATGAAAACAGGAATCAAACCAACCAGAGAGCACCGGAGCTCTATGTTACAGGTAACCGATATCGTCCCCGTCGATCTCGACGAGAAGAATCTGGTGCCGAAACAAGGGTTTCTCCTCAAAGTCTCCGATTCCTCTCACTCAATCTACGTCACACTTCCTCCGGAGCAAGACGATGACGTTCTCAGCAACAAAATGCAGCTGGGTCAGTTTATCTACGTCGATCGGCTCGAACCCGGATCCCCTGTTCCCATCATCAAAGGCGCAAAGCCAATCCCTGGCCGGCACCCTCTCCTCGGGACGCCTGAGCCGTTGATGGGCCCGAAAGGAAAAACCGATCAAGAAACTGGGTCGAAGCCGAGAAGAGGGTCTTGGGGACAAAACCGAGACTTTGCGTCTCCGTTTGTTCTGAAACCAATGCCATTGGATTTTGACCGTTCCACGCCGGCGAAGAGGACCGCTTCAGCTAGATTCGCAGCGTCTCCGATCAGAAGAGGCGGTGTGAGATGCTCTTACGGTGGAGGGGTTTTGGGGAAAATGGAAGGAGAGAGTCCGGCGATGCTGAGGAAGAGTTGTGTTGTTCGGTCGGCTTCAAAGTTTCCGAGAAGTAGAAGTTTCTGTGATAGAGAATCGAAAAGGAACAATGCATCAGCTTCTGTTCTTAGTCCATTCAAATCCTCTGTAGGTACATTTGTTGTTCTTCATTGCTTTTATCATTTCTGTTGATTGTACAGTGTATAAAATGGTTTGTTCAAGACAGAGCTTGTTCTTGATTGCAGCTTTTGCAGAGGCTGAAGGAGATGTTGTTCCATTGTCCACATCGAAGAAGACGGCTTCCTTAAGACAGGAGTCTCAACATATTAAGCTGACCAAACCCTTGAAAGATACCAACCTACCAGGAAGGCTTAACACACTAAGCAAGGTGATTCAAACTTGATTGCTTAACGGGGTTTCGAACTTGTGGCTCAGCAATTTGATTGAAGTTACATATTTTTTGAGGCTCAATAGTTACTCAATCTTCTTTGGTGTTATTTAATTTGGTGACAGGAAGCAACTCAGCTTCGAGAGACAGCTCAGAAGATTGCCCTTCAGGCATTGCGAGAGGCTACAGCCACAAAAACTGTCGTCCGTCATCTCAAGTATATAAACCAAAATCATTCTTTCGTACGCTTTTTAGACCGGATTTGAGTTGGAATGTGATGTGTTCATGTGGTTTTCTTGGTTCAGGACGTTTGCCAATCTGAGCAAATCAGCAAAAGCTGATTGCCCCACGGCGTGCTTTGAGAAATTCATGGAGTTTCACCAACAGATGCAAAAAACCATTAGCGAAATCACATCCTTCGAAGCAGCTGTTTCGGATGCTGAAAACAAGTCACAGAACGTAAACACAAGAACCGAAAATCAGAAACCAGGAGAATTAGAGTCTTCGATCCTGCACCAAATCGCTCATAATTTTATTGATCAGGAGAAAAACAGATCAAAGAGGCGGATTATCCTGAAGCAGCAGAGTGAAGGAAAGACATTGAGATCAAATGACGAGAACAAGAACCCAGCTTGTGGCGGAATAGGCAACACGATAAGGCTGGCAAAAGAGATGGAGGACGAAGCTGCAAGCTGGTTCATGGAATTCATCGAAATGGCTCTGGAGAAAGGTATGAAGAAAAGTAGAAGCCCTGATGATGCAGACGTTAAGAAGGTTCCACAATCTCTGATTCTCAGAGTTTTAAACTGGATTGAAGACAAACAGTCTGATAGCAACAACAAGAGAGGGATAGTCCATCCAAAAGCATCGAGGATCACTAGAAAGCTCAGAATCAAATTGAAGAATCCTTGAACCATATTACACTTATCTTAGCTATATTTTTGATCACTGAATGATTCACTGAATCCTTGACCTATATTTTTGATTCAGTGAATGGACTATCCGTTTGAATCCACACGTAGCCTTTTCTGATTTCAGCTTAAAGTCTATTGTGTCCTTGGTGTAAAAAAGGTATAATAAGAGTCTTATTGAAGTAAAAAACAAATGATTTAAAAATCAATGAAGCTGAGTTTGTGGAAGCTCAAAGAATACAAATACAGATAAGAATACAAATACAGATAACAAGGTTTGGCAGAATCAGATGACCCAGAACCAAGCCAAGACAGACCCGGAGGCCAAACCAGTAACCAAGAACAGCACACTGACGATACCTGCGGTCTCAGAGTGTTGCAGTGGAACAGATTTTGGAGCCAGAATCATCAGGACGCTTGTCAAGTACCCGTTAGTGAGTCCCAATAAGCATGTCAGTATAGCTACAGGAATCTCGGTCCTGAGAAACATCGGACCGTGCAAGC
Organism: Eutrema yunnanense; assembly: GCA_002933935.1. Classification (NCBI taxonomy): domain Eukaryota; kingdom Viridiplantae; phylum Streptophyta; class Magnoliopsida; order Brassicales; family Brassicaceae; genus Eutrema; species Eutrema yunnanense. The sequence goes on along the minus strand of PKML01042141.1, from coordinate 68,153 downwards.
AACCCCAGAAGAGAGGGTAAAACAATAGCCTAGCAATGCAACCACCAACAGCGATTTTCTCATCCCCGAGCATGAAAAGAGCGGTCAAAGACTTCCCAACCAAGTCAAACACGTTGAAGGCTGCAATGAGTAAAACAGGGAACCAATCTTTGAGAAGCTCGGAATGAACATCCTCGGTAATGTAGCCAGGAAATATCGACAATGTCACAATGTATATGAGAACGATCCCGAAACCATGAGATTTGATTCTCGTCACGATCTGCCAGAGTGTTTTCCTCCAGGCCGGTCCGGTCAAAAAACCTTTATCTTGACTCTCTTTGAGTAGTGCTTGAGCCTTGCGCTCTTCATAGAACTTGATCACCGGAAGTCTATGAGCTACGTTGTAGGACACAGCACAGATCACCATAACAACAATTCCCACAGCAAAGTAAAGATTCGCACTTTTTCTTAGCCCATTAGGATCTTGAGGATACACAGCTTTAGTCAAGATCCTCAATAGTGAAACAAGAACACCTACATCCACAATTTCGAAAACCATACCTCCTAAGTAACTCTAACAACATACATTCTGGCATTTGATTTTTTCTAATAAGGTAGAAAAAATTACCGGAGCCAGCAGTTCCGGCGATAATAGCTTGCGTATACCTCTCAGGCATTTCACCAGCTACGCCGATTAGACCTCCCTGCACAAGTGCATCGGCGACACCGGAGAGCCCAAGGGCGGCGGAAGTGATATCGAATCCGGCGTATAAACCGACTTGCCCCTTGACATAGACCAGATCCAAAACAGGAACCACAAGCAATGCGATTACGAAGAGTAAGAGGCCGAGATTGATCCTGAAGCTAGCGAGGCTCTTATGCGCGTAGAACACGACGATAACGAGAAGACCGAAAAGTCCGACGAGCATATAAACAACGGCGAAGATCCGATCGACGGCGGTGGAAGGGTAGAGGTAGGAGAAGTAATCGACGGCGGTGATGAAAGCGTTCCATGGGAGAAGAAAGCCAACACCGAGCGTGAAGTAGATGATGTAAGCCAAGTGGAAGGAATCGGAAGGGGTTTTGCTGGTGGTGGATCCTCCGTGAGGATTGAGGAGAAGAGAAGTCTCGGGTTCTGCTTCCGGGTCGGTTACGATATCGGCGGGTTTTCCGGCGGAGCCCATTAGAATTTGGGGATTTTGTTTTTGGAAATTCGTTTGACTTATGGAAGTCAATGCGTAACCGTAACGGAGAGGGAGAGTTTGTTAAACGGTGTGGTTTTGTCTCTGTGTGCAATCTCACTTAAACGGTGTCGTATTTTACTGGCTAACCAATTAATTATTAGTTGGAGGATAAAGGGTTAGCTTTTGTATTAGTGTATCTCAAACTCTTGCATTTGTTAAATATTATTACTATATTGTATTATTTGTTTTAGATGATATTGAAAGTGAATCTCAAACTTGATTTGCAGGCTTAACACAAGATACAAGTTGAAAAAAACATATAATTGGGAGCAAAGGCCAGATGCTAACCGGTCACAAAAAACTTCTTTAAACATACATATAAAGAAGAGCAAAAGAATGGTTTCTTAAAGAACCATGTTACCAGAAGTCACAATCGAAAGAAAAAACTTCAAGGTTTCTTGCTAACCGTTCACAAAAAGCTTCTTTAAACATCCATATAAAGAAGACCAAAAGAATGGTTTATTAAAGAACCATGTTACCAGAAGTCACAATCGAAACCATTCTTTTGCTCTTGCCGTCACACTTGAATAAAGTGCCGACCGAAGCTCTTTTACTGCATTGGAGAGGGAGACCTGAAACTTTGTGGCAGTGGGTTTGATCATTCGATACCTTTGCAGATATGAATTGATCTGGGACCGAGAGAGAGAGTCTTAACACAAGATACAAGTTGAAAAAAAACATATAATTGGGAGCAAAATTGGTCGCATACAGAGCCGTGCCTTGAGATACGGAGCCCATAAGCGGTGTATCCCAATTAACCATTATGGTCCCAAATTCATATAAAATCATCCAATTCATAAAGAGTTACAACAATCTTTCAATAAAAAAGCATACTTAATTACACAAGTGTATTGTATATTAAAAAATAATTCACGTTTTATATGACTTTGATAAAAAGAGCATGTGCACTAAATTCTAAGAGTCTAAAGCAACATGTGTTCCTTCATCATAACAACAATTGATTGTCTCCATATTCACAAAACTACAATACATGCATATTTAAAATTTTAAACAAATTTCAATCTAAAATTCCAAATCATACTTCATTTTCCTTAAAGTTGATAAATTTGCCAATTATTTGAGTTTCGTTTGTAATTTAATCTAAATCACCAATCAAACTAACTCTAATATTAGATGAAACAAAATTATGATGAAAAAAATACTTAGCAATTAGCAAGTAACAATTGATTATGTGGTTGTTGTGAAAAGAAGAAGAAATGAGTTGAGTTTTTTATTTTTTTTTAAAAAATTGGGCCCATAGGCGAATGTTTATTTCATTTGTGCATATGCACGGCCCTGGTCGCATATTTTGGCAGATGATGGTAAACTTTTGCAGATTTTATTATATCTACGATAAATTTTGCCAAGATTATGGCAGACTCTGCTAAAAGCGAAAAACTATATATGAAAAACCATTGCCAATGTCTTTATCAATTTTCAAAGATAGAATCTTCACTACAGGATCAATGAAAAATGAAGGTTTTCATTGGAATTAGGATTTAGATTCAATTTTCTAGCCTTAAATTCCAATGATTGGATTTAGGATAGAATTTTATGGTTTAGGTTTTAGATATTGAAAACTAAAAAAAACTGGAACATACTAAAACCGTAAGAAATTGTCAACGACATTTTTGTAGAACTTATTTTTGATAGTTTTCAAAATTTTAAAAATGTGAAATAATCCCGAAAACTTGTTAAAATATATAATATAAGCGGTGATGATGGTGAAGGAGGACATGTGATCGATGGTAGCAAGATTTAGTGCTGAGGGTTAGCTTTTTACTTTATAGGGTTATTGATTTACTTTTTCACATTTATTATCTTTTAAAGGTTGTTAAAACTATTTTAATTAAATGATTAAACTTCTACAAATAAAATTATTTTTGTTCGCGTGAATACATAATCCAATAATAAGAAATTCAGAATAACACAACTGACTTAAAAGGCAAAACGCATTAAGTATTACAATATTTAACTTTGAAAAAAAGAGACATAATCAAACGCTTAGCACGAAAACAATTCATTTCGATTAAAGATTATCGGTGATGTTAGGAGCACAATCATCAGCGAACGCGGTGGTGACAAAGGACACGAGGTTGGTGGTTGATGGTTGGTTGTAGTTGGCTTCTATGGAAGGAATGTCACCATGCTCTCCAGCATCTTCTTCAATAACTCCTCGAGTTTCTTCAACACCATTTTCGTCCTCTTCTTGAATGTTATTTTCCTAGCTTTTTTGTCTTCTATGAACGCTAGCTTCAGCAGCTTCTTCATATTCATTATCATTTTTATGTTTTTTTTATTCTCTTTTTTTTGTGTGTGTTTGTGTATTTTCTGTAATTTGTTAGCATACGAATTGTTTATATATATAGAGTAGAGAAAGGGTGCTTTTACTTTTACTCGTTAGGTTTCTTATCATTTTGTTGGACTCATTAACTTTAAATGTCATCCATTCAGTTTTTGTAAATCTCTTCTTAATTGACTAAGCCAAATTATAAATAGGGTTATGATTTGAGAAGGAAAAACATGGGTTTTTGGCTTATATTTATAAATTAAAAAAATTATTCTTACGAAGACTTATTTATCTATACTATTAAAACAAAAACACTTTCAGAATCTGTTTTCAAAGACACTTTATTTTTAAAAAATAAATTGAACTTGTTACCAAACATTTATTAATTCTATTATAAACTTAAAAATTAAAAATTGAACATATTTGAATCAATAACATTAAATTAGTTCTTATTCTTCATTTCACATTTTATATATTACAAAAAACTTTATTCCACACGGAAACGCGGATTTAGAATCTAGTTAGTGTTAATTCTCTAGCTTTGTTCATAAATTATGAAATTTAACCATTAAAAAACCTATTAGGTATTACAATATTTAACCATGAAAAAAGAAAGACATCATCAAACGCTTTGCACAAAAACAATTCCATAAATTAGGTTTATGATTTTTGGAATTAGGATTTAGATTTAATTTTCTAGTTGAATTTCAATAATTGGATTTAATTTTCTTGAGTTTGATTACCAAAAATTAGGTTTATGATTTTTGGAATTAGGATTTAGGTTAAATTTTCTAGTTGAATTTAATAATTGGATTTAAGATAGAATATTACGATTTAGGTTTTAGATATTGGAACCTAAAAATACTGGCCATCAAAACATACTAAAACCATAAGAGATTGTCACCGACATTTTTGTAGAACTTATTTTTAATAGTTTTCAAAAATTTCAAAATGTGAGATAATCCCGAAAACTTGTTAAAATATATAATATAAGCGGTGATGATGGTGAAGAAGGACATGTGACCGATGGTAGCAAGATTTAGTGTTGAGGGTTAGTTTTCTATTTTCTAGTGTTATTGATTTACTTTTTCACATAGGGCTTGATTGGAAGGAGCTTTAGAGGCTGCACACAACCATATTTATTTCTACAGCTAATTTTTGTTTCCAATCATGATTTCTATAGATTTTTAAACCTACAACCCTTTGTATCATTTTTTGGCTGTAGAGAGTTATATTTTCACAACCCATATTTCCTCTCTTTCACTTTTTAAAAAGCCTACAGCTAAAAAACCTACAGCCAAAAAACTACAGCATAAAACCGAAAGCTACGGCTGTTACCAATCAAGCCCATAATTTATTATCTTTTAATGGTTGTTAAAACTATTTTTAAATGATTAAACTTCTACAAATAAAATTATTTTATTTCGCGCGAATACATTACCCAATAATAAGAAATTCAAAATAACACAACTTACTTAAAAGGCAAAACCCATTAAGTAATTACAATATTGAACTTTAAAAAAAAAAAGACATCACCAAAAGCTTCGCACGAAAACAATTCCTTTCGACTAAAGATTATCAGTGATGTTAGGAGCACAATCATCAGCGACCGATGTGGTGACGGAGGACACCAGGTTGGCGGTTGATGGTTGGTCCATCAAAGGAATGTGTCCATGCTCTCCAGCATCACCCATCTGCTCCCTCGACATATCCATTAAGACTTGTTTTTCATCGGGACAAAGATTTGTGTCCGAAATCTTATCGAGATTTTTGAAATCCGAACTCAGATTATACTTCATATTAAAGTCATGAAGTTTCTGCGGGATCTGATCATAAAAATCATAAAGAGCCTGGTAATTGAACTGAACCGGCTCTTTCTGATTTGAATTTTGATTAGACTCCATATTAAAAACATGGAGTTTCTGTGGGATCTCAGCATAATAATCGTACAGATTTTGATTTTGCATATGATCAGAAAACCGGAGTGGAGTAACATCTGCATCTGCATCTGCAAATGGATCTGCATCTGCATCTGCATTTGCATTCACCAAAATAGGATAATGAGGTGAAGAAGAAGACTCACCCTTCTCCCTAAGGTTCTCCCCACGCAGGTCTAGCAAATTCTTTTTTGCTAATTTAGTGATCCTCTTATGCGAACAGGTACAGATCTCGTGATTCACCATCTTCTTCGTCTGGTTTCTCAGCGACAACTCCATAAGCTTTGAAACCACCTCTTCAACACCTTCTTTTGATGGCAAAGGGAAGACGATAACACATGTTTTGACATTGCAAAGTTTCAACAACTCCTCGAGTTTCTTCAACACCATTTGCGTCCTCTTCTTGAATGTTATTTTCCTAGCTTTTTTGTCTTCTATGAACGCTAGCTTCAGCTTCTTCTTCATATTCATTATCATTTTTATGTTTTTTTTTTTGTGTGTGTTTGTGTATTTTCTGTAATTTTTTAGCATAAGAATTGTTTATATATATAGAGTTGAGAAAGGGTGCTTTTACTCGTTAGGTTTCTTATCACTTTGTTGGACTCATTAACTTTAAATTACATCCATTCAGTTTTGGTAAATCTCTTCTTAATTGACTAAGCCAAATTATAAATAGGGTTATGATTTGAGAAGAAAAACATAGGTTTTTGGTTTATATTTATAAATTAAAAAATTTATTTGACTTATTTATCTTAATGAGTATTAATTCTCTAGCTTTCTTCATACATTATGAAATTTTGTAATATTTTATGCCTTTTATTTCTTTTGAATAGAGTAATATATCATTAATGTAAATGTAGAATTGTGGATATAAAATAGTCTAGTAAAATTTTCTATATATAAGAGATTATTTTGCGGAAGAACATTCCGTAGATCTCACAGAATTTTTAAGGCGCGAATGATTTTTTGAATTCATATACTAATTCTTTTTTTCATATATTAAAGAAAAGAAAGTTTATGAATTATTTTTTGCAAAATCATCCAATGAATGTCATCGGTTCTTTGGTTCCGGGTATTTTGCCCAGCCCTACAATGACATATTATTTAAAATAAGATTACGTTTAGTTAAAAAATATATAATATGTACATCTATTTATGTGTAAATTTTTATTTTACTTGAAATCATGATAAATGGAGTTATTTTTAAAACCGTTATCATAATAAACTGATATATTTAGTTGGAGAAATAAATTAAAAAATATATTTATATATAGATATGCACATACGATAAAAAATCTGACATGGCTGGAAACTATTATTTTTTCTTTTGCAGTCAACTTAATTCAAAGGAAAAAAGCATAATATGGATAAATNTTTTTTTTATTTTTGAAAATACCTTTTGGGATTGACTAAATTATATTCATACCTTATTTAAAAGATATCTTTTTGAAAATACCTTTTGTAGATACATTTAGATAGGTTTTTTTAATATATATTATATATTATTAATATGATGTTATGACACTTGAGAAGAAAAACATAGGTTTTTTTTTCCTTTTTTATTTTTTATACATTTTCCAACTTTAAAAAATACCTTTTTTCCTTTTTTCTTTTTTATACATTTACACAATTATTTTGTGTCATAAAAAGTTTAATGCATAATTATATGTATATTTATATGGTTGAATACTATATAATTTTAGATATAGTTTGTAAATCTATACATATTATACCTTTTGGGGCTGATTTTCTTTATTTGAAAAGACCTTTTGGGGAATTTAGACCATATACAGTAATTTTAAATTAAATTTCTTGTTAATTGACTAAATTTTCTTATTATATGAGATAAGGGTGGGACAGATCGAATATCCAGAAAATTTTAGGATATCAGGATCTGAGTTTTAACAATCTGGATCTGGAGCTTCCTCATATCCGGACTAGATATTAAGATATACGCGGATATCCGGATCCGTAAAAAATATTAAAAATAAAGATAAAATAATTTTTATTTAATATTTTGTAAAAAAAAATATTTTACAAAATGGAAAATTAAGTATTTTGGCTGAAAAATCAGAAATCACTTTTTAGCGAAAACTCGAAATCGGTTTTTTGAAGGAAAAATACAAATCACTTGTTTCGAGAAAATGTGGACAGTGGAATTAAGTTTTTGGTGGAAAAAAGAGGAATCTTGGCGGGAAAACGCAGAATCACATTTTTCGTGGGAAAAGACGGAATCACGTTTTTGGTAGAAAAATACGGAATCACGTTTTTGGCGGAAAAATGTGGAATCATGTTTATGTTTTGGGCGGAAAAACGCAGAATCACGTTTTGGCGAAAAAATGAAGAATCACGTTTTTGACGAGAAAACGCAAAATCACGGTTTTTGGCAAGAAAATACGGAATCACTTTTTGGCGGAAAAACACAAGATTGCTTTTTTTGCGGGAAAACACGAAATTACATTTTTGGTGAAAAATACGAAATCACAATTTTGGCGAAAATGCGTAATTATTTTTTTTGCTGAAAAATTGATTTGGTTCCCACATTTGATTTTTGTTTGTCTTTTGTGTTAATTAAAACTATTGGGTTAATAGATAACCATTAACTCTTTACAATTCAACCCAACCTATTTGACCCAATATCTCATTTGACCCATTAACCCATTAACCCATTGACCCCATTAGAGTTCACATGTTGGATTGTGTTGGGTTGGGACGACCCATTAGTGTTAGCCCATTATGACACTTTTATATAATTTATATCTTATATCAACTAGCTTAAATATAAGTCGATTGCTTAAAAATAAGTCGACCAAAATAAAAATTAAATTAACCACTATATAATATAAGTTGATTGTTCAAACACGTCAACCTTATAAAAAAATCAACAACAAAAAACAATATAAGTCTATCATACGAAATAAGTCGACGAAAATAAAATATAAGTCGACGAATAGAAAAATTAAATCAATGGTTAAAATAAATCAACTTTGTAAAAAAATCAACCAACCAAAATTTAAGTCGATTGCTTAAAAATAAGTCAACCAAAATCCAAATTATGTCAGCTACTATATAATATAAGTCAATTGTTCAAAGAAGTCAACCTTATAAAAAAAAAAAAAAAACAATATAAGTCTACCATACAAAATAAGTTGATGAATAGAAAAATTAAGTCAATGGTTAAAATAAATCGACTTTGTCAATCGAGTTTTGAGTTTTTTTTTCTTTTCTCAAAACTCGAAAGAAGCGTTTGCGGATATCGCTAGAAAGCGTTCCGAAAATCACTTTTTAAACCTTTAGGGAAATCGCTATAACACATTTCCATTAATCGTTTCGATCTGTTTGAAAACGTTTCGCGAAACTCGCCAATGGCATTCACGTAAATCGTTTGAGATCGTTTTGATCTGTTTGAAAAACGTTTTGCGAAACTCGCCAATGGCCTTCGCGGAAATCTTTTCTCAGAATATGAATATCGTTTTTCCTTGTATCTTGGAAACGATCAGCGTTGTCGCTAAAAAGCGTTCGCAAAAGGCATTTCCGATGGTTTGTAAAAAATATTTTCAAAAAATCATAGTTAAATATTTTTGCAATTTTTGTATCCGATTCAAGCTATAGGCAGGAAGTTCATATTTTGAATTAAGACTGTAGAAGCAAAAATACGGAAACAGAAACTGCGATGAAAATACGATGTATGTTTTAGAAACCCATTTAGAAACAAACATATTAAGGAAAACGATAAGTGGAGTCGAGATAATCTCTTTCCTTAATTTAAAATATCTCCCGCAGTGTGGCGGTCTTTGAGATAATGAATCTCAGGATACAACCACTTTTGAGATGTATGGAGGAGAAACTTTGGTGGAATTTTAAGGGAATTAATACTTTTCGGAAATTTAATTAGTTATTTGAGATTATTAATGAAATAAAACTAAAAGGGTGATCAAGGAAGGTGATTAGCTAATTAAGGAGAGAGCGTTATGGGTCGCCGAGTTTTTTTCATATTGTGATCATAAAACCCAATAAGAGCATCCACACCATCTATATCCGCAGCCTTTTCCGCACCTCCAACAACAAGAGGAGGGGGGTGGGGGGGTGGGGGGGGGGGGGAAAGATTCATAAGAATCTTCTTAATTATGAGATTTCAACTCCAAATTTATTGGCAATGACTGTTGACCCATATCATATATATATTAATTAAGATTATTTTTGATTTTCGATGTGGGATATGATTCCCTAATACATCTATTTGAGATGATAAATCTTTGGCCATTGATCTTGGTATATTCGGGCATGGATCGACATGACCAATTTTGGGTCGGGTCAATTTTGATGGGACCAACTTTAGGTTGAATCGATTATGGATCGGGTTGGACAACGTGGATCGAGCTTTGATACCATACTAAATATGGGCTTATTATGGGCTTCCAACTCAAAAACAATTGACAATGAATGGATTGACCCATAAATTCTTCGAGTCTATCCTCTTGCGAGTATTTCCGGCTTGATCTACCATCTTCTTGGTTTGCTCACTCATCGACAACTCCTTAGACATCGAAACAACCTCTTCAACACGTTCCTTTGTTAGCCAAGCCTCCGGATTCCAGTCGTACGGTTTGGAGAAAATTCCACAGGCTTTGACGTCGCAGAATCTCACCAACTCGTCGAGTTTCTTTAACAGCCTTTTCTTCCGATTTTTGAATGTTGTCTTCCTCGCTTTTTCATCTGCTATGAGCGCCAAGTTCACCTTCTTCCTCATTTTTACTGTCTTTGTTATGCTTTTGTTTTGTGCATGAAGATTATTTTGTTGGCTTGAGGATTGTTTCTATAATAGATAAAAGGTGCGTTTAGTCATTAGGTTTCTTATAATTTTACTTATGAGTTTTTTATCACTTTACCTGACTCATTTACAACCACTAAACTATTGTAAATTTCCTAGATGCACTTGATATTTGGTATTTTCTTCGGACACTGCAACGACAATGAAAAATGTCTACAAGATGCTAGCTTTAGCAAGTGGACACATTCTTAGGCACTTTCAACCTGCTACAGAATTATGACGGCCAATATTGCATAGTCGCGAATCTATTGAATACACACCGCATGACTGAACTTCTTTAAATAAAATTATTTTTATCGCGCCAATACACACCGCATGACTGAACTTCTCTACCAGAAGAATTTGGTTCCTCAAATTGGCTAATTACACATCAAATGACCTAACTCATCGTCGCATTCGAAGGGAATAGTAAAACTAAATGATCACGGACGTCATTACATAATTCAATAGTCCATACAAAAGCATCAAGGATCACTAGAATCATATTACACATATCTTATGTTTTTGATCACTGAATCCAAAAAAGGTTGCTACCAGAAGTCACACCAACTCATGGTTTCTTAAAAAACGATATCCAGGTTACCAGAGACAAAATAATGATGGAAACCCCAAGATTAGCGTATTCCAAACTTGAGGCCTTCACTTCATCCTTCTTTTCCTTCACTTCATCCTTCTTTTCCTTCAAGAAGGCCTCCAGTTTCTTTTTACCGTAATCCATGATGAATACAGAAAGGTAAGGCAATGTAAAACTAATCACACTTCCATAAACTGCCGGACGAAGCTCTTTAGAGACATTGGAGGAAAAGACCTTTAATCTTGATGGAGATCAGCTCCGGTCCAACAAAAATGGTGGTCCGAGACAAGATAAAAAAATGTGGTTCTCTGTAAATTACAAATTTTGCAGTTAAACAAAAAAAACTTCTATTTGCTTTTCTGAAAAAATACAGCAAATCGGAAAAAAAAAAACAAAACATTATTTCTGAAAAATAATCCTCTTTACATTTTTTCCTAAATAATTATGTGACACAAGCCAATTGTTTTTTAATTACAAAATAATATTTTAAATAAAAACATGGTGTTCAAATTTTGTGCATTATATATTATTAACCTAAAACTAAATATGTGACCCATTAAAACAAAAACAAATATGGTGGTCCTAGGCCATTGATAACACCATATTTTACTTGTTTTTAGGACTTTATTTTCATAGGTTTTAATCCCACTTTGTATAGTTTTGGGATCTTTTCATGCATTTGAGTCTCATTTAGTTTTAACTTGCATTTTAGAAGTCCTAGATAGTTTTGTGTCGTTTTTGGCTTGCTAGAGCCTTTTTCAGGTGTTTAGGAGTGCTTGGAGCAGCTTGGATCAAAGGAGACACTTGGAGTTCAAAGGAAAATCGAAGGAAGATCGAAAAAGGACCAAAAGAAGCAAAATACACATCGGATCGGTTTATAACCGATCCCGATAACCGATCAACATTCCTGATCAAGACGATGTGTCTGAAAGATCCAACCGGAGGAACACCTTGCCCTTTGAATTAGACTGGGAGCTCTTCACGAAAGTTATTCGAAATTGAGTTAGATTTCTAATGGAAGTGGTTTCATGTCATTCTCATCAGCGGTTCGCGAGATGCGTTTGATTTACTGAAGACATATCATTACCGGAAAATGCAGCGGCAATCCGAAGCAGCTGAAAGATCATGTCGGATGGAAGCCTTTCCGTACCCAGTTTAATCTCAAATTTGGACACAAGATAGAAAATTGAGTTAGCTTCGCGTGAGCATTGGATTCGTGTCATTCAGGGCTGTGGTTCAAGAGTTATGGCCAATATAGTGAAGACATGTCAGGCGATCGATCATAACCGATCGTCCATAACCGATCAAGATTGCCACCAGCGATCGGTTATAACCGATCCCGACACTTTTAATGCCCATTTTTGTATTTAAATCATTTTTACTCATTAAAAAACATAGGTCTTCTTTCCCAAAACAAAAAGTCTCTCTGGGGAGAGCTCAAGAACACCTTTTGGTGTTCTTGAATGGATCTTCATGTATATTTCACATAAGGGAAGATTTCTTCACTTTTGTTTCATATTATATATATTTGATTCTTCTTCTTTCTTTTCTATGGTTTACTTTTGTGATTTGTGTTATTTTTGTGAGTTGACTTTTATTTTCTGGGTTTGTGTTCTTCGTGTTCTTAGTATGTTCTTGTGAATAGCTTTTTGTTGGATCTTGATTAGGGTTGATTTGGATGGTTTGATGATTTCTTGTTGATGTTTAGGCTTAGATACTCATTTGTTCACATGTTTAGAAGAGATCTTAGTGCTAGAGTTGAACTTGATCACTCAATTTCTAGATCATGGTCGATTTACACTCGAGAGAGGTTTGGTAGATCGTCTAGAAGATTTCTAAACGTGCTTTTCATTCTTAACCGTTAGCCATTGTGATTAAGGTGAATTGTTGGCTTAAAAAGGACTTAAGTTTTATGCTTGTTGATAATTTGGTTGCAATTGAGAGATTAGCTAATTTGAATTATCAACAAAGGGTTTAGCATCACGAGAGTGAGTTAAGCTATTCTTGTGTTCCTTGCCAAAGAATGAATTTGCATTGAATGTTTATGCATCACTAGTAATTTGTCTTGGTGGTTTGATGATGGTGATTTTGGATGATCTTTGTTAATTCTTTCACTTAGGTTCTTAGGTTGATTCTTAATGCTAGACTTGACTTGGTAAACCGAAGTTTAGAACTGCACCTAGATTAGGTAGTTCTAGTTTGGCATGACAAACCGAACTAGAGTTACACCCTAGGATTTTTGGTCTCGTCCCATGCTTTAGGGAAGAGATTCGAGTAAACGGTGTTAGTGCTAGATTAGGTTTATTCATTCGAGTCTTGAACCTAGGCATTTCACACCCGAGAGGAGTTAGATGAATTGCTTGAACCAAATCTTTTGCGAGCTTTACGTATCATTCACAATTGGCAATTGTAGTTTGATGTGTTTAGTGAACTAAATGGACTTGTGATTAATGCTCATCGATTATCATTGATTGCAAACGAGAGTTTAGCTTAATCGGGTAATCGATGAAGAGATTGATACCACGAGAGTGGATTAGTCTTATGTTAGTGTTCCATGTTCTAAGATAGCGTTTAATGCTTCCGAATCACTCATTGTTTAATTGTTAATCGTCTCTTTGATTGTTTAAGCATTGATCCAACGTTTTCTCTTTGTGTTTTATTTTCTTTCTTTCATTTTCTTTCGTTTATTTTCTTTCTTGCATTTTGATATCTTTCTTCTCTTCTTTCTTTTCTTTTTGTATAAAAACATAAAACGTTTTTGCTCTAGCTTAGTTTGTTTCTCGTATCTTTGATATGTGATCTTTATTCTCTGTGGGATCGATCCTAAAGTGCTACATCGACATACTGTTATGATTGCGGTAGTGTGCGCATTAGGTTAATTGGTGCGGGTATAAAAACACACGAACATCAGCCATCGCCTAGCTCACCTGCCCTACGGGCCGGGCCTGATGGAGATGGTTTGATCATTCGGTATCGTTGAAGATACTAATTGATCTGAGAATGAGAGAGAGTATCAATTCCCATGGCTTTCTTAATAGCCATGGGAGTAGCTCCTGCAATAAAATCTGGTTAATATGTGCCCCAATTCTCTACCAGAAGAATTTGGTTCCTCAAATTGGCTAATTACACATCAAATGACATAACTCATCGTCGCATTCGAAGGGAATAGTAAAACTAAATGATCACGGACATCATTACATAATTCAAATAGAATAATTATGATACAGATCCACCAACAATTCGACCGTTGTAACGTTTCAAAAAAACTATAACTTGTTTCCTTTCAAAAAGTTTCCTTTTTTAATCTTTCCCTTCTTCTTCTACGAAGCCCTTGAGATCATCTCATCTCAACGAAGCCCATCAAGTGATTCAACTCTTCCTGATCAACACCTTTGTGAAGGAATTTCATCTTCCGGTTTTTCAAGAAATGAAACCTGATAATAAAACCGATGATGAGTGGACGTTGCTGCATCGCCAAGTGTGTGGTTCGATAAGGCAGTGGGTAGATGATAATGTGTTGCATCATATTGAAAATGAGACTAATGCTCGTTCTTTGTGGTTGAAGCTGGAGCAATTATATGCTCGGAAGACCGGGAATAATATGATGTACATGATCAAGAAGTTGATTGAGCTGAGGTATGAGGAGGGAACTCCGATGACGGATCACTTGAATGCGTTTCAGGGATTGCTCAATAAACTTTCTGACATGGGAATCAAGTTTGAGGATGAGATTCACGGTTTGTGGCTTCTTGGTACATTACCAGATTCTTGGGAAGTGTTTAGGATGTCTCTTTGTAACTCCGCGTCGGATGGTGCTATTTCGATGGACTTAGTGAAGAACAGTGTCTTGAATGAGGAAACAAGAAGGAAATCAAATGCTAGTTCCTCGCGTTCAGATGTATTGGTTTCTGAGTCAAGGGGGAGGAGTACACATAGAGAGCCCAAGAAGGATAAGAACAGGAGCAGGAGCAAGTCTAACAGATTTGCGAATATGGAGTGCCATTATTGTCATAAGAAAGGGCACACGAAGAAATATTGCTGGAAGTTGAAAAAGGACAACAAGCAGCAAGGAGATGGTGAAGATCGGGTGACAATCACTGACGATCAGTTTCTAATTCTTCATGAGAGTGATGCCATTAATGTTGCATGCCAAGACACCAGTTGGGTGGTTGATAGTGGAGCTACTACTCATGCTACATCACAGCGGGATTTGTTCACTACCTATACTTCAGGTAGTTATGGTTCTGTGAAGATGGGTAATGATGGTTTGGCTCAGGTTGTTGGCATTGGTGATATTTGCTTGGAGACTAGTATTGGTACTAGACTTGTGCTTAAGGGAGTTAAGCATGTCCCAGATATTCGGTTGAACTTGATTTCTACAGGAAGACTTGATGATGAGGGTTTCTATAGTTTATTCGGTGGTGGTAAATGGAAACTTTCACGGGGTTCTATGATTGTGGCTCGAGGTGACAAGTCTTCATCTTTCTATTGGATGCAGGCTAAAGCCTCCAAAGACATTGTTAATGCATTGGAGAATGATGATGCCATGGAGTTATGGCATAAGAGACTCGGTCACATGAGTGAAAAGGGATTGTCTGTGTTGTCTAAGAAGGAGTCCATTCCACGGATATCCGGTTTGCACTTACAGAAGTGTGCGCATTGTCTTGCGGGGAAACAACACAGAGTCTCTTTCAAGTCTTCTGCACCATCTAGGAAATCTGAGATACTTGATCTGGTGCATTCAGATGTGTGTGGTCCAATGAAGACGAAATCTATTGGTGGTGCATCATATTTCGTGATATTCATTGATGATCATTCTAGGAAGCTATGGGTTTACACTATGAAGACTAAAGATCAAGTTTTGGGATATTTCAAGCATTTTGTGGCATTGGTTGAGAGACAGACGGGAAAGAAGTTGAAGTGTATCCGCAGTGATAATGGTGGTGAGTATTCTGGACCATTTGATGCTTATTGCAAGGAACATGGTATTAGACATCAATTTACGCCGCCTAAGACTCCACAGTTGAATGGGTTGGCTGAGAGGATGAACAGAACGATTGTCAAGAGAATGAGATGTTTGATTTCACAGTCAGGCTTGGCTATGACTTTCTGGGGTGAAGCTTTGAGCTCAGTTGTTCATGTGTTGAACTTGTCACCAAGTGCTCCATTGGAGGGTGATATCCCAGAGAGAGTTTGGACCGGTAAGGATGTCTCTTATGGTCATTTGAGGGTCTTTGGGTGCAAGGCATTTGTGCATATTCCCAAAGATGAAAGGTCGAAGCTTGAGATGAAGTCGCGACAATGTGTGTTCATTGGTTATGGTCAGGATGAGTTTGGATACAGATTTTATGATCCCGTTGAGAAGAAGCTCATTAGAAGCAGAGATGTTGTGTTCATGGAAGATCAAACTATTAAGGACATTGACAAGTCCGGAAAACCATCTCAGAGTTTTGAGAGTTTGATTGATTCAATGGTTGGTCCTTCTACATCGGTCCACGGTCAAGTCGAGGGTGAGGTTGATGTTGATACACCTGGTGCAGATGCTCCCGCACATGATGATGACGATATTGGTGGTCATGGTGACGATCATGATGGAACACCAAGTATCGAGAACCCACCTGCTGTTAGAAGATCTGAGAGAGGTCTAAGACCGTCGACAAGGTATGATCCTAGTGAGTATGTGTTACTTACTGATGGGGGAGAACCTGAGAGCTTTGATGAAGCTTTGGAGGATGAACACAAGGATATGTGGCTGGATGCCATGGGAGACGAGATGGGTTCTTTTGATGAGAACGACACCTTTGATTTGGTGAAATTGCCTAAAGGTAAAAAGGCATTGCTTAATAAGTGGGTGTATAGGATTAAGCATGAAGAAAACAGTTTGCAGCTTCGATACAAGGCTAGATTGGTTGTGAAATGATTTAGCCAAAAGAAGGGAATTGATTATGATGAAATCTTTTCTCCTGTTGTGAAGATGTCATCCATTCGGGTTGTACTTGGATTGGCATCGAGTCTTGATCTAGAGGTTGAGCAAATGGATGTAAAGACGGCTTTCCTTCATGGTGATTTGGAGGAAGAGATTTACATGGTACAACCGGAAGGCTTTGTGAAAAAGGGCAAAGAAGATTTAGTTTGCCGCTTGAAGAAAAGCCTTTATGGATTAAAACAAGCACCAAGACAGTGGTACAAGAAGTTTAAGTCTGTTATGGGGGAGCATGGTTATAAGGAGACTACTTCTGATCACTGTGTGTTTGTGCAGGTGTTTGGTGATGATGATTTTATCATCTTGTTGTTGTATGTTGACGATATGTTGATTGTAGGCAGGAACTTGAGCAGAATTCAGGAGTTGAAGAAGCAGCTTAGCAAGTCCTTTGCCATGAAAGATTTGGGTCCAGCGAAACAGATTCTTGGTATAAGAATTGTCAGAGATAGGTGTGAGAGGTTGATTCACTTGTCTCAGGAGAAGTACATTGAGAAAGTGCTTCAAAGGTTTCACATGGATAAATCTAAAGTGGTAAGCACTCCTCTTGCTACACACTTTAGATTGAGCAGTCAACAGAGTCCGAGTACAGATTCAGAAAAAGAAGGTATGGCACGGGTTCCATATGCTTCTGCAGTTGGTAGCTTGATGTATGCTATGGTTTGTACAAGACCAGATTTAGCTCAGGCTGTTGGTACAGTTAGTCGTTTTCTGTCCAATCCTGGAAGAGAACATTGGAATGCTGTGAAGTGGATTTTGAGATATCTTCGAGGGACTTCTAGTTTGAAGCTTACTTTTGGAGGTGATAAGCCATTGCTTGTCAGTTATACTGATGCTGATATGGCTGGGGATATTGATTCCAGGAAATCTACTTCGGGTTACTTGGTAACATTTGCCGGAGGAGCTGTTGCATGGCAATCAAGGTTGCAAAAGTGTGTTGCACTTTCTACCACTGAAGCTGAGTTTATAGCCGCAACGGAAGCTTGTAAAGAGTTGTTGTGGATGAAACATTTTCTTGAGGAGATTGGTTTCAAGCAAGATAAGTATGTGTTGCTTTGCGATAGTCAGGGCGCCATTTGTCTCGGAAAGAACTCTACATTTCATTCGCGTTCGAAACACATCGACAGGAGGTATCATTGGATACGTGATGTGGTTGCTTCTAAAGAAGTGGAACTTGCGAAAGTTCATACGGATGATAATGGAGCTGATATGATGACGAAGTCATTGCCGAGAGGGAAGCTTGAGGTTTGTCGAGAGATAGCCGGGATGGCTGTTTCCTCCACCTAGTCGGAGGGGGAGTTTGTTGGTTTTCCTCCTAGTGTGGAAACCAATTGGGTTTGGTTTTGGAGAACCAAACATTGGGCCAAATTCAACTCATGAGGTTGTTATTGGGCTGAGGGTTGATTGGGAGATATATAAACCAATCTTAACCTAATTGTTGAGAAGAAGCACAAGAGAAAAACAAGAAAAAGAAAGGTTTTCGTAGGCAAGAGAAGGGAGAGAAAACAGACTTGTCGCAGTTTGTTGCAGAGCACGTTTGGACACTCAAATGACCTCTGATCTGGCTGCAAAATTTGAGCGAAGCTTCGTGACTCATTGTTCTTAAGATTGACCGGTAGGATTTTCGTTTCAACGGTTAGTTTGGGAGATATCTTGGTTTTAGCGTGGCTGTTCGCTGCAGTGGCGAGTTCAGTTTTCAGCAGGTGCTGTCTTGAGTGTTTGGGAAATCCGACGGTGAGTTCTTCTCTGATTGAGCTGAAATTTTGCAGAAGTGTTGTTGACTCGTTTGTCTAGGATTTGTACGGTGGAGATCTGATTTGGTAGCCGGAATCCTAGTGAACCTAGAGTCGTTTGTGACTGCACGTTTATAAGCTCGTGTATTGCTCTCTTGTGGAGTTTCTTGTGTTGGAGATTGCTCTTTGGAGCTTTGGTCTCTGGATCTATTCTTGTGGAACAGGGAGGACGTGGTTGTAACTCAAATACATTGGTGATAGTGGATTTTGAGTGGACTACGGTCCCGTGGTTTTTACTTCTCACATCGAGGAGGTTTTCCACGTAAAAATTTGTCGTCTCATTTAATTTCAGCTTTGATTTATTTTCTGCCATCGCTTAGATATTTTTCTCACAGACTCACACAAGTGCGGGGAGAACTTTATTCCGCTGCGCCGTTGCGCTTCTGTTTTTCCCAACACCCGGATCCCCTGTTCCCATCATCAAAGGCGCAAAGCCAATCCCTGGCCGGCACCCTCTGCTCGGGACGCCTGAGCCGTTGATGGGCCCGAAAGGAAAAACCGATCAAGAAACTGGGTCGAAGCCGAGAAGAGGGTCTTGGGGACAAAACAGAGACTTTGCGTCTCCGTTTGTTCTGAAACCAATGCCATTGGATTTTGACCGTTCCACGCCGGCGAAGAGGACCGCTTCAGCTAGATTCGCAGCGTCTCCGATCAGAAGAGGCGGTGTGAGATGCTCTTACGGTGGAGGGGTTTTGGGGAAAATGGAAGGAGAGAGTCCGGGGATGCTGAGGAAGAGTTGTGTTGTTCCGTCGGCTTCAAAGTTTCCGAGAAGTAGTTTTCGCACAAAAACAATTCCAAAAATTAGGTTTATGATTTTTTGAATTAGGATTTAGATTCAATTTTCTAGTTGAATTTCAATAATTGGATTTAATTTTCTTGAGTTTGATTTCCAAAAATTAGGTTTATGATTTTGGAAGGATTTAGGTTTAATTTTCTAGTTGAATTATAATAATTGGATTTAAGATAGAATTTTACGATTTAGGTTTTAGATATTGAAACCTAAAAAAACTGGCCATCAAAACATACTAAAACCATAAGAGATTGTCACCGACATTTTTGTAGAACTTATTTTTGATAGTTTTTAAAATTTTAAAAATGTGAAATAATCCTGAAAACTTGTTAAAATAAATAATATAAGCGGTGATGATAGTGCTGAGGGTTAGCTTTTACTTTCTAGTGTTATTGATTTACTTTTTTCACATTTATTATCTTTTAAAACTATTTTAATTAAATTATTAAACTTCTACAAATAAAATTATTTTTGTTCGCGTGAATACATTATCCAATAATAAGAAATTCAAAATAACACAACTGACTTAAAAGGCAAAACGCATTAAGTATTACAATATTTAACTTTGAAAAAAAGAGACATAATCAAACGCTTTGCACGAAAACAATTCATTTCGATTAAAGATTATCGGTGATGTTAGGAGCACAATCATCAGCGACCGCGGTGGTGACAAAAGACACGAGGTTGGTGGTTGATGGTAGGTTGTAGTTGGCTTCTATGGAAGGAATGTCACCATGCTCTCCAGCATCTTCTTAAATAACTCCTCGAGTTTCTTCAACACCATTTTCGTCCTCTTCTTAAATGTTATTTTCCTAGCTTTTTTGTCTTCTAAGAACGCTAGCTTCAGCAGCTTCTTCATATTCATTATCATTTTTATGTTTTTTTTTTTTCTCTTTTTGTGTGTGTGTATTTTCTGTGATTTGTTAGCATACGAATTGTTTATATATATATATATATATATATAGTAGAGAAAGGGTGCTTTTACTTGTTAGGTTTCGTATCACTTTGTTGAACTCATTAACTTTAAATGTCATCCATTCAGTTTTTGTAAATCTCTTCTTAATTGACTAAGCCAAATTATAAATAGGGTTATGATTTGAGAAGGAAAAACATGGGTTTTTGGCTTATATTTATAAATTAAAAAATTATTCTTACAAAGACTTGTTTATCTATACTATTAAAACATAAACACTTTAAAAATCTGTTTTCAAAGACACTTTATTTTTAAAAAATAAATTGAACTTGTTGCCAAACATTTATTAAATCTATTATAAACTTAAAAATTACAAATTAAACATATTTGAATCAATAACATTAAATTAGTTCTTATTCTTCATTTCACATTTTATATATTACAAAAAAAATTATCCCGCACGGGAACGCGGATTTAGAATCTAGTTAGTGTTAATTCTCTAGCTTTGTTCATAAATTATGAAATTTAACCATTAAAAAACATATTAGGTATTACAATATTTAACCATTAAAAAAGAAAGACATCATCAAATGCTTTGCACAAAAACAATTCCATAAATTAGGTTTATGATTTTTGGAATTAGGATTTAGATTTAATTTTCTAGTTGAATTTCAATAATTGGATTTAATTTTCTTGAGTTTGATTTCCAAAAATTAGGTTTATGATTTTTGGAATTAGGATTTAAGTTTAATTTTCTAGTTGAATTTAATAATTGGATTTAAGATAGAATATTACGATTTAGGTTTTAGATATTGGAACATACTGGCCATCAAAACATACTAAAACTATAAGAGATTGTCACCGACATTTTTGTAGAACTTATTTTTGATAGTTTTTGATAAGTAGGACTTTTGCAAGTCCCAAATCAATATCTCAAGTTGTAGTATTTTGAGGATCGAACCGAAGAGGCTAAGGTTGAAACACTAAGAATGCATGAATCTTCCTAAGCTAGAGCAATGTTTTTGTGTTTTTATGTTTATAAACTAAAGGAAACAAATTGCAAGGAGGGAAAACAAAGATATAAGAGTTGAATCACGGACTAAGCTATCAAGGAGATGGGATACGATCAAACAACGAATCAATTGGAAGCATTGAACTCTATCCTAGAACATGGGATTCATAATTATGACTAATCCACCGTCGTGGCACTAATCACTTTGTTAATCACCAAATCAAGAGCAAACTCTCGTTTGTGATAAGATGATTAACAAGCATTGAAATCCAATCCCAATTAGTTCACTAATCACCCTAGACATCAACCATCGTTGGCTAGGCAAGAAAAGCTCACAAAAGGTTCTTGTTCAAGCATTTCATCGAACACCTATCGGGCGTGAAATGCTTAAGCTCTAGTTTTGATCTCTCGATCCAAAACTAGCATTGAGAACCAACCTAAGTGAAGGACCTAACAAGGATCAACCTAAATCATCATCTAATAATCATCAAGACAACTAACTAATGATGCTAACACACTCAATCAATGCTAATCCTTAGGTTATGATCACTAATCTTGACTAATTCTCTTTCAAGCAACTAATCACTATGCTAATCACTCAATCCATTAGCAAACTCTCATTTGTGGATCAATGATTAGCAAGCATTAAGAATATGAACTAGATCAACCAAAATACACCCTAGACAACTAATCTCTTAGGCTAGGAACATAAATCTCTTGAATAATTTGGTCTTGGCATTTCATCAAACACTTGGTGTTCATGAAATGCCTTATGATCTAGACCTACTCTTTCAAGCTAGATCTAGCATTGGGAACACTAGACAAGAAAGGAATGCAAGGATTAAGAACATGAGCATCAATAATCAATCATCAAGCCATCAAAATCAACCTAAATCTAAGATCCAACAAAAAGGGCCTAAGGCCTAAATATGAAGAACAATAAAGAAGAACAAATAAAGATAAAGAAGATGCATTAATTATAAAGATAGAGGTGAAGAATCCTTCTCATAGAGTGGCATTTGTATGAAGAACAAGGGAAATCCCTCTCAAAATCATAAAAGAGTTTGGGGATAAACCCCACTCTAGGGAAAAGAAAGCTTAGCCCTTCCAAATTAGGTTTTGGGCTTATAAATGAAAACTGGGCGAACCGGGTCGACCCGGGACAAACCGGGTACCGACCCGGTTAAAATGAATAAAAAGATCTGGTTTGGGCGTTTCACCACTCGGTATCGATCGATACCGAAGGGTATCGATCGATACTTCGTGTTTGGCTTTGGTTCTTGGCGGATACCGAGGACACACCTCGGTATCTTTGCTCGGCATTAAGGACTTTTTGCCCCGGGTTCTCCCTGCGCCAGTACCGACCCGGGGTACCGAGCAGTGGCATCGGTGTATGGCTCCTGAAGCTTTGGGTATCGATCGATACCGAGGGGTATCGATCGATACTTGGTGTTTGGATACCGAGGACACACCTCGGTATCTTTGCTCCGTGTTAAGGCTTTTTCCCCCGGGATTCCTCCTGTGGTGATACCGAGCTGTGACACCGAGCAAAGGCATCGATGTAATCCCCTGAAGCTTTGGTATCGATCGATACCGAGGGGTATCGATCGATACTTGGTGTTTGGCTTGCTTCTCGATAAACACCTAAAAACACTCCAAATGCATGCAATAACTCACTAGGACCTAATGCAAATGTCCTAAACTCTAAATGAGACCTATATGCAAGATAAAACCATGATTATGCATGCAAATGACACAAAACCCTAAATGCAATGCATCCTAAAACATGCAATATATGAGTGTATCAATTCCCCCAAACTTAAACCTTTGCTTGTCCTCAAGCAAACACAAGCAAACAAGAATAAAGAAAGGGAGAAGACTAAAAATGGGAGCTCAGATCCAAAAGTATCAAGAAAAGAATTCAACTCAATGTCCAAGTTACTAGCTCTAAGATGCGATCAAACAAATCTACTCATAAAGAGCTAGCCATATCCTTCCCTATACGAATCAAATTCAAGCCTCAACCTACACAAGTATTCATGTCATCCAATCCTTTAACATTCATTATTTGTTTCAAGTGAATCATGCTCATGCAATGCAAACAAACTCATTTGGTTAAGGGTTTTGGTTTTGAGATAAAGATGATCTCAATACATGTGGCGGTTTCCAAACAAGGGATCTCTCTTTTGAAGGAATGAACTTTGGCAAAATGCTAAGGGTGAAGAGCAATAGATGCATACAAGGCTAGACTTTCATCTACCCAATATCCCATCACAAATCAACCCTAATTCTAAACCCACAAAGAAGCAATCCTAGCTACCCTTCACAAGGCGTTTTTGCCTTCTTACACCACATCTCTTCATCATCCTTCTTCTATTTAAGCACTTAGGGGGTTTCTTCTTCAACTAATGGCTTGGCATCCATTATTTTCCTTGACTTAGCTCTTCTTTTGCTTTCTTTAGTCTCTTTATTTTCCTTCATGTCTAAACTTAGCCATTTTGGCTTCTTTTCTTTCTTTCTTTTTCAAGCTAGAGACTATCTTTTAACACTTAGAGCTAACCCAAATGTAATCATGCCAACCATTTCAAACTTGTTGCTTCCCCTAATCGTTCTCCCAATCCTCTTTCTTTCTTTCCACTTTTCCAATCCCAACACCTTTGTTTCTTTTTCTTGCCCCAAGATCCCAACCTATCTAACTTAGCCTAATCTAGCTCATTGATGTGTGAGCTAGTTCTACATGAAAGCCTTTCCTTGTCGCTCTAGACCCAACACTTTTTGCTAAGTCCATTCAAATATAAGGCCTCACAACGCTCACTAAACATGTAGGCTTGAAAGAAGGTTGAGTTTTAGGTGGGGTAAACCATTCCAAAGGTGGGAATTGGCTACTTGGGCCAACAAGAGTGGTAAAAAGGGATAAGATGACCCAAGTATGTATGCGGAATCCATGAGTTCATTATGCAATGCATGATCACGAAAATTAATGAGTCAAGATTAAGGTTCTCACTTAGATAGGATTGGATTCAAATTGAGACTTGCTTTAGCTAAGACCCTAGTAATGAAACGCAAGGTCAAAATATGGTTCATCCTTGATTTCGGCACGAGATCAAAAGCATCAAGCAACAAGCAACAAGGGCATTGAATCAAGCTCTAAAAATAATACTTCACATGGATAACCTATCATTGCTCCTAATGCTCATGCAAATCTACCTAAAATGCAATGCATCTAGACTCAATGCACACTTATTCTTATGACATGGAACACTTTCAAGTAGATTAGCACACTTTCGTGACATTAATCATTGTATGAATCATCTAAAGTCAGCATCCACCGATCACTTAGACAATCCATAATTTACCACAAGTCCATTTTAGTCAACGATTCATCCTAAAGTCAGCATCCACCGATCACTTAGAATGAAAAGCATGCTTAGAAATCCTTCCTAACATGAGAACAAATGCTTATCTAGTCTAAAATTTCAAAATTTATTGAAAATGCATGATATGCATGAGACTCAAGTATGCAAAGGCAAAATAAGATCACAAAACACAAGATTAGACACCGGTCCCTCCCCCAAACTTAGATCACAACGTCTCGGTGTGAAAGAAGTTCAAGAGAGAGACCAAAAAACGAAAAATAAAAATGCAAAAAGACTAAAAAGGAAAGAAGTACTTACAAATGAGGAGTGAGACTAGGTGAATGGAGATGGAGGAAGAGCTTTGGCCATCACCACCAACAAGCCACGCCACGACCTTGAACCCAAAAGACCCTTATTGACATGCTTGTTTTGTGTCTCAAGCTCGACAATGGATAGGCTCGGGGGAGTCCCCAAGCGGCGCGTTTAACGTCACTAGCTTGACGGTTGCTTCCTCCGTGTCACTCCCTTCATGAAAATCACAAGAGAAGTGAAAAGATTAGCAACAAAAGAAAATAAAAACTCTAGTCTCAAGAAGAATCAAAATCCTAATGATCAACGCTAAGCCTCCCCGGCAACGGCGCCAATTGATAGATAGGACTTTTGCAAGTCCCGGATCAATACCTCATTGTAGTATTTGAGGATCGAACCGAAGAGGCTAAGGTTGACACACTAAGAATGCACGAAACTTCCTAAGCTAGAGCAATGTTTTTGTGTTTTTCTATTTATGAACTAAAGGAAACCAATTGCAAGAAGGGAAAACAAAGATATAAGAGTTGGATCACGGACTAAGCTATCAAGGAGATGGGATACGATCAAACAACGAATCATTTGGAAGCATTGAACTCTATCCTAGAACATGGGATTCATAATTATGACTAATCCACCGTCGTGGCACTAATCACTTTGTTAATCACCAAATCAAGAGCAAACTCTCGTTTGTGATAAGATGATTAACAAGCATTAATCTCCAATCCCAATTAGTTCGCTAATCACCCTAGACATCAACCATCGTTGGCTAGGCACGAAAAGCTCACAAAAAGTCTTGTTCAAGCATTTCATCGAACACCTATCGGGCGTGAAATGCTTAAGCTCTAGACTCGAATGGATAAACCTAATCTAGCACTAACACCGTTTACTCGAATCTCTCCCTAATGCATGGGATGAGACCATAAATCCTAAGGTGTAGCTCTAGATTGGTTTGTCACGCCAACTAGAGCTACCTAATCTAGGTGTAGTTCTAAACTATGGTTCATCAATCCAAAACTAGCATTAAGAACCGACCTAAGTGAAGGATCCAACAAGGATCAACCTAAATCATCATCTAATAATCATCAAGACAACTAACTAATGATGCTAACACACTCAATCAATGCTAATCCTTAGGTTATGATCACTAATCTTGACTAATTCTCTTTCAAGCAACTAATCACTATGCTAATCACTCAATCCATTAGCAAACTCTCATTTGTGGATCAATGATTAGCAAGCATTAAGAATATGAACTAGATCAACCAAAATACACCCTAGACAACTAATCTCATAGGCTAGGAACATAAATCTCTTGAATAATTTGGTCTTGGCATTTCATCAAACACTTGGTGTTCATGAAATGCCTTATGATCTAGACCTACTCTTTCAAGCTAGATCTAGCATTGGGATCACTAGACAAGAAAGGAATGCAAGGATTAAGAACATGAGCATCAATAATCAATCATCAAGCCATCAAAATCAACCTAAATCTAAGATCCAACAAAAAGGGCCTAAGGCCTAAATATGAAGAACAATAAGGAAGAACAAATAAAGATAAAGAAGATGCATTAATTATAAAGATAGAGGTGAAGAATCCTTCTCATAGAGTGGCATTTGTATGAAGAACAAGGGAAATCCCTCTCAAAATCATAAAAGAGTTTGGGGATAAACCCCACTCTAGGGAAAAGAAAGCTTAGCCCTTCCAAATTAGGTTTTGGGCTTATAAATGAAAACTGGGCGAACCGGGTCGACCCGGGACAAACCGGGTACCGACCCGGTTTAAGTGAATAAAAAGATCTGGTTTGGGCGTTTCACCGCTGGGTATCGATCGATACCGAGGGGTATCGATCGATACTTCGTGTTTGGCTTTGGTTCTTGGCGGATACCGAGGACACACCTCGGTATCTTTGCTCGGCATTAAGGACTTTTTGCCCCGGGTTCTCCCTGCGCCAGTACCGACCCGTGACACCGAGCAGTGGCATCGATGTCTGGCATATGGAGCTTGGGTATCGATCGATACCTAGGGGTATCGATCGATACTGGCTGTTTGGATACCGAGGACACACCTCGGTATCTTTGCTCCGTGCTAAGGACTATTTTCCCCGGGTCTTCCCTGTGGCTGTACCGAGCTGGAGTACCGAGCAGGAGCATCGGTATTGTCTCCTGAAGCATTTGGTATCGATCGATACCGTGGGGTATCGATCGATACTTGGTGTCTGGCTCTGCTTTTACCTGGAAACGCTCCAAAACATGCAATAACTCACTAGGACCTAATGCAAATGTCCTAAACTCTAAATGAGACCTATATGCAAGATAAAACCATGGTTATGCATGCAAATGACACAAAACCCTAAATGCAATGCATCCTAAAACATGCAATATATGAGTGTATCAGTTTTCAAAAATTTCAAAATGTGAGATAAGCCCGAAAACTTGTTAAAATAAATAATATGAGCGGTGATGATGGTGTAGGAGGACATGTGATCGATGGTAGCAAGATTTAGTGTTGAGGGTTAGTTTTCTATTTTCTAGTGTTATTGATTTACTTTTTCACATAATTTATTATCTTTTAATGGTTGTTAAAACTATTTTTAAATGATTAAACTTCTACAAATAAAATTATTATTTTTTCGCGCGAATACATTACCCAATAATAAGAAATTCAAAATAACACAACTTACTTAAAAGGCAAAACCCATTAAGTAATTACAATATTGAACTTTAAAAAAAAAACATCACCAAAAGCTTCGCACGAAAATAATTCCTTTCGTCTAAAGATTATCGGTGATGTTAGGAGCACAATCATCAGCGACCGATGTGGTGACGGAGGACACGAGGTTGGCGGTTGATGGTTGATCCATCGAAGGAATGTCTCCATGCTCTTCAGCATCACCCATCTGCTCCCTCGACATATCCATGAAGACTTGTTTTTCATCGGGATTCAGATTTGTGTCCGAAATCTTATCGAGATTTTTGAAATCCGAACTCAGATTATACTTCATATTAAAGTCATGAAGTTTCTGCGGGATCTGATCATAAAAATCATAAAAAGCCTGGTAATTGAACTGAACCGGCTCTTTCTGATTCAAATTTTGATTAGACTCCATATTAAAAGCATGGAGTTTCTGTGGGATCTCAGCATAATAATCGTACATATTTTGATTTTGCATATGATCAGAAAACCTGAGTGGAGTAACATATGCATCTGCATCTGCAAATGGATCTGCATCTGCATTTGCATTCACCAAAATAGGATAAAGAGGTGAAGAAGAAGACTCACCCTTCTCCCTAAGGGTTCTCCCCACGCAGGTCTAGCAAATTCTTTTTTGCTAATTTAGTGATCCTCTTATGCGAACATGTACAGATCTCGTGATTCACCATCTTCTTCGTCTGGTTTCTCAGCGACAACTCCATAAGCTTTGAAACCACCTCTTCAACACCTTCTTTTGATGGCAAAGGGAAGACGATAACACATGTTTTGACATTGCAAAGTTTCAGCAACTCCTCGAGTTTCTTCAACACCATTTGCGTCCTCTTCTTGAATGTTATTTTCCTAGCTTTTTTGTCTTCTATGAACGCTAGCTTCAGCTTCTTCTTCATATTCATTATCATTTTTATGTTTTTTTTTTTTTTTTGTGTTTGAGTNCTTATTTAAAAGATATCTTTTTGAAAATACCTTTTGTAGATACATTTAGATAGGATTTTTAATATATATTATATATTTATTAATATGATGTTATCAGGGCCGGCCCTGAGCCCAAGCAAAAACAGCATGGCTTTCGGCCCTCGTTTTTATATAAAATTTATGGCATTCAAAATTTTAAAATTTTTTTTACACTAATGGTAAAGTGTATTAATTCTCTAGCTTTCTTCATACATTATGAAATTTTGTAATATTTTATGCTTTTTTATTTCTTTTGAATAGAGTAATATATCGTTAATGTAAATGTAGAATTGTGGATATAAAATAGTCTAGTAAAATTTTCTATATATAAGAGATTATTTCGCGGAAGAACATACCGTGGATCTCACAGAATTTTTAAGGCGCGAATGGTTTTTTGAATTCATATACTAATTCTTTTTTTATATATTAAAGAAAAGAAAGTTTATGAAAAAAAAGTTTGCAAAACTATCGAATGACATATTATTTAAAATAAGATTACGTTTAGTTAAAAAATAAATAATCTGTACATCTATTTATGTGTAAATTTGTATTTTACTTGAAATCATGATAAATGGAGTTATTTTTAAAATTGTTATCATACTAAACTGATATATTTAATTAGATAAATAATTTTAAAAAAAATTTTGACATGGTTGGAAAGTATTATTTTTTCTTTTGCTGTCAACTTAATTCAAAGGAAGAAAGCATACTATGGGTAAATTATTTCCGATATTGTTTTCTTATTTTTTTCCATACATACATATATATATATATATATATATTATACCTTTTGGGTGGATTTTTTATTTTTTTTATTTTTGAAAATACCTTTTGGGATTGACTAAATTATATTCATACCTTATTTAAAAGATATCTTTTTGAAAATACCTTTTGTAGATACATTTAGATAGGTTTTTTTAATATATATTATATATTTATTAATATGATGTTATCAGGGCCGACTCTGAGCCCAAACAAAGATAGCATGGGCTTTCGGCCCTCGTTTTTATAGAAAATTTATGGCCTTCAAAATTTTAAAAATCTTTTTACACTAATGGTAAAATGTAAACATTTGTAACCCATTTTTTTCTATAACTTGTGGCCCCTTAAAACTCAGGACAACTCTGGGCCGGCTCTGGATGTTATGACACTTGAGAAGTAAAACATAGGCTTTTTTTCCTTTTTTATTTCCATCTTTTCTTCTTTATACATTTACACAATTATTTTGTGTCATAAAAAGTTTAATGCATGTTTATGCATTTACACAATTATTTTTGATTCAAATCAAAGTTCATATTGTGATCATAAAACCCAATAAGAGCATCCACAACATCCATATCCGCAGCATTTTCCGCACGTCCAACAACAAGAGGAGGGGGGGGAAGAAGATTCACATGTAAGGATCTTGTTAACTATGAGCTTCCAACTCAAAATTTATTGGCAATGAGTGAGTTGACCCATTTCATTTATATATTAATTAAGATCATTTCCAACTATCAATGTGGGATATTATTTCCTAATACACCCCCTCGAAATGATAAATCTTTGGCTATTGACCTTGGTATATTCAGGCATGGATCGACGTGACCAATTTTATGTCAGGTCGATTTTGATGAGACCAACTTCGGGTCGAATCGATTAAGGATCGAGTTGGACAGCGTGGATCGAGCTCTGATACCATGCTAAATATGGGCTTATTATGAGTTTCCAACTCAAAAACATGTAAGGATCTTGTTAGCTATGAGCTTCCAACTCAAAATTTTATTGGCAATGAGTGAGTTGACACATATCATTTATATATTAATTAAGATCATTTTCAACTTTCGATGTGGGATATTATTTCCTAATACACCCCCTCGAGAAGATAAATCTTTGGCCATTGATCTTGGTATATTCGGGCATGGATCGACGTGACAAATTTTGGGTCGGGTCGATTTTGATGAGACCAATTTTGGGTCGAATCGATTATGGATCGAGTTGGACAGCGTGGATCGAGCTTTGATACCATGCTAAATATGGGCTTATTATGGACTTTCAACTCAAAAATAATTGGCAATGAATGAATTGACACATATCATTTATATATTATTTATTCCGCTTTTTGAATGTTGAGTTTTTCTGAAAGTTTATATGAATATGAATCAGGTGTTGACGTCGCAGAGTTTCACCAACTCATCGAATTTCTTCAACAACCTTTTCTTCCGTTTCTTGAATGTTGTCTTCCTTGCTTTTTCATCGGCTATGAGCGCCAAGTTCACCTTCTTCCTCATTTTTACTGTCTTTGTTATGCTTTTGTTTTGTGCATGAAGATTATTTTGTTGGCTTGAGGATTGTTTCTATCTATTATATAAAGAGTGAGTGTGTCTCACAAGAGGATGACAACTCAGCATTTTTGTGTGTTTCACAAGTTAACACATCATCAAAAAATCAAAAATGAAAAACCAATAAGAACATTTTAAGTTTACACTTCAATTCCTATTAAAATTTTGACTCATTTCCATTAAGAATATAAGACTAATGAAAAAACCACCACACGTAATATCTGATTTGCCTTTAATAAACACAATTTAAGACCATAGAAAATTGAACGTCGATGCAATAAGACGTGGGGAAAATACAAAGAGTGCTTGAGAATCAAATCCCTTAAGTAAAGCATTATTCTTCGTCGCATAAGTAATGAGCAATGGTTTCTCTCTCTCTTAGTTTGGAGTTGGAGAGATCAATCGAAGATTGATCTCGATGCAATAAGACGTGGGAAAAATACAAAGAGTGCTTGAGAATCAAATCCCTTAAGTAAAGCATTATTCTTCGTCGCATAAGTAATGAGCAATGGTTTCTCTCTCTCTTAGTTTGGAGTTGGAGAGATCAATCGAAGATTCCAAAGAATTCTATTTTTTTACCATGTCTATGTACAGTGTCGAGTTCATCTTGGATCAACGGCGTTGCTTCCACGCCTCAATTAAGTCTCGATGAGGATTGTAAACATGACGTACATGGTTAGTGATTTTTTACTGCCACAAAATTACTTTGTTTGACTTTTGTGTGATTTTGTTATAAGTAACTTTTAACTAACAATATATTTACGTGCTTAAATTTGAATACACATCTAGCTAACTCAATCTCTAAGTTCGAAAGTCACTCTTCACATTCCAAAAAAAGTTTAAGAAGCAACTCCATTTGTGTTCATAGAAACATTAAAACACGTTGACATACAGTGCTTATGATCCAACCAATGGGCTATTGCTTTACTTGATAATAGTCGACATATATTATGTTTCCTAAATCTGATTGGATGCCATGTATTACCATCCGTCTGAGCAGTTGGGATGCATATGAAATTGGAATAGTATGTATGCAGCATTGTCTTGACATGTATATATTTTCTAAGCAGAAAGCCAATCTAATTATTTGACTAAAACCACTTTCAATTTACACTTTTGATTACAAAAATCCACCCGTGAAAATGAACTTTTGTAGGTATCTCTACGTTTTTTATGGGATCTTAAAAGCTTGCGATGAAATTTTGTATCATAACGAAGATCTATCAAATGATCTTAGATTCTAACCGTTCCTCTAAGTTTTAACCTCTCATTGTCAAATGTTGTTAACAAATGAAGGGAGAACAAATGAGTAAGAAAGGCACAAATAACAAGATCTGAATCAGAGCCAAATTTTGGTGATCAAATGACTATACCTTTTTTTTGGGTCAGACAAATGACTACCTTATAAATATATTTTACATGATCTCTAAAAGATAAGAAAAAAAAGAGACCGTGATATAGGGAAATTTTTCATTTAGTATACTAATTATTGACTTTATTTCTTCTATGCAGAAGAAATAACATTGAAATTAGGTTCTTCAAAGAAAGATAGAAGAAGCTATCATTGGGTTGAGCGAGTTGTTGGAAGCATGGAAATCTTCTTCACGTGAACAATCAAGACTTATCAAGTATTGTTTTTCATGTTATGTTTTGGTAATGGGGCTTTGACTGCTTAAAACTATGCTAAAATACAAGAACACGTTAGTAAAATTTGAAGAATTAGTTTATTGTTAGTCCTATATTTTTGTTCTGGGGAAAAACAAACGAAATGTTAGTAGACTTATGTGGCCGAAGAAAATATATTATGGTGGGAAAATGATTCACCGTAGTTTAATCTACGATCTTTATTTTATGTGGTTTGTATCATTATGGTTCTTGAGAATTGTAACTAAATTCGTTCTCTTATACAACCATGAGAAGTCATACCAGCATTGGCTTGATAATGTGTTTGGAATCATAGTGGATGTTCATAAAATATATTTCATATATATACACTATGGCGGATGTGTAAGTTGTTAAGACAAGATGATTTATTTGCAGCCAAACTAATATGTCATCCAAAAGAAATTATGGCTTTTCGATGTAGCTTTTGATAGAAAATAATACTCGATTTCATTTATTTTTATTGTTGTTCCAAAGTTCTCAGCTTTGACTTTTGACATAAGGTTGGCGAAAACATCTTCTCTTGAGAACAAGTTTGGAATTCTTTTTAATTCGTAAGCACCACACCACATAGTTTTAGAGTTATTATGTGGAAAACGATCATATTATGCAGTAAATAGAGATGTGAAAAAAAATGCTCAAAACATAAGAGATGAAGCAACTAGGGGTGGGAAAAAAATCCGAGATCCGTGATCTGATCCGATCCAAAAAAATAGGATATTCGAGGTCCTCAAATTCAGATCTGAATAATTAAAATTAAAAGATCTTGATATCCGATCCGGATCCGCCAATACCCGCAGATATCAGGATCCACTTAAAATAGCTAAAAATGATGAAAATAACATTATTAAAATTTTAAAATAATAAATAAACTTAAATATCAAATAAAAAATAAAAATAATTATTTTTGGTTATATTTAAAGTTTTTGTAATAATTATATATATATTAAGAAAATTATATATGAAATCAGATCCGGATACACTGTGAAGGGTATCCAATCCGTTTCCGCCCCTACTTGCAACATAAGAGAAAAAAATTATTAAATTCTTGAAATGATATAGTGACATTGTCAATAAAGTGTAACAAAGCCAAAAAAAAAATCAGTTTGGAGTCATTATAGGTCAAAGAGTGAGCGAGAAAAGAAGAGGGAAACCAAAGTTAGTTGCATTGCTTTACTAAAGCATGGTTTCTAATTCGAGTCTTGATTCGTCTACATTTCATGTGGAATAATAGTTAGTTAATTTTTGTGTGCGTAAAACAATTTTTTTGTATCTAATGATATAGAAAGACTATTTTTCAAAAAAATATATACTACCGTTTCTATATTTGGGAATAATTTCAACTTTTTTAAAAAACATTGTTTTAGTTAATTTTTCAAAATTGAAACTACACAAAATATAATAAATTAGTAAAAAAACTAAATAAATAAATAACCCGCAGCGTAGCGCGGGGGTCAACCTAGTAATAGATAAAAGGTGAGTTTAGTCATTGGGTTCTTATCATTTTACTTATGAGTTTCTTATCACTTTACCTGACTCATTTACAACCACTAAACTATTGTAAATTTCCTAGATACACTTGATTTGGTATTTTCTTCGGACACTGCAACGACAATGAATCACGTTTAGTGGTTGTAAATGAGTCAGGGGCGGAGGTACGTTCAATGGAGTGCCCCCAGTAAATTTAATATTTTTGTTCTTTCTAAGCTGTATAATTTGATACTTTCTTTATTTCCACTTTATTCATATTTTATTTCTTTTCTAATATTGATTTTGTTTTCCTATTATTTCCCATATGTATTTCCTGATATATGTTTTTCCTTTCTTGAATTATCTTCTTTTTTTACATCTCATTTTCGTAAATGGCTCATCATCTATTAATTATTAAACAAATTGTTTTTTTTTTTCAAACAACTTGTTTATTTAAAGTGCAATTAACCTATTACGTACAGACCATTCAACTAAATGTAAAATAACCATTATATATTAGTTTGGTTTTATAGTTTTTAAAGAAACTTAAGAATAGCTAGTACTTCTATATCATGGAAAAAAAAAATTGTGATTGTTTTATTATTTTTTGTGCAGTAATACTATTATTATGTATAATAATACCCCATCGAAGACGAAGCAGATGAATTGATCACACGCAATCAGAATCCGATTTCGAGCAAGTATAACAAATAGTTATTTCTTTTAGTTTTTTTTCTGATTTTCTCGACTCACCAAGGGTATCATGATTTTATTGCTATTTTCTCTTTGATTTTTGAATTACTAATTTAATATACTATGTCGAGTTTTTTTGTCCGCAAATAATCTCTATAATATTATTTAAGAAGACATTTTTGAAAATGAACTTTGTTTTGTAAGTTATTACATAAAATGTCATTACAAATAACAAAGAATAATTGAAATAGGAAATGGTATAATTGTCTTTTACAATTAGTGGTAAAAATATGGAAAGTATATATTTTGCATTAAAGATGTTATCTACTATATATTTTTAAATAATAATCAATTTATATATTATATTCAAAGAAAAAAATATATTCAAAATCTTAATATATTTTTCACTATAATTTATTATATTTTATTTGAATTAATATCAAAATAAAAGTTGAAAATATTTTACTAATTTTATAAAAAGTTAGACACAAGATTTTTTTTTATTTTTAAAAGAGTTTCTGAACTAACCACAAAATTAGAGTCATTAAACGGTGCATAATAATTAATATAGTTATGTTTTCAAGATTATATGTTTTACGGGTTAGCCCGAATAATATTTTAGTCTACTGCAAAACGGGTTAAATAGACTAATTATTCCGTTTGACAATTTTATATATAACTAGATAAGTACCCGCATATATGCGGGTTTGTAATTTAATATTTTATAACCCGTGAAAAAAATGAAAGATGATAAAATGGAAAACAAAATTAGATCACCCGTGAAAATATCTTATACATAAATTTAGAAACAAAGTTTACGATAAAATAAATATATACATTGAAAGAAAAATTTGGTGAATAGATGCAGTAAATAGTTGTGGATACGATTATTGGATTTTTTTTTTGTAATTGATATAATACCAAATTGTGGTTTATATAGAGGTGAAAAATTAAAATTCTTTTTCTTTTATGATTAATTTTCTTAATTTAAATGGAAAACTACAAAATATTTTTTCCTTACTATATTAATCTTGCCTTTTAGGATAAATTATAAATTAAAACTAATTTGATTAATATTTACTTTAATTCATTTGTTTTTTAAATTAAACTGACACATGTCAATATCTAAATTAACCGTGACAAATGTCATGATCTCGTGAGTGAGAATTATCATACGTGTCACGCTCACATTGAGAGATCCAACTTTATATAATACGATATCTTATTATATAAACATAACTACTTTTTAAAAGAAAACTATAACCCACACTCCAATTGAGAGATCCCACATCACGGTTTGAAAAGGTTAAGATGGTTATTGAGGGTGGAATCTATGAAAATTCCACACTCNTTTTTTTAACTTTGACTTTTCTTTATAATTTTTGTTTAATTTTTCTTAATCTATACATAACTACTTTTTCCATTTACTTTTTAGTATTATGAATCGATTTTAAATCGTATATTAATAATTTTTCTTTTAAGTTTAGAGTATATTTATAATTTTTCTTTTTTAAGTTTGATCGTGATTGTAGATTATAAACTTTTAAGATTCCCTTTGTCACTTTCCTTTATTATAAGTTTTCCTTACTTATACTTATATTTTTTTTTTGTAAGATTGCCTTTTTACTTTACACCTTTTAATATTTACTTTAATTCATTTTTATTAAGATTGCCTTTTTTTAGTTTAACATTTTTTAATATTTATTTTAATTTATTTTTACTTTTTAATTAAATTGACACATGTCAAGATCTAAATTAACAACCGTAACAAATGTCACGATCTCGTGAGTTATAATTTTGCATACGTGTCGCGCTCACGTTGAGGGATCCTGCTTTATATAATAAGATCATGAGTTATGCATACTATAAAATTCAAATAAAAGTAAATTTTCTTAAATTTTAAAACAATTTATTAAAAAAAAATACCCCACGCTAATTATAGCGCGGATTAAATCCTAGTATTATTTAAAATGCCGATATTACTATTTTAATATACTATGCATATAGAAATAGTCTGACACATTATAATGCAAATAATGCTACTCTTTGACTATCTCAAATTTTCATTACGCACTAACTCAAATTCTAGTGCAATGACGAAAGAACAATTTTTGTTGAACGTGGATTTTAAATAAATAACAAAGGGTATTAGAATCTCGTTTTATTAAGTACTAGATAAGTACCCGCATATATGCGGGTTTGTAATTTAATATTTTATAACCCGTGAAAAAATGAAAGACGATAAAATGGAAAACAAAATTAGATCACCCGTGAAAATATCTTATACATAAATTTAGAAACAAAGTTTACGATAAAATAAATATATACATTGAAAGAAAAATTTGGTGAATAGATGCAGTAAATAGTTGTGGATACGATTATTGGACTTTTATTTTTATTTTTGGTGTAATTGATATACTACCAAATTGTGGTTTATATAGAAGTGAGAAATTAGATTTTTTTTTTCTTTTATGATTAATTTTCTTAATCTAAATGGAAAACTACGAAATATTTTTTCCTTACTATATTAATCTTGCCTTTTAGGATAAATTATAAATTAAAACTAATTTGATTAATATTTGCTTAAATTACACATGTCAAGATCTATATTAACTGTGACAAATGTCACGATCTCATGAGTTATAATTATCCTACGTGTCGCGCTCACGTTGAGGGATTCTGCTTTATATAATAAGAGATATATATATATATTAGTAACTTTACATTTTCGAATTATGAATGTGAAATTGAGAAGCTATCAATTTGGTTATCTAGAGGTGAATAATGAGAATTCTTTTTCTATTTAGGATTGTATTCCATTTTAAGTTTGTGTTTTTTTTAAGAATTACTAATTGTTCTTTCCTAATTTATTTATTCTAATTAGTTTTAAGAATTACTAATTTTTTTTAAGAATTACTAATTTATTTATTCTAATTTAAAATATGGTTTTTTAAGTTTGACTTTTATTTATAATTTTTGTTTATTTCTTCTTAATCTAAATATAACTACTTTTTCATTTACTTTTTAGGATTAGGAATCGAATTAAAATCGTATATTAATAATTTTCTTTTTAAGTTTAGAGTATATTTATAATTTTCCTTTTTTAAGTTTGATCGTGGTTGTAGATTATAAACTTTTAAGTTTTCCTTTTTCACTTTCCTTACTTATACTTGTTTTTTTTTTGTAAGATTGCCTTTTTTAGTTTAAACTTTTTTAATATTTACTTTAATTCATTTTTACTAAAATTGCCTTTTTTATTTTAACATTTTTTAATATTTAATTTAATTCATTTTTATTTTTTAAATTAAATTGACACATGTCAAGATCTAAATTAACAATCCTGACAAATGTCACAATCTCGTGATTGAAAAATATCCTACGTGTCACACTCATGTCGAGGGATCCAACTTTATATAATAAGATAAGAGAACTAAAAGATGGAAGTATTTAAAAATTAGAAAGGTGTAGATCTTATTATATAGAGTTTCATTATGGTTGTATATTAATAATTTTCCTTTTTATATAGAGTTTAAGATTGCCTTTTTTAAGTTAAACATTTTTAATATTTACTTTAATTCTAATTTTTCTTTTTTATTATAAGTTTTCCTTTCCCTTTAACATTTTTATTATAATTTTAAACTTATTATTGTTTTTGGTCGTGTTTCCTTTTAACATTTTTATTATAATTTTAAACTTATTATTGTTATGGTCGTGTTTTATTCTTTTGGTCGTGATTATTATTTTTTTGGTCGTGGATGTTTTTTTTTTAAGTGGTTGTTTTATAAGTTTTTTTTTTAAGGTGTAGATCTTATTATTTGTTTTGGTCGTGTTTTATTCTTTTGATTGTGTTTATTATTGTTTTGGCCATTGTTATTTTTTTTAAGTGGTTATTTTATAAGTTTCCTTTTTTTAAGGTGTATATCTTTTTTTCTTTTTTTAAGATTGCCTTTTTAAGTTAAACATTTTTAATATTTACTTTAATTCTAAGTTTTCTTTATTTATTCTTGTTTTTCTTTTTTTAAGATTGCTTTTTTTAAGTTAAATATTTTTTAATATTTACTTTATTTCTTTTTTTTACTTTGTTAATTAAATTGACACATGTCAAGATCTAAACTAACAACCATGACAAATGTCACGATCTTGTGAGTTATAATTATCTTACGTGTCGCGTTCATGTTGAGGGATCCTGCTTTATATAATAAGATTTCGGCAAAATATACGACGAATTAAACCGGTAAAGTCAGAGGTAATAATCTCTTAGGTCCCACAGTGATTTGTAGGATCTCCTTTGAATAAGGAAGGTTTCTCCTATTAATAAGATCTCGAGTTTTGGTAAAAAAAAATTCTTTCGTGGGTTCCGATTAAAAATATTTCCCTTTTTTTCAAAGAAGATACGGAAATCTTCCGATCGGTGCCGACTTAGTTTAGCCGGACTTGATGGACGTTGAGGCTAGTACAAAACCGGTGTGTACTGGTTCTTTGACGGTTATAAACTTTTGTCAATCAAAATTAATTAAACCGATTTTGGTTTAAACCAAATTAAACCGGGAGTGCATAGATTACCAGAAACAATTTTTCTATTTACAGCACAACATTTCTCCTCTAACAAAAAAAAATGACTTTATAATTTCTCGAATTGGGTGTTTGACAAGTTGATTTACCTTTTTGGTGTACATACACACACTGACACACATATTCCACACGTGTGGGAGCTCCTGGACATAACTCATGTAAAGAGAGCATGATGGACTAATAACGTCTGTGTTTGTGTTTGCGTTTGCGTTTATCAATAAAAAAATATAAAAAGTATTTAAAACATTATAATATCCCTTTAATATATACTTATAAAATGCAAACACCTAAACACAAACTAAAAAAGAAAAAGGTTAAAGAAAAGTTCAAGTTTTAAACTCTCATAAAACTAAAAAGCAACTAGAGTTGGATCCGGTTAAGTTATTTTTTTGACCTAACTCCGGTCAAGTTAACACAATTTTTTTTTTTTTTAATGAGGTAGTTTAAATTTTTGTGTTTTTTGTAACTAGTTTAAATTTTTGTTTCGTCCGGTTCAGGTGACTTTCGAAATTAAAAAAAAAAAGATAAGTTGTTTTTTGGTCAAAAGATAGGTTGTGATAAACTATCAAAAGATAAATACATCTATCTTATTATATATTCTTATTATATAAAACAGAATCTTTTAAAGTTAGTAATTCGCATAATCACGACATGTGTTAAATTAATCGATCAGATTTTGATATATATTTAACTAATTTCCAATTATATTTTGATACATGTTTGATAAATTTCCAATTATATTTTAATACATAATATTAACAATAAAAAATAAAATCTGTAATTGATTCTTAATCTTAAAATATAAAAGAAAAAAATAGTTATGTTTAGATTAAGAAAATTAAACAAAAATTATGAATAAAAATCAAAGTTTAAAAAAAGAAGGGAAAACCATATTTCAAAAAAAAATTTGGCTTCTATCTCTTCAAGGTAAAACTTACAAAACGTATATTTACTTTGTCGGTGTTTTGTTATTATAAATTTGTTTCAAAGTTCACTCCATATTCATATATTGTCTTGGTTTTAAAATTAATTGTTTTCATAGATATAAGAATAAGATTTGTGTTTATTAGTTTGATTTTCAATTTGTAGATTAAACTGAAAATTTGCATTGATTAAAATAGTTAAGTAAGGAGAATAGTTTTTGACTTTCTTGTTTTTTTTTTTTTTTTTTCATAGAAAACATATATAAAGAGAATAAAATTGAATATGATGAAAAAAATTTATTCACTCTGATTGGAAAAAGTGATGTATAATCATTGAAAATCATTTAAAATTACCACAACCAATATGTTACATGACAAAAATTCGGTGTTTACCGCTTCAAGATAAAACTGACAAAAATATCTTTAATTCGTCGATCTTTTGTGATTTTAAATTAGTTTCAAAATTCAATTCATTTCATATTCATATATTATCTTGGTTTCAAAATTAAAGTTGTCATGAATAAGAAAGCAAAAGTTGTGTTTAATAGTTTATTTTTCAATTTAGTAGATTAAATCAGAAATTTGTATTGGTTAAACTAGTTAAGAAAATACAATAACTTTTAATTTTATTACTTTGTTGTTATTTTCATAGAAAACATATATAAGGAGGATGCAATTGAAAATGATGAAAAACTTATTTTTTTGATTTAAATATCT
Organism: Eutrema yunnanense; assembly: GCA_002933935.1. Lineage (NCBI taxonomy): Eukaryota > Viridiplantae > Streptophyta > Magnoliopsida > Brassicales > Brassicaceae > Eutrema > Eutrema yunnanense. The sequence continues at coordinate 27,123 of PKML01042141.1, read as the reverse complement.
GATGTATAATCTTTTATTTTTGGGTAATACTATGTTTTTAAATAACATTTGATTAATTTTTTATATTTTTAATTGGTTTTAGTATATTAATTTATAAGTGTTCGACCAAATAATACATTTTTTTTTAAACAGGACATAATTTTCTCTATAATCAACTATAGTCTAGAAAATTAGCGTTTAAAAAGGTTTTTTTTTTTTTTTAAAGGCAAAGGTGTCATGATTGATTTCAATTATTCCGAGTTATCATCACAAAATAATTAAATTTCCTTATTTACGTTGGGAATTTCATAGTAAAATTAGTAATATATATTTGAAAATGATTTTTTAACAGTCGTATCGTACGGCAGATATTTGTTTCCCTTTCTTCTTATATCATCCGCTTCCTCCGCTTTCACATGAGCAAGCCAGATAAAGAGACTAAACCCTAATCCCTCTCACTCTCTCCCTCTCTTCTAAATCATCTCTCTGCGAGCATCCATGTCGATACAAGAAGCTTCCGCTACTGATTTACCCCTGAAGAGATCCAGAGAAGAGGAGGATAACGGCGCCGCCATGGAAACGGAGAATACCTCCGCCACCGGCATCGATAACGGCGGAGGAGAGACCAAGGAGCCTTCTTGCATATCTTCTGTTATTCCTGGATGGTTCTCCGAGATGAGTCCCATGTGGCCAGGTTTCGTCTTCCTCCTTTGAATCTCGTTGTTGTTTCCTTTTCTGATGTTTGGTCACAAAAACGGGATTTTGAATTTCCTAAACACTCTTTGGGTTTTCTCGTGTCAACACTCTTTTCTGAAGCTGTGCCCAAAATTTCACCTTTTGATCTGACCCGTTAAATAATTCCATCTTCGCCATTGTTTGAATGAATCTACTCGGTTGCTCTGTTTCTTTAGTCTTTGGTAAACGCACATTCTTCGGAAATGGAAAATTTGAATTTACCCGTTAAACGATTTGAACTTTCTTCTGAAGCTGTGCCCAAAAGGCAAAAGTTCACTTTTTGATCTTACCCGTTGAATCTACTCGAGTGCTCTGTTTCTTTAGTCTTTGGTTGAATGATTCATTACCTTTGGCACAGTGCAAGAACTCTTCTTCGAAATCTTTGTTTGAATTATGGTAATCCTTTGTGAAGCTGATTTCTGATATCTGAGGTTTGTTCTTCTAAATAAATGGTTGTAGGAGAGGCACACTCTTTGAAGGTAGAGAAAATTCTATTCCAAGGAAAATCAGATTACCAAGATGTGATAGTTTTCCAGGTAACAAAGACAGACTTGCTATTCACAGTCTCCAAGTTTGGTGCCCTTTATGAACTTCAACTTTTGGTGAATTTCTCTTCAGTCTGCGACATATGGAAAGGTTCTGGTTTTGGACGGAGTGATTCAACTCACAGAAAGAGACGAATGTGCGTATCAGGAAATGATCACTCACCTTCCCTTGTGCTCTATCCCCAACCCCAAGAAGGTGAATTGCACATTGTTTCACTTTTGGTAAAGTAGGGTGAATAGTTTTACTTTTCAAAAAGCTGAGCAACTAGAGTTTGTCTGTTAGTTTATGATCATAAGACTTATTTGAGATGGGATAAATTAAAGTGATGATCCTTGATGAACTAAAAATGCTGTCTTTTTGTTGTTTTTTGGCAGTAAAACACTAGTTAAGTGGGGGTTTCTAATGGAACCCTTTCTTCTTTTCAGGTCCTGGTCATTGGAGGAGGAGATGGAGGAGTCTTGCGGGAAGTGGCACGCCATAGTTCTGTCGAGCAGATTGACATTTGTGAAATCGATAAAATGGTGGTTGACGTGAGTCGTCACATTCCTTTCATCTATTCCGCATCCTGCATTACATTAAGATGTCTACTTAAGTTTTAATATGCTTTTTCCCCTTATGGGATCTTCTTCAGGTGTCTAAGCAATATTTCCCTAATGTAGCAGTTGGATATGAGGATCCCCGTGTCAACCTCATTATCGGCGATGGTACACAATGCTCTGCTTATATCTCTTTTTTAAAACTGTTCTGATCAGTTTAACCTGGCCATTTTTGCAGGTGTTGCTTTCTTGAAGAATGCCGCTGAAGGAACCTATGACGCAGTTATTGTTGATTCATCAGATCCGATTGGTCCAGCAAAAGAGCTATTTGAGAAACCATTCTTTGAGTCAGTGAACAGAGCACTTCGTCCTGGTGGAGTTGTGTGCACACAAGCTGAAAGCATGTGGCTTCACATGGACATCATCGAGGACATTGTTTCTAATTGCCGTGAGATATTCAAAGGATCCGTGAACTACGCTTGGACCAGCGTTCCAACTTACCCGAGGTCTCTGAATTGTTGAAACCCTTTGCTTTCTTTCGCGTTTGTTTCGAGAGTCTGAATGCATTTTGCTATCCGATTTTGCAGTGGAGTCATTGGATTCATGCTTTGTTCAACGGAGGGACCACAGGTCGATTTCAAGAAACCAGTGAACCCAATCGATGCTGATGAGAGCTCTATCAAATCACACGGACCGTTAAGGTTTTACAACTCCGAGGTACGAAAAGTTGAATCAGTATAGCAATCATTTCAGGGCTTTGTGTCATCATCGTTAAATTGATTGAATCTTTTGGGTTGCAGATTCACTCAGCTGCTTTCTGCTTGCCCTCTTTCGCCAAGAAGGTTATTGATGCCAAAGCCAATTAGAGCATGTCCAGCAATGATTTTTGCTGGGTTTCATAGGCCAAAAAATAATTTTAAAATGGATTTGGAAATAAAACTTTGTTTGAAAGTATCACTCTGTTGAGTTAAATGATACGGTATCATTGTATACGTGGCAGGATGTTATTGGCTCCGTGTAATTATCAGATAAGGGGAAGAGAGAAAACAAAGATACCGATACCGGTATCACTGCTGGAAACAAATTTACTATAAGTATCATAATAAATCTCAACCAATAAAAAAATATAAAAAATAATATTAAAAAAATGGTTATGAAACTTTGTGAGTTTAATGGGTGCACATGGCCTTAGAAAGAAGAAACAAATTCGTTTGCTTACGAGAAGTTTCATGTGGAAGTGATGATGATGATCTTTTCCAAAATAAAAAGTTCCAAATTTTTAGAAATGAAATGTAATGTTCGTTCCATTTGTGACTGCACTGAGCTGCAAATAGCAATTACGATATCCATTTTTTTTTTCTAGCTTTGCACATATTTTAAAATCCTTTTTAAACATTATCCATCTTTAATCTTCTAAGTTATAATAAAAGCTGGAGACTTTTGATCGACAATGTAATTTAAAAACCCAAAAGTATTTGCTTACCACTCTAAACTCTCACTGCACTTCGAATATAAGCATAGCACCTCAGAGAGTTAGAGGGTCTGTTCGTCTGCAGGTTGCGGTTGTGCTTGTGGCCAAGCGGTGTTCGTTTACCAGTTACAGTTTCATGCGGCTGTGACTAGACGTTGCGATCTACGTTCAAATTTTCTGGACGTTAAAATTATTTAGTGTTGCGTTGCGATCAGTCGCAGCGACTAGCCGTGTGGCTACCAAACAAACAACAACAGCTAACCGCAGCTGCAGCCGTCTGGGACTGACAAACGAACGGACCCGAAACCAATTTTTTAATAAAATTGAATTTTAATGGGCCTTAAAAAACAAATCGGTTTGGGCTTACATCATCATCGGCCGTCCAAAATAGTAAGGTTATCCAACAGATTTCGTACACGTGTATATTCATACTGTCCACGTCCGGCGTTATAATTAAAACAAAGACGTTGACCATCATATACACGTGTGTAACGTCTTTGTTTTTTAAATTACATCAACAATTAAAAAATCGGTCTGTTCACATCGACCGTTACATCACAATATTACATCAACAATTAAACATGACCCTTTTTTAAAGTTCCAAAAACATGACCATTTTTTATTATATTTTGCCTTTCGTGATGATAAACTTCACCTAAATCATCGATTTTTTATTTTATTTATTTATTATGTTTGACCATTCGAAATCACTTGCATCTTTTCCTAGCAGGACTAATTCCTCGACGACGATCGAGGATGATAAATCACTTTGGTAACATATTGTAACACCGTTCTTTTTGCAAATCTACTGCTATATATCAGTTAAATTAACCATACTTTAATAGTTTACAAAGAATTTACTTTAGAAGTCCTAACGTTTGTGGTCAAGTGGTAGGGATGGACATTGGATGCTACCATGTTTATGGGTTCGATCCTTCTGTTATGCGAAACGAACATATATTTATTTCAGACATCTACATGGATATGGGCTCATGCATTAGGACCCATTTAAAAATCCGGGAAGAGGCTTATCTGTGGGTTACCTTTCCCCAATGATTAATCTGAACCCCTTCATAAACCTGGGATTATTATAAGTCACCAAAATTTTTTTTAATTTTAGAAATAAATAACTTATATATGTACATAGTGGATTTTAAATTCAAGTGAAGGATGCTATTAGGGTTTTATTTTTCCAACAGGATATAGATATAGTAGTAAGGTTTAACCATCTATGCAGAGTTTTTTTTTAACTAATTAGTTGTCCCATATTGTTTTTTTTTAATTAATTATCCTATAATTGTTTGTAAAGTAAGAGCAGCCTCAATGGAGACAGAAGTCTTCCGTTTTTTTTTTTCCTTNTTTTTTTTAAAAAAAAAAAAAAAAAAAAAAGATTTTTTAAAGTCGCAGCGAATCACGCTGCGACACGTGGCAAAAAAAAGAAAACCTTATGTCTCGCGGAAGACACAAACTCGCTCGGGAATGATGATTTTTGCGGGCCCCACGCGGAAGACATATCACTTTGGCCTCCAATGAGGCTGCTCTAACGTATATATTAACCGATGTAGAAAAGAAAATAACAAACATATTGATGGGTGCTTGTATACATTGAAAATGTCTTGATGACATGATGCTAATGAGTATTGATCCGAAATAATATTGTTGTCGGATGCGATTGCATCATAAGATTTGTCGGCTTAGAGGATTGCAATATAATTTTAATTTTAATTAGGTTATTGTTGTTATGTGGCTCTAAACGCTTCCCACGTCTTCTAAAAGGAAAAAAAAAAAATCAAAAGGCGTGTAGATAAAGTAATATGATAAACGACATAGGCCAACAATATGGAAACGTTTTTTATTTTTTCGTCGACAAACAATTACATTGATTTAATTTTAATTAGGTTATTGTTGTTATGTGGCTCTAAATGCTTCCCACGTCTTCTAAAGGGGAAAAAAAAAAAATCAAAAGGCGTGTAGATAATGTAATATGAATATGATAAACGACATAGGCCAACAATATGGAAATGTTATATTTTTTTTTTCATTACAAACAATTACAATGATTTCAAATTGAAGTTACAAAGTTTTAACTTTTGAAAAACAAATTATTACATAAAAAAATATATATGCCATATAATAAAAAAATATATAACAAAATAAGTGAATTTGACGATGTTTTTCATATCGCTAACGAAATGAGATCCGTTATTTCCTTCTCCGTATTCGATCGTAATCTAATGCGAATTGTGTGCATAGTTAGCATTACTTGACTAAACATTTGAATTGCACACCGCATGACAAAATCCGATGCTTCCAAAGATAGTCCTGAAACTTCGGCAATCTTATACCAACGATTCCGTATCAGTCTTTTTAAAATATTTTGACTTTTTTGTTCTGCAGATTCGATATATAGAAAACCTTATTCCTTCTTCTAACAAAATATTTTTTTCGAGTGATTCTATGATCAAAAACCCAAGTGAAACCTTCATACCACGGGATAGGAAGACAATCACCGGTTGATAACAGGACTTTCTACCGAAGGAGAAAAAACTCACCGGAAATAAGTACTCTACTAAGAGAGACATCGAAGTTCCACCGAACTATCACTAGGATAAACAAAGAAAGATAGCGGTTCCACTTACCAAAAAAACTGCCATCAACGAATTTGATTAAGCAAAGTGCGTAGATCATTTTTTTGATTTTGAAATTCTACAACCCATGTCTGAATGGGAACACATGACAACAGATCCCGGTGAAATTGTACTGGTGGTGTGTACATATTTACAATCACCACGACAAAACGATGTGGAAACCACCATAGGATCAACAAATCAAAAGCCCAGAAATTCACAAGAGACAAATTAATCATATCAGAGATGATCGGCAATTGCATCGCGGAAGAAGAGAATTTGACCCAATATGATTCGAAAACCTCTCTACCAATTGAAGGATGTCACCGTCTTTGATAACGATTTATTGGAATAAACTTATTTACAAACACAAGAAATACAGCTGGCGCCAGAGGCGACGCCGGCCAGAGAGAAAAAAAAGTTGAAGAGACGCTTAGAAACCGCTATGTCTGAGAATAGGCTATCGCGAGAGAGAAGAGACTCTTCGTTTAATCTAGTTCCATTGTTATTCTCTTAATGGAAACATATGTTTTATAGGGTGAAAAATCGTCATGTGGATGTAGGGATGTAAATTAGGGCTAAAGCCCAGAGCCCAACCCAGTCCTGAAAATTACCGAGTCTGAACCTAAAAATATAGGCCTAAAAAAATCGGGCCTTTCGGGCTAAATGGTTTTTTAGACTTAGCCCGGCCAGATTCAGACTGGCCCATAAAACCCAAAAATAAATATTTTAATTGAGTTAGATGTTTTGTTTAAGAATTTAATTGTTTAAAATATGGAGTATTTTCTATATATTTTTCATTGATCGAACACCCTAATTTTTTAGTTGTGTCTTATTATAAATTTCATAATCTACATTTAGTATTTGTGTACATGTTTTGAACAATAAAAGAAATTATTTTCTACCTAGACACGTTAAAACATTAATTTGTATGTACAAGCATTTTGTTAGATGGGTTTACGTTTTGTGATCCAAATAACATTATAATTCATTCATATTTATTTCATATTTTTAAAATTATAATCTATAGATTTTTAATGATATTTCTATACGATTTTTACATGTCAAAAAAACCTTAAAAGCCTGGAATAGCCATATAGCCTTGTTCAGATCGGACCGGATTTTAGAATATAGGCCCGATTATTTTTTGGACCGGACCGGACTCAAAGATATACGATCTTTGCGAGTTTCGGGTCGGATTTGATCGGATCGGACCGACCCGATTGACATCCCTATGTGGATGTATCCATTAAAAATAAAATATTTTGCAAATAAAATCAAACACGTTAAAATTTAGAAATATTCGTGTGGTGTTTTCCAAGTATTCAAGATAATTAAATCAGTATTTAAATCATAAATTTTGGTAAACCCCCAATAAAAAAATCAAAAAATAGAAAATAAATATAATCATATTACTCTGATCATATAAAACAAAAATATACAGCATAATTTATTATTTTTGAGTTTTTCTAATAAAAGACGAGAATATTTTCGAGTTGGAAGGGAAAAGAGTTTACGTATAGAGAGATAAAGAGATCATATCTTCTCCAAGTGGGAAATGTGTTGAGTTTTACATAGGTCAGATTACTATAACTTTTACCCAACGGTAAAGTATTGCCAATCAAACCTAAAAAAAAGTACACAATAACTGTTTAAATTTCAAAACAAGTTTATGAAAATAACGGTAAAGTTTATGAAAAACAAGTTTAGTAATTCGTACTAGTGTTGTCAACATATCATTATCCGGATTAAAATATAACTGATGATAAAAATAATAAGCTGATTAAATTAGAGCTCCACCAAATAATGATGTCATCGATCGGCGGCTAAATATGTCACTAAGTGTAACTAATTAAAAGGCAACATTGTAGATGTTAACGTAATCACAGTCGTAATATGCTCTAATGATGCAAACTCCGGGAAGCAGCGACAAAAGAACCATTACCTAACAAAAGTAGGAAACTCTATTGTGATTTGAACAATCATCAAATAGTTTATCCCATTATAATTTGTTTATTATATATAGATAAATAGTTACGAATCAAACATATTAAAAATAGACAAAAGACAAATCACGACCACCTCTAGTTGAAATTGATCTTTCGAGTTAACCCCGACATTTATGTTGTTAAATGATGTCTTATATAAGGTCCGATTAGGTATTGTGTATGTAGTGGATCATATGTGATACTATTTTGATTCTACTAAAAATGGATGAAAACAAAGACAGACATCAGATTAACTATTACCTCGATCACTACAAAAAAAAAATTGTGTTTTACATTATTTATTTTACATATTTGTATTAGTTATAAATGATGTAAAAAAAATTTACATCACTTAAATAAATAATTCTGAAAGTGGTAATACAAATATTTACATCATTTGTGAAAATATTTTACATCAGTTGCTTAAAATGATATAAATATTTGCATCATTTGCTTAAACTGATGTAAATATTTATATCAGTTGCTTAAACTGATGTAAAATATTTTCACAACTGATGTAAATATTTGCATTACCACTTTCAGAGTCACTTATTTAAGTGATGTTTAATCAACTGATGTAAATATTTGCATCGATTATTGTAATCAATGTTAATTTGTGTCGGTTGCAAAAAATAATGTTACAGATTTGGATCAATTAATATAAATGATGATAATATTACATTATAATTATCAAATTTAAAATATGTGTAATAATTTAATAATTTAAAATTATTACTAACTTTTATAAATTATTTTAATTAATTTATAAATTATTTCAAAAATAGTTTATTTATTTTTATGTAAGATAATACATCAATATTGGTTTTTAGAATATGTAGATAAATTGTAGTTATTTATAAGAAACAAAACTTCTCACTTCCTTCCTTAGTTGTCGATGTGGGACGAACATCAAAAGTAATTAAAAACATATATAATTTATTAAAAATTTATTAGCATCATTTTTTTATTGATGTAATATTTGTATCAATTTTTTAAATGATGTTAACAAAGAACTGTAGATGCATTGCTTATCTAATCGATGTGCATTCATATTTTTGTATCATTCTTCATAAAGTGATTCAAATTAATAAAAAAAATTGTATCATTTAAGATTGAATCAATGTTAAGTTAATTAATAGTAAAATCAGTTATCATAAATGATGTTAAACTTTATTTTTTATATCAATTACTAATAAATGATTAAAAATAATATCATTTACTTTTGTGATACAATTTAAGTGATGTAATACATTTTTTTTTTTGTAGTGAGTATACAACAACAAAAATAATCGATACATTATAGTAATATGGTGATTATTGGTGAATGTCGACCTGACATTTTTATGAAGTGATTAACGAATATTGTGTACTCTATAATTTTATATATACCGAACTCATATATATGGTGATTTGGTATCCAAATTAAGGGTGTTTAATATCAGATAATAGTATGTAGAATTCTTGTACCTGCGATTAATATTTGGAATACATTTTTAAAGAATGAGTTATATATTTCGAATTTTCGATTATCGGATAAGGTAAAAGTAATTCGGACATTTAAAATTATTAGCTGAACTCTAAAAAATCGGTTAAACCGGATTTGGATTCATGTATTATGGGTAGTTACATGTAATTACAATTATTATTTTTTATTGGTAAATTTAAATATTTTAGATACTCTTTTTTTAATTACCCAAACATGTAATATAATTCATATAATTTGGAATAAAATTATTTGAAATGTATTTTTATTCGTCACGATAACTTAGCATGATCCAAAAAATAATTACTCTGATCCTATCTAAAAAATTCAGATAATTCGAATGGTATACATATACGAGATAAGATCAGATAGTCCGATCCAAAATACACAAACTGATGGTTTTATTTGAACTCTACCTCTACATGTACTGAATGGACCTGATTTTGCAGTTTAATTTCTCTTATTATTATTATTATTATTATTATTATTATTATAATAATATATTATTATTATTATTATTATAATATATTATTATTATTATTATAATATATTATTATTATTATTATTATTATTATTATTATTATTATTTGTTTCTATCGTTTATTATTACGGTTTTGGCTAAACTCTTTTTTCAACATATATAGGTCATTAACCAAGTTGTTGGTGGTCGGGTGGTTCCCTTCCTGCGGTGAGTGTCGGCTATGTTGGTCTAGGCCAGAGATCGATTCCCCGCGGGAGCGAAATTAATTACCAGGACAAGCACTTGGCCAAGTGGGGCATTATAAGTGGGCTGTGTCACTCCCACCCGGAAGATTAGTCTGGACTTTTGGACTTAGGATTACTCCCGGGGGGACGAAAGACATCAAAAAAAAAAAAAAAACATATATAGGTCATTCTTTCAAAAAACAAAATAAAACATATATAGGTCATTTATAAATTCATGCAATGCAATGGACAATTTATGTATGTTCAAATATGACATACTCTCTCCGTTTTATATTACTTATCGTTTTAGATTGTTTTACGTAAATTAAAAAAAAATTCAATTTTCTGTTTTACTATTCATTAATATATTATATACTATAATCATACTAATTAATAAGCTAAATGAGTAAGGATAAAAGTGAAAATATTATCAAACATTTGCATTGAAAACATAAAACGATTTATAATATGAAACAAAATTTAAGTTCTAAAACGACAAGTAATATGAAACGAAAAAAATAAGATTTAAGAATTTTATGGTCCGTTGATCATGGAAGTAGTCAACTATGTAGCACTTCAGTATGTTTCTACCAAAACCGATCGGATCAGCCGATATGATATATCACAAAAACAAAAAAAATGACATAAGAAGAGATAAGAAAGAATCGAATCACTAACAATTGTTGTTTGTGAAACTGTAGAACACTTCACGTTCTTTGCACACGTGTATGTCCAATATCGCACGCCATATTAACCGGGATTCCAAATGTTTTATGATGTGTCCAGAAGGTTACCACATGGAAACCGGTTAGTCGAAATAAACGCTTGTAACTGTTGATATATTTATTATTCATGCCGCGTGGATTATTTCTAATTCAATTATAAGTACACTTGTTCGTTTCATCAAACCCAAAATAACAACACCAAATTACCATTAAATATAGGGGATCGATTGGAATCTGATTCGGATTATAAGCTTTATTATTCCATGTTCGAATAATCGCAACTGAAATCGAAGCGAATCAAATTGACGAAAAGAAGACGGCTAATAAAAAAAATATCCAAATTAATGAGATACTTTGTTAGAAAGCGAAAAAAACTTAGATAATAAAGACCATATATTCGCTTTATAATTTATTTATTTTTTGATAAAGATTCGCTTTATAAGTTCAACATGAATGGTCTTAATAATTCGATAAAGCTTCAATTTAATTATTTAACTTCAAATTATTCATGAATATGTGGATCTCTATGTAGACACATAATTGTACAAATGTTTAAAAGGGCGTCTATATTTGGATGATAATGCCGTCAGCTTAATTTTGGCCTTTTTCGTAACAGAGAAAATGGAATAAATGTAAAACATCAAATTAGAGAGGACCCATAAATGAGTCCATTTCTCTCCATACCATACAAAACCTCAAATTAATTGAATTTTATATATTTACATAGTTTATCTGTTCAGTGGCGTAATACCACTTTAGCCAAAAAGTAGTTACTAAAGGGAATTATTCTGTTATATATTATTGATAAATACATGGCTGCTTAAGTGAGAAACACATGAGTGTTTTTGGATATCATATTACATCTATATGTTAGGTTAATAATAATATTATAAATTGTGCCCCCAAAAAAAAGGTGAAAATTTTAAATAAATAAAAAGTATTCAATAATTTACTGTGTAAGTTGATTTAACTATCACCAATTCGTAGAGCATGAATATCATCAATAGGTGTGTTAAATATTATAAGGCTTGAGCGGTTTTTACATTTGTTTTTGTTTGTTTATTTGTTTATTCTTGGTTTTACATTTATCGCCTAAAGAAATATCATAAGAAAAACTTAACGAAAATTCAAACATAGCCAGAAGGATAACTCGAATTTGAACAGTGGGTATTGAGAACTTTTACCTCGGTCAACGGATATCCCAACCTTTTGTTTCGATCATTATTTTTAAATTATAAATTTCAACCTTTTGTTTCGATCATTATTTTTAAATTATAACTAGTAATTAATTAGCGCATAGTTTTTTATAAATTAAACTTTGAAATATATTAAAGAAAATATTACCACTATCTCATTTATAAATTAGTTTCGTAGTCTAAAAAGATTGTCACTCTCGCTTCCCGAAAAGTTTTAGCTAGCTGATGCAAGATTATGTTCTCAAAAATTCTCAGATTTCTAGATGACTAAATAGCCCAACATATCCAAGGGAGAATAGGTCCCGACCCGATCCCTGTTGGAGGAAGGCTTATCCAACTTTTCGAGGTTTGAAAACCGGCTAAAAAAATCGTGGAAGAGATTCATATCAATAGCACTGTTTAGAGGAAGCAATTTCCATACTTGTTGCGCAAACGAGCAATGGAGAAATAGGTGGGATGCAGTTTCGACTTCTCCACAATGTAACTTGAGTTTTGAAGTAGGCCTTGTTTTATAAGGTTTTCACCGACGGGGAGTGCACCTTTGACTATTTTCCACAGGAAAACTTTAAGTTTAGGTGAGATTCGTTCATACCAGATTTTTGAATTCCAATTTATGTCGGGATCGTGGATTTGAAGGTCTTCTGCAGCGGCTTTCTCCGAGACAGCAGCGTGATAACCATATTTTGTGGAGTAGACACCTAACTTAGTAGATAACCAAACATAACACTCATCGACCCTTTTTAAGCTCGACTTAATGCATAGAATGTCGCTTTCTAAACCTAGAAGGAGTTCCCAGATCTTGTGGCGATCCCACTCATTAGACTCAGCTTGCATCATGTCTGACACAAGGAGATCTTTTGAGTGAAGTGAGGGAGGACCCACTGGTCGTTGGGGCTTAGAAAGGGACAGCCAAAAATCATTCCAAACGCTCGTTTCTTTTTCATTTCCGATTGCTTTGACGAGGTTTGAATTGAGAAGATCTTGACCTACTAGGATGCTTTGCCAACCGTGCGATGCAGATGAAGGAGAGGATACAGTGATGAAGCTCTTGTGATTGCAGTATTTACCGAGAAGCACACGAGCTAATAAACACTTTGACTTTGTTAGGATTCGCCAACTTAGCTTTGTTAGTAAAGCGTCATTGAAATATTTTCACGTCTTACATTCAAAATTTCTAATTAAATTTTGTGTATTTTTTATATTTTTGTTCTCTTGTCTTTTTAACTATTATTTTTGGAGATACCATATTTAGTTTTTTTTAATATATATTTTAAACAATTTAGTAGCCGACAAAAAGAAAACGATTTAGTAACATAAAAATCAATCGATGAGTAAAGTTGGGTGTGACTAAATAGAGCGAACAATAGTAATTTATTTTTCTTCTTTTCGTTCTATATATATATAAAAGTAATTTCTTTTTTCTTCTTCTTTTGTTTCTCTCGCTTTATAATTTGTCTTCAAAGCTGAGCATAACCATTTATTTGAAGTTATGTGATAATTTACTTTATAGAAAGCTTAAACTATATGAATCGACATCCCACTTATCAAGCACCACACTTTCTCGTTTCCTTTTTTTCACTCTCGAGAGTCGACGCACTTAGCTTCCCACATTTTTAATTTCCTTCATAATTACACTATTTTTTTAATTATACACATTCGAAGAATCATTATTAATCATAGTTATCCCAATTAATAATATAACTAAAATTATTAGCATATAGAGTTTGACTAATCAATTTGTTGAAGTAAACGCAAATATGTATATTCTCGAATTATATAATATCAACGGGAAAATCAAAGAAAATCGCCTCTATACATCTCCTGAAAAGCCGAAACAAAATCTCTCTTTCTCTCAAGTAAAGCAAACTTCAAAAATTGGTTAACCCAACAAAAGAGAGAAAAATAAAAAAAAGTCGCTCTCTTTCTCTTAAAAATCTCGCCTTTTTTTCGTCCGAATCCAGAGAAACACATAACGTGTTCTCCTTTCACGATTTTCTCGAATTTTCTCGCATTTTCCTCTTACCTTTAATTTGTGTTTTAACCTCGGACTTTCTTTTTCAAACTTCCTTCTTTCCTAACCATTCTCGGTCGCTCAACTGTTCAGTTTCTGAGTGGTAATAACAACATCGGAAAATTCAGAAAAAAAAACGGTGTAGCTTTCAACACAATTGCTTCGTTGAGATTCGCTATTTCTTTTTCTTTTTTTTGGCATCTGTAATGTTTTGAATCCGATTTGCAAAAATTCATGGACTTGTCGAATTCCTGAGTTTGCCCAAAAACCCACCATGGATACCGAATCCGGAAGTTATCAGAACATCATCAAGGTGAGTAGTCAGATTTGAGATCGATCTCGAAAAGTTCTCGTCTTTCGGGAGTTACTCTTCCTTGTAATCATCGATTCTGAAAAACACCCTTTTTTTAATTTAAATTCGTTTGATTGCAGAAGGAATCGTGGAGAACAGTATTGACATTAGCGTATCAGAGCTTAGGAGTTGTATACGGAGATTTGAGTATCTCTCCTTTATACGTCTACAAAAGCACATTCGCTGAAGACATTCATCACTCTGAGTCCAACGAAGAGATCTTCGGTGTCTTGTCTTTCATCTTCTGGACAATCACTCTCGTCCCTCTCTTCAAATACGTCTTCATAGTCCTCAGAGCAGACGACAATGGCGAAGGAGGCACTTTCGCTCTCTACTCGCTCCTCTGTCGACACGCCCGAGTCAACTCGCTCCCGAGTTGCCAGCTGGCAGACGAGCAGCTCATCGAGTACAAGACCGACTCGATTGGTTCGTATTCGTCGATTCCTCGATCGGGTTTCGCGGCGAGTCTGAAATCTACGCTTGAGAAACACAGGGTGTTGCAGAAGATTTTGCTCCTTCTTACTTTGATTGGGACTTGTATGGTGATTGGCGATGGTGTTCTTACGCCTGCGATTTCCGGTAAATCTTTTAAAAAATTGTTTCTTTGACTCGTTCTTGTTTGATGTCCTGTCTTTGTCAAAGACAAAATCATTGCTTACACTGTTCAGTTTTTTTTTTGTTCGTCTATTACAGTTTTTTCGGCAGTATCAGGTGTTGAGCTTTCAATGGCTAAGGAGCATCACAAGTGTGAGTTTTTTTCACTATTCTTGATTAGTTTCATATGCTGTTCTAAAATCTAGTCAATCTTGGTGGACAATTTTGTTAGTTCATCGATGGTTTTGGTCACAGATAGATTCTGCTTTAAAAATGGTATCGAAAGTCCTCGTTTTCTTTACTCAATCGTGGAGCCCTTTATTCCCACCATCTGTTCATTCGATTGCTTGACAGAGTTTTGCACGTAACACGAATTAAATATCGTATACACATCGCTTTCGGTTTTCCGGAATTTTAGTGGCCCACGCTATTGAATAGGTGTTTGGATTGTTCTCTGCACATCAAGTGGATATATATATACCAAAACTAAACGTCCATCTTCTTCCTGAAAATTCTCATCTATCCATAATTTGGATCTTAGTGTCACCAACTCTTTGACTGAACATTTTAACTTTATTTAGTTCCACATCATGTTCAATGACCCTTGAAGTTGTTAAAGTTTTAACCTTTAATAAAAGGTTATTGAGATTGTGTCTTAAACTTTTTCTCTGTTTTTTTTTGTTTTGTTTATGCAGACGTAGAAGTCCCTGCTGCTTGTATAATTCTGATAGGTTTGTTTGCGCTCCAGCATTACGGCACACACAGGGTCGGGTTCTTGTTCGCCCCAGTGATTCTGTTGTGGCTAATGTGCATTAGCGCCATCGGTGTTTACAACATTTTCCATTGGAACCCACATGTGTACCAAGCGCTCTCTCCTTATTACATGTACAAGTTCCTCAAGAAAACTCAAAGTAGAGGTTGGATGTCTCTTGGTGGGATCTTGCTCTGCATTACAGGTTCTGAAGCAATGTTTGCGGATCTTGGTCATTTTTCTCAACTCTCAATCAAGGTTTCGAATTTTCCTCTTCTCTATTTTTCCTTCTTTAACATTCGTTTTCTTGGGATGACCGTGCTCTTGTTGCAGATTGCTTTTACGTCACTTGTTTACCCGTCCTTGATACTCGCCTACATGGGACAAGCAGCTTATCTCTCCCAGCATCATGTTATCGAAAGCGATTACAGAATCGGGTTTTATGTATCTGTACCTGAGAAACTAAGATGGCCAGTTCTTGTGGTTGCCATACTCGCTGCTGTAGTTGGAAGTCAAGCAATCATCACCGGAACATTTTCGATCATCAAACAATGCTCTGCATTGGGATGCTTCCCCAAAGTGAAGATCGTCCATACTTCATCCAAAATCCATGGTCAGATTTACATCCCTGAGATCAACTGGATCTTGATGATCCTCTGTTTAGCTGTCACCATCGGTTTCAGAGACACCAAGCGGTTGGGTAATGCTTCAGGTATATAACACAATCATATACTATATCTTCAGGTTAAGGTGTTCATATATACAAACAAACCGAAACTAGTATGGTAACTATTTTTTAGAAACCAAAATCTAAAAGACCAAATAACTCAACTGTTGATAATGTTTTTCAGGTTTGGCGGTTATAACCGTTATGCTGGTGACGACGTGCCTGATGTCACTAGTGATCGTACTCTGCTGGCACAAGAGCGTCCTCTTCGCAATCGCATTCGTCGTATTCTTCGGCACAATCGAAGCTCTCTACTTCTCAGCTTCCCTAATCAAATTCCTCGAAGGCGCGTGGGTCCCGATCGCCCTCTCCTTATGCTTCCTAGCCGTGATGTGCACGTGGCACTACGGAACCCTCAAGCGGTACGAGTTCGACGTCCAAAACAAAGTCTCGGTCAATTGGCTCCTCAGCCTCGGTCAAACACTCGGGATTAAACGTGTCCGCGGCATCGGACTCATCCACACCGAGCTTGTTTCCGGTGTCCCTGCGATCTTCTCTCATTTCGTCACCAACCTCCCTGCTTTCCACGAGGTTCTCGTATTCCTCTGCGTCAAATCCGTCCCGGTCCCGCACGTCCGTCCCGAGGAACGGTTTCTAGTCGGCCGCATGGGCCCAAAACAGTTTCGGATGTACCGGTGCATCGTACGGTACGGGTACCGCGACGTCCACAAAGACGACATTGAGTTTGAAGGCGATCTCGTCTGTAGCATTGCGGAGTTTGTCCGTTCTGAAGCTGCAACAGCCACCGCTGCCGCAGAGACCAACGGAGAAGATGAAAGAATGTCTGTCGTCGGAACTTGTTCCACATACATGCAAGGAATCGAGGATCACGACGGAGGAAGCGAGCACGACGACCCGGACAAACCTGGGACGTCTGAAATTCGATCACCAAAGCCGAAGAAGAAGAAGAGCAAGATCAAAAAGAAGGTGAGGTTTGTTGTGCCGGAAACTCCAAAGATAGAGAAGGAGACGAGAGAGGAGCTAATGGAGCTAACAGAGGCGCGTGAGGGAGGCGTGGCTTATATAATGGGAAACGCGTATATGAGAGCGAAGCAAGGATCAGGATTAGTCAAGAGATTCGCCATTAACGTTGGATACGAGTTTCTTAGAAGGAACACTAGAGGTCCAAGAACCGCACTTACTTCGCCGTACGCGTCTACGTTAGAAGTTGGTATGATCTACCATGTCTAAAAGGGGTATTTTCGTCTTTTGTCATGTACATGATTTTGTTGTGTGTTAATTTTCCGAAAAGTAAATTAGATATAGTTCAAGAAATTTTGTTGTGTCCTTAGTGTTCATCCTCCCTAGAGCCGGATATAGAGTTTTTTTTGTTTTAACAAACTTGTGTACAAATGATATGTCTATATTGTCTATACCATATTGTGATTACTTTTTTTTGTTTTGTTTTTGAAACTGGCCACATTGTGATTATCATCTGATTCTATACTCGATAGCTAATTTTATTATATAAATACTTAGTAGTAATTAACATGATTGTGATAAGATTTGGACACGATTGATCTGATTTTGTTTTGTGTTTTTTTTGCATGTGTTGTAAAATATTAAATTTTTACGGATGATCTAATTTGATTCATAATTTTTTTATTATGTGATTTGCATAAAGATTTCAGAACTTATTAACCTCAGTCAAATCTTTCTTTATTTGGATTTTTTCTTCAGATGCCCCTTTTGTAATCCTAAATTCTGGACACGCTTATACAATTCAACTATTCAGTTTTACGCTCGAATTTAAAACACATCATAAAACAACATTTAACCGGTTTTAAATTCTGAAAAAGGGATATCTGAAGAAAAAAGAAAATGTTGGCATCTGAAAAAACAACATTAAATAAAAAAATAGTCTGAGACTTTTCTCTTCTCTTCTCTCTTGAGCCCATAAAGTTACAGGACCGGCTCTGAATTTGAGCATAAAGTCTATATGGTAAGGTGATTATAGTGAGTTTATCTGCTTATTAATCACAAAAACTTGAAACTGCAATCGAAACTGTGGGGATTAACAATTATAAAAAATGCAAGAAATCAGTGGCGGAGCAGAAATATTTTTTAACGGGGTCAATATATATATTCAAACTTTTTATTTAAAAAAAATTATAATTATTTTTTAATTAAAGAAATTTAAATATTTTAGGTACTACTATTAGCTATTTTTAATTATAATTATTTGTATTACCTTCTATAACCTGCGGGTACTATAATCACAAGATATTTTCAGTTGCAAATATATAACTTTTATGATAACAAGAACAAATCTGATGCAAAAAAATTAAAAAGAAGCGAACCAGTTCAAATAGTAGGTTTGTATCTCTTTGTATTAAGAATTGGGGATCACTGAAAGTAACTCAGATACAAGTGCAGGTTATAAATGCAATGTCTTAATTTCTATCTCTTCTTTGGCAGAGTCAAGTCGATTGGTGTTGTAGACATCATGATGACACACACAAATACACATATGCTGACTGTTTCAGGTTGTTATAAACAAAACATAGATAATTAAAGACACAAATGTTTCAAGTATAGCAAAAGAAAGAAATCTCTATCGTTTCCGGAAGGTACACGATAGAGATTTATTTTGTTAATACCTTCCGGAAACACTCAAAACCTCCACATGTACCACTAAGCATAGCAAAAGAAAGAAATCTCTAACGTGGCTCGTCTTTTTTTTTAAAAAAAAAAATCGTGGCACTTGTCTTGTAACCACAAAATTCTCATGATAAATCAAGTAATTATATTAGTGACTTATATTTGATGATAATGTTAGTCTAATTTACCCATAGAAGGCCTTGTGAACTCTCTTCCGCTCGACATTACCCAACTAAGCGATTGCATCATTAGTCGTTCTAACCAAGAGCTTGTGTCGGGTGGTTCCTTTTTGTTGGAAGAGTCGCCATGTTGATGTAGGTCATGGATCCATTCTCCGTAAGAACAAAATTATCACATATTTTAACTCTTGGACACCAGACTTTCACATGATCTCTCCAGGTCCCAAGATTAGTTAGTGGTAGTGGGATGATGCGCGCAGACCCTCAATGCTATAGGATTTGTCATCCTGCATCGGTCAGAGTTGGCCGCGGAGCCGAATCACCTTAAATTATCAAAAAAAAAAAAAACCATTAGTCGTTCTACAACTAAACATCGAATTCAAAAATTACCGAAGAAAAAAACAAATTACTTTAACTGAAGGAACTCAAATGCTCGATTTTTCTTCTGTCTCGCTCACTTACGTTTATTCATATCTTTTGGTAAGTATGAAACTATGACCCATACCTCAATTTTCAAACGCCCATGCCTCCGGCATCCGTCGTGTCGAGACGATTCCTCCGTTGTTGGGTTCGGTTTTTCCCGTAATGATGAATTATTTTATTTCTATACAGCTATCCAAGATTGGTAAAAAACCGTATGCAAAGGAGAAAGACAAAAGGGGATTGAATATGTCGTGAGGAAGTTCTCTGTTATAGATTATGTAGATCCATTAATCTCATTGTATCCCAAAAACTGCATCTTGACCTCTCTTAATTGTGGTTCATAATTGTTGCGTTGAAGCCGGTGATTGGAATGAGAAGAGAGCAACTTTAATAACGGTATTGATTGCTTTTATCATGGACACATGTCACCTCTTGTGAAATGCTGATGTGGCGAAAGGATGAAAAGAGTTTACCTTTTTCATATATATGATTAGGTAAAATACCTCCAAAAGTTTGTTTAAGTAGGTAATTTATCTCGCAAAAACTGTCTTGTCCTTGGGCAGCCGTGTCTAGAGATATAGAGTCCTAAAACAGTGTTTAAAGGAAAAAAATAACTCAATTCATATAAGCAAATAATAACCATTATCTATAAAAATATCAAAAATTTCAAGTTTTTTGAAATACCTAAATAAAACATTCGTTTGAAACTAAATATAAAACTATAATGAAAAAAATATTTAGCAATTAGCAAATGTCATTTGATTGTGCCGTTATTGTGAAAAGAAGAAAACATAAGTCTTCAAGACTTCAACGATGATATAGAGGAAGGCTGAATATGTGATTTTGAAAAGTAAAAACGTAATTATCTAATTAATTAGCCGGCCATGTATTACCCTAATTTTTAATTCTATTGGTTACTTTAATTTTTATTTAGTTGCTAACTAAACAAAAACTTCACGTTTCCCTATAACTAATGGTTTAATATGTTTCTTTTTTATAACCATAGGCCCGGGCGATATTGCCTGACACTCCATCCTTCTAAGTCCCAAGTCGAAGATGGACGACGACTTGAAACTTGAAACATGTGAGTTTTCTATGAGTTACTTTTGTTTACAATCTGGCATTAAAAAATCGATAAATAATCGTGGTTGGTATATATAAAACATACTCGTTAGACAAAAAATAGTTAATTACTACCACCATTGGTGTTTGCTGTCAACTTGTCATAGTCCAAGGTGGTGCAGCCGCCTCGCCATTGTTGAAGTCTTCGTTCCACGTGCGTGAGCGCGCGCGTCTCATAAATGAGGGATTAGTGTGTTTATAATTAGATCATTAATCAAATCAAAATTAACAAAATGTGTCTCTTCAAATTAGCAAATTGATGATCTCTTCAAAGTCTACATAAAATAACCATACTCGTTGTTTTTGAACCAAAGTAAAACCTCAGGCTCTCTCGCATCTTCTTCTCCGGTCCATGATGCCCTGGCTACGATTGTCTCCGTGTCTACTCCTCCTCACCGTCTGGGTCTTGTGTATTCCCGGTTCGGTTCACGTTGTTCGAGCTCAAAACCAAACCGGAGCCACTATTCATCCCGACGATGGTCTACCATAATACCATAAATTACACTATATTTGGTGTAATTTTAAACATGAGAAAAACTATCGTCCAATGTAAAAATTTAAAACATGTATCATTATTTTATTTATAGTATGAACTTTTAGTTAATATTTATGACGAGAAAATGTTTGTCATTGAGATTTTTTGGTTTGTGTAAGGAGTTATTAATTATGAGAGCTTTGGAGTTTTTAACTTGGGTAATAAAATGTAGAAATGTAAATCGCATGCTTGAGTGTAGTCCCAGCATATATTTAAGCTAGTTTATATAAGATATAAATTATATAAAAGTGTCATAATGGATTAACACTAATAGGTCGACCCAACCCAACACAATCCAACATGTGAACTCTAATGGGTCCAATGGGTTAATGGATCAAATGAGATATTGAGTTAAATAGGTTGGATTGAATTGTAATGAGTTAATGGTTATCTATTAACCCAATACTTTTAATTAACACATAAGCCAAACAAAAATCAAATGTACCTTTACTCTGTTTTTTTTTTTAATACACAAACAAGAATCAAAATCATTTTAAACTTTGCTGATCTTAACTCTCATCATGGCGCTGAAGAAATTGAATAAATTAGTGGATAGTCTTTTTGCACACTTATCTTTGGGATTTTTTTTTTTTTTTTTTTTGCTCGGCAAATAATTTAAACTGAGAATTCAAGGGAAACTATATAGGCCTAACCTAATAATAAAGCCCATAATAAGCCTGGCCCATCTTATGTTGCACGGAAACCCTAATCCTCACCTTGTCCGATTTCTATATATAGGTTCTGTCTACTTTGTGTCAGAGTTATTATCTCCAAGATGTCCATCATCTTCTTAGAAACTTTTAAAGTCAAATATCCATTGATTTTACGTCATAGCTTTTTTTCTTAGTTACAAGAAACAAGTCAAATATGTTTGATATGTTGCTTTTTTCTTTTTGGAAACCGTATTCCTCACCTTGTACGCAAATTGGGGTTTTTTTTTTTTTTTTTTCTTT
>PKML01041899.1:6672-44279 GCA_002933935.1 Eutrema yunnanense | reverse complement strand
TACCTCATAAATATCTCAATGAACAACAACAATCATCAAAATATTTTAGCAAAAAATAAAAAATCATCAGAATCGGCCATTGACGGCAATTCCGACTAATAAACGTTATTTATAGCGAAAATGATTAGGGTTTTTGACAACCGACTATAATGTATGGGCCACATCCCATAAAATTAACCGATTAATTAGATACTATTATAATAAATGCCGGTTCGTTTTAAATTAATTTGGTTCGAGATTCAAACCAAACGATATGATTCGACACCGGTTCGTTTTAAGTGAATTAGACACGTCAACATAACACTACGAATGATAAATCGCCACATGCCCTTGCGAATGATTCATTAAGGGTAACAAAGTCTTTTCGCAGCCGAAATTCACCGAGGAGGTGACACGTAAGCAAATCACTACACAAATAAGTATATAGATAGGATTTAAAAGATATGAAAAATTGGAAATCGGGTAAATTTTGAACGAAAAATAAATGAATATCACAATAAAATTGGAAACAAATTGTTTAGGTACATAATAGATTTTGTTGATACTATAATCAACTAACAAATTAATTAATATAAATCTACAATTAATTGTTGTATTTGAAGTTTCTATATAAATAGAAATTACTAAATTATGAATATATGCTCACAAAATCATAAAATCATAAGAATACTAGTTTTTTTTGACCCGCGTCTTGCGCGGGGTTATATTTTTAATAATTTTTATGTTAATTTAATTTAATTATTAAAAAAATGTTAATCTATAGTTATTTTTGTATACTGGTTTTTTTTATACGATCAATTATATTTATTGATATATTATTTTATATATAACTAACCACAACGCGACACATAAAACTTAGTCTTATAAGAGATCATCTAAAGTGCTATCTTTTTTATCAAATTATCGAACGGGCTTTGAGGTATACCAAGCACATAACGAGTGCTAACACACTATGTGCCAATGACGGTACGTGGTGATAGGAGTGGGACAGATCGGATATTCGGGAGTTTTAATTATTCGGATCCGATGTTTTCGGATATTCGAATTTCGGATACTCGTCTAGATATTAAGATATCCATGGATATTCGTATCCAGATCCGTTAAAAATAATAAAAAATATTACAATATTAAAAATAATGATAAAACTAAATTGTTATATAATATCTTGTAAAAAAATCTGTTATTATAAAAAATATTTTACTTTTATTTAAATTATTTCTATATATATATAAATCTCAGTATATTAAATGTTTTATTAATAAAATATAAATTTTTAATATATTTAACGGATACGGATATCCGGACCTTATAATTTAACTATCCGGATATGGTTTTGACGGATCTAAGATTTTACTATCCGGATCCGGATCTGACCCCCTCGAATATCCGGATTTTCGAAGCGGATCTCGGATCGGATCTTGGATCACGGATAATAGTTTCACCCCTACGTGATGGTACACTTCAAATATATCTCATGAGAAGAAGATATATAAGACATCAGTACGTGATGTACGTCTACTTAACCAAGTGCGTAAACTTCGATGGTGTACAAATTTTTTTTGTGTGATAAATTCTGGAGTGATCTCAGGCTTCCTAGTCCTAAATTAATCTTCAGGAGGTCGAACAACTAGATTCATGTTTACAATTTGTAAGTTTAATCGTGGCTGGATGGCCAAATGGAATCGAATTCAAAGCTGGATAAGGCACATACCCATACCACACCAACTGAGCTATCTCCGCTTGGTTTCCTCGATGGTGTACAATGAGAAGGCTAGATGGTGTACACATGGTTTTTGCCCACCCCTACTTTTCCGACTAAGCACCATATCCTTCGAATATCCAATATCCAAACTCAGTCAAAGTAATTTTTTTTATTTATAAATTTCAGCTTAAGTAAGGAAATAGTTCCCCACCGAAAGGGTATAAGACCGATAATACCTTAATTGCGGTGAAACGGTGAGACCTAGCGCGCTAGGACCGTTTTAAACTATTTGTAAGCCTTGTCCAAATTTTTACGTAATATGATAAAAAAATAAATTTTTTAAAAATTAAGCTCCTAATTTATATAGCTAGTTGAAATTTTATTAAGTAAATTTTTATTTTGAGTAAAACCTTCTTTAAATATTTCAATTGCACATGCTAAAAAACGGTTTATCTAGCGGTTTTACGAAGGATTAATCGTCTACCACTTTTGATCAGAGGTCAAAAAAAAATATTTAATATTTTTATATAAATGACTTAAATTGGTTTATGTAAGTTTAATGTAAAAGGATTATGAAAGATTTATAAAAGTTCTAAATATAAATAAATCTATTAAAATAATAAATTGATGGCGAGAAATATAAATTTTGATAAAATAAAGGTTAGTTTGATTAGTAATAAAATGTTTATAGAATTTCTCGTTTTAAATTATAAACCATTATTCTGTGCTTGTTTTCACCTATTTTTCCTCCTCCCGTGTCTTAGGGCAAAGGTTAAATCGCCGAGGGACTTCTCGCCGCCGTGCCGCCTCCTTCTCCGCTTCTTTCGCTACTTCGCAGACCATTCCGCCGCTATGTCTCAGGTACAGGGCCCACCCTCTTTGTTGGTCCCGTCTTATAGTGCTGGGGAAGAATATCGCAGATCTAACACTACTGAATCGAGAAGGAGCTTGTTGCTTCTGCTTGATTTACTGAAATTCAGCATTACAATCACCAAAACCACATAGAATCATTCAATTTCAATTGCGCGACTATTATGCGTTTCTGATTCTGTTTCGGAGATCCTTCCTCGCACCACTGATCTGTGTGTCGTTTGATTGACTTCGTTCCTCTGATTTTTTTAGGTAGACAACAGAAATTCGTCAGCAGCCAAGCGTGCTAGAACTGACGGTACGGCATTAAACTAAACGGTTGTGTTCTGAAGAGTATAGTTTGGACAATTCGAGTTTCTTTGATGCGTCTGACTCTTCTTATCCATATAGTAGTAAAGGTTTTTAAGTGTTTCTCATACTACAAATGATGAATAGCTGTCTGGTTTACTCTTTTGGTCGTGGATAGGTGGGCGCAGAGAAGATGATTGGACCTGCCCTAGTTGTGGCAATGTCAATTTTTCGTTCAGGACAACTTGCAACATGCGTAATTGCACTCAGCCTAGACCTGCAGATCACAATGGAGTAAGTCATTTTTGTATTGCAGTATCAAAATATACGTCTTTCTGCTTCGAAACAGTTTGTGTGTTGTCATATTTGGGAGTTGATTTTGCAAAGAAAGTCATTGGATTCCTGGCATGCGGCTAGAGCATTTGTCTCATGTCATGGTGTATAACCGTAATCTTTATGTTAATTGGTATTAGTAGGGCTCTTCGAGTCACGCATTATGGACAGTCATGATTGTGAGTATTTTTTTGATAAGTGTTTTCAGGTGTTTGTTATGAAAAAAAGGAACTGAAGTAGAACTCCATCCTTAGTGTTCTGTCTCTAGTGCAGTCTATTGCATCTACTGTAGTCTGTGTGCAGGCAGGAAATTGTAGCTGTGTGACAGCGGCAGTGCCAGCTCAGCACCAACAGATGTTGCTGGAAGTTGTAGGTTAAGTAAGAGAGAGGCAGAATGTGAAGGACATTTAGGAATTTTCCTGAGTTTTGTTGGGGCATGTGGGAGATTTGGGATTCTCTTGAATAATCCTGTGGTTCTAGGTTTTGGATTTTGATTCCATTTAAGAAATAGAAGAGACTCTTTCAAATTTGGAACCCATATGTTGTCTAACTTCCAACACGAGCAGCAATATACAATTACCTACTTGGTTTTCTCTTATAAATTATTTCCATACCTGTTGATGGCCTATTTATTGTATATCTGTAACAGAAGTCTGCTCCCAAACCTATGCAACCTCCACAAAGTTTCTCATCGCCAGGGCCATATTTAGGATCTGGGGGTCACCCTTCAGTATATATGGGCGGATCGCCATATGGATCCTCTCTCTTTAACGGATCGTCTATGCCTCCTTATGACGTCCCATTTTCTGGGGGCTCGCCTTATCATTTTAACTATAATAGCCGAATTCCTGCTGGAGCTCATTACAGACCACTACATATGTCTGGACCACCACCATACCATGGCAGATCTATGATGGGAAGTGGTATGTATTGTTTTATCAGATTTTGATTTCTGGCTATTTCCCAATGGGCTCAGGTCTTTCAATTATCACCATTTTACCTGTGTCTAATTTGGCTGGTGCATTTTTTGGGATCTTTTGCCAGGTGGTATGTATGGAATGCCTCCACCAATGGACAGGTATGGCCTTGGTATGGCCATGGGTCCTGTTGCTGCCGCCGCTATGGTATGTATAACAGTTAAAATGCTTGGTTCTGATCACATGCAAAATCTTATAAGTCGTTGGACTTGTAACATAAGCTGAGATCTTTTTAACACTCTGTGTGAGCTATTCTTTGCAGATGCCAAGACCCGGGTTCTTTCCAGATGAAAAGCCACAAAAGAGAGGTATGTGCTAGTCTGGCTATGCTTTTCCCCATTCTAGAACGTGTCAGCTCTAAAGTTATATATTTTATTGTGATAGTCAACTTGATATATTCAGTTGTGTTGATTTACAGATTCAACTCGTGATAATGATTGGACATGTCCGAATTGTGGTAATGTAAACTTCTCGTTCAGAATTGTATGTAACATGAGAAAGTGCAACACTCCAAAGCCTGGGCCCCAGGTTTGTGACGCTTTTTTATTTGTTTCAGTTTGACCGTATCATATACTGAACAAATACATAAATTTGAAATTTAGGGCTTCACTAGTTCAGTTGGCTATCAAACAAGCAGCTTGCTTTATCATGTAGATGGCTTATTTGGGATTGTTTTCGTAAATCTCTGACATTTAAATCTCATAATTGCAGCAAGGTGGAAGCTCAGATAAAAACTCCAGTAAGCCTCACAAAAATTCAAAAATATTGCGGCTTACTTGATGAACTTCGAGACTGACATAGTGACATGTGTTGTTTATCAGAACAAAAGGCACCAGAAGGGAGCTGGAAGTGTGACAATTGCGGAAACATAAACTATCCATTCAGGAGCAAATGCAACAGGCAAAACTGTGGAGCTGATAAACCAGGTGATCAGTCGAACGAATCTCCTTCCCATGCACAAGAAGAGAACGATCAGGTTTGTTATGCCATGTCTCTATCCGGCCTCATCTGTTTGTTAATAAATTGCTTGCCTCGAAAACTCGCAGATGTAATAGCCTGTGTGGATTTTATGTCTTGTGAAAGCAGCAGTTATTTGTTTTATGAAAAACAAAAAAAATTGACGCAACCTTTCTTAGATCTCCGGCTATATCAGAACTATTTTAAAACCCAAGTTAAGAGAGGATGTCCAAAATCTCTGAACGGTGTGTGTTTACAATTTTTTTGGTCTGTTCCAGTGAGTCGTAGACATGTTTGGGGGTTGAGAAGGGTTGTCTGATCCAGCGGGTGTGGTAATGTCAGTCAAATGTCTCGTCAGGTCGTCCATGTTGCAGCGGTCGTCAAGTTGCTTCTATGCATTTGTCTCTTTACCTGTCTTGGGTTAGTTGTGTTGTATCAATGCATAAATTGTTTTTTTTTCTATCTACTTTGTGGTCGTTATGGATCTTTCTATAGAATCCTCCTCCAGGTCTATTGTGTTTACATCCTGATCTTAGTGGGCACTTTTGGTTATTCTTTCTTTGTTATCGACCTGTTCATATTTTTTTTTTACGTTATTACCATCTTCATAAAATTTGAAACACTTTTAGTATTTTTCCGGGTAATGGAGTCTATCTCGGGTAATTTGAAAATAGGGTTAATCTTAAGTAGGTTTTTAGTAATTAGCAAAAGTGATTGATGAAGTTTTTAGTAACTAGCAAAAGTGATTGATGAAAATATCTTTCTAACACCCTTGCATCATAAATC
The DNA here is from genome assembly GCA_002933935.1 of Eutrema yunnanense. NCBI lineage: Eukaryota > Viridiplantae > Streptophyta > Magnoliopsida > Brassicales > Brassicaceae > Eutrema > Eutrema yunnanense. The sequence continues at coordinate 38,366 of PKML01041899.1, read as the reverse complement.
ATATTATTGTTTGGAATTGACAACTATACTAGAGTAATATTAGCATATAGTCATTTTATAATATAAACAACTATATAAGAAAGTAAAATGTGTTTTTAAGACTAAAAATAAACAATTTCAAAATAAACAATTTTGTAAAAATAGTCTGTCCTTTCTACATTACAAAATATGTTTTTTTTTTTTTTTTTTGCCGTCTAAAAACATTTATTGAAAAAACAAAGAACAGAGACATAAATGAGCAAGCTCAAACAATGGAGAACATCAAAATCCTAAAAGTAAGGAAGATTAGATACTCCGCAATGCCTCACGTTGTAAAAGATTGTGTACCCATGATGGTCCTCCCATGGTTAAGTAAGACTGAAACTGACCATCTTGAGTTACATTTTTCGCTATTTTCCAAGCAATTGAATTAAAAACCGGTCTCTCCAATTCAAACTCAGCAGAGTGGAGGCGATTAATATAGTCACTAAAAGCTCGGAAACGAGGCCACGCCGAGGTTTGAGAATTGTCTCAATCGCTGCTTCTAGATCTGATGCTAGGCAAATATCCGAGAGATTCAAATCCTTAACACTCTGTAAAGTCCATATAATGGTTTGAAGCTCGGCTATAATACGGTTCGGAGAGTGGGTAAAAGGCCTTCCATGCGTGAAAGAGAACTGAGCTAGAGCAGTTTCTTGCGATCCACGCACCACCACTATAGAGGTTTGAATTTCTCCAACTGGCGTGAATGTTGCATTTAATCATTCCATCAATTAGAGGCATTCCATCAACTGGCGCAAAGAAGATATGTTATTGTATATTTTTTATCATAATCAATCAGTGTAAAATTTTAAATATTTGAAATTAGTAAATATTTATATTATACGATAATATGAACGGGCGGATTAAAATTATGTTTTTATAATCGCGGTCATTTTCGGATTAATATGAACGGACGAATTAGAATATCACGGTCATATTTAATACTTGAAACAATTAAATCTACAAAAACAAACTATATATAAACACAAAAATAAATCTTTGTCAGTTATCTAAACAAATTATATTAAAATAACAAAATTTTAAAATATTCTTGTAGTTTTTATTCGTCCCGTCTCTCTCTTCAACTTTTTTTGCCTCGTCTTTTTCTTATTCAATATTTCGGTTTGATCTTCTCCCACGTATTTTTGTTCTTCTTCCGGTTTTCTTAAAAGATGGAGATCATGTAATGAAAAATATTTGTGTACCCTTCATAGAAGCCCATTAATAGGCCCAACAGAAAAAGTCCCGCTCCTCAGCCTGCATCTTTTCCCGCGCTTTTCTCGACGGCACTTCTTGTTTGGCGCGCACTGTGCCTCGTAGACGAAACTCACAGAGAACGGCGAAGAAGAAGAAGTTAGAAATGGAGGTGATACGATCTCAGAAGCAAACATCCTCAAACGACATCGTTTCGAATCCCAAGATCCCGCTGTATCTCACAGCTCCACCGATGGAAGTCCGATTAGAAGAGTTCGAGCTCTTCGCCATAGATCGCCTACGAGGTTTTTAATCTAAATTTGGTTGTTTATGAATCGAATTCGAGTAGAATCTGTCCGGGTTTTTTTCGAAAATTTCGTTGATTGATTGTTCCTTGTAATAGTTCTGAAAGGGGTCTCGGATGGATTAGCCCGTGGGAAAAACCCTAAGGAAATGGATGATCTGGTAAGGTTCATAAAATTCGATTGCTAGTGAAAATTTCCAGATTCCTTTTGTTTTTTTTTGTTTTGATTTTCGATTGTAGGTAGACACTTTGTGGAAAGAACATATGAGACATTCGGATGTGTCTGAAATTTACAACAAGGACGTAATCTCACATTTCGTTCTACGTCTCGTTTATTGTAGATCGTAAGCTCTTCTTGCCTATCTTAGATTGGTTTTACTTCCCATAGTTTATTCTTTCTCTTGATTTTGTTTTTTTTGTTTTAAAGGGATGAATTGAAGAAATGGTTTCTTAGCATGGAAACTGCTCTTTTCCGTCATCGATTCCGCCTTCAAAACTTTGAAATTCAGGTACTTTTCGACTTCTTTTGGTTGGTGAACTTTTGTGGGACGTAGACTGGCTGGTAAAGTTTGCTTTTTTTTTCTTGTTCACAGAGAGCAATTGTGGGAGAATTTGGATTACCGTATAAGGCAGTCACAGGGGCAGAGCTTGAGGTAATTGGAGTTATATTGTCCTTTGATGATTCCAGGACTGTGTTGTATTTTTGTTTCTTTTTGGTGGTTATTCAGAATTCTAATAATTGGGAGGTGATGAAATTGATCTTTAACCATTTGCAGAGTTTGAAGGAGAGGTTGGGGCAAGTCGTACGTTCTCTGGGTCAAATTTCACCTACTAGTAATGATCACACTTAATCTCAGATCCTTTTATCGTCTCTTAACTCTGCCGTTTGTATTCGTGCTGCATGTGGAGATGTTATCCTTTAGTATTAGCATAACATAGTAGCGGCATGCTTGGTGATTTTTATAAGAACAAAAAAATTCTAGAGTCGGTCAATAACTAGTCATAGATGAATTTTGTTGTCTTTCGATATGATTTTAGCTTCATCTACGAGCTATTTAGCCGCAATATTTTCTAATGGAAAGTTTCTCGTATTTCTTATTTTTTGCAGTTGAAGCCGTATACTACAAGGTAGGCCTGCCTCTTCTTTTGTACTTCTTCATACACTACAAGCTACAAATTTTCACTTAGCTGATCGATTATTCATCTGCACCTTATAAAAAAAGGTTCCTTTTGAAGAGGTTCCTGACCTTGTAGCTGGCCGGAGAGTATTTATACAGAAAGGATATGTTTTTGTTGCTGGCAGTCAGGCAAGTCTTGGTTTCGATTTCGATTTCAATTTCAATCTCAATACATAACTTCTCCACAGTAGATAGTAGTGTCTCCTTCGATAACTCGAATTTTCTTATTTCTCCTAGCAGTTGGTTTCCCTTGTTGTCACACAATTTCGATCTCATATATCGAAGGCCCTCATTCTGACAAACAGGTTATTCTGGTTATATGAATATCTAAAAGTTCCTCTTATATTTGTCACGCTTTAACTTGGACTTCATTAACAAGATTTTTCTTTTTGGTTGCAGAAAATGGACGACCACCATTCGAGAACGAGAAAAAGATAGACTAACTCCAGTAAGCATGTGACTGAAATCAACTGCTTTATTCCCTGTCCCCTGTTTCCTTACCTTATTACTGTTATCATTCAGATAGTAGAAGCGTTATCTACAAGCTACTTGGGTCCCGATTATTCTCAGGTGAGGATCGTCCTTTGAAACTTGTTATATACATTTTATAGATTTGGAATCATTGACGTTGTTAACATGCCTCCACAGTCAAGTGAGTACGCTGACATATCACTCAAGGATATTGATCAAGTTTCCAAGAGTTCCTTTCCCCTTTGTATGAGGCATCTATTTGAAAAAGTAAGTTGCTTCATGGCTTTCAGATCTTCTATTCTTCATGATTTACATATCATGCTCCCGCGCATCTGTAACATGTGAACGTGTTTACACACAGCTTCGAGAAGATCACCATCTAAAACATGGAGGAAGAATGCAACTGGGTCTTTTTTTGAAGGTTTCTATTTAAATCTCCCTCCCCCTTTTTTGAATGCGACATGATGCAGATAGATTCACATCTAGAGTTGAGGTTTCTATTTTTACCTCTCTGAAGTTATCTATCGACATGTAGGGTGTGGGTTTGAAGCTGGATGACGCCCTAGCATTTTGGAGAGCAGAATTCACAAAAAAGGTAACTTGAATCGCAAATGTTTTATCTATTAAAATTTCAAATCTGTTTTATGTCTCCCCTAGAGGTTTAATGTGAATTATGTCCAGTTTAGACCAATTCTCTGAAAAGAATACTTATTTGTTTTTTCCTTTTTTTATTCTTAGGTTGGCTCTGAGAAATTTGATAAAGAGTACGCGTATTCCATTCGTCATAACTATGGGAAGGAAGGCAAGAGAACAGTAAGATGCTAACGGTTTCATATCTCTTCTTTATGTCAACGAAAATTGGCAATGATCAGTTTCATCGTGTAAGCTTCTGATACCAAATTCACATTGCAATTGCAGGATTATACACCTTATGCTTGTCAAAAGATCATTTCATCTGCTCCTGGTGTTGGGGATCATCACGGCTGTCCTTATCGACATTTCAGGTCAGTACTTTGCTTAGTGAAAATCTCTTCTCTCTCTGTGAAAGAAAAGAGAAGCGCTATAGAGTTCATATGTAAATATGTGTGAATCATTAGGTGAACCCCAAAGTAAATGTATCTCAATGCAATCTGCTGCTTGGTTTTGTTGGGATAAATGACAGTGAGGATAACCTGAGAGCAGCACTTGGTAGAATGGGATTGAGTTCTCGTGGAATGGAAGACGTAATGGATAAAGTGCGGAACAAACATTATCAGGTGATTGATCTTGAGTTATATATCTCACTAAAACTTTGAATCTTTTCTTCGATGTTTAGCAAAACTAAATGGGGTCTTGTTCATATGCGCATTGTGGACTCTACAAAACTAAAGCTTGCATGCACCATGACCTTTGAAGCTGTTTATGGTACATCGTGTGATGCTGGTATCAACCATCCGAACCAATACTTCGAGGAGAGTCAGAAGATTTTGAAATCCAAGACGCCAACTGCTCCGGTTTAATCTTTGTATGGTTCAATGTAGTAAACTGTTTGATTATATTACCATGTTAGCATATTACTTGCTGTTCCAAAAGTGTCTTGCTGTGGATGGTCGTTTTGGATCCTGATTCTTCTCTAATCGTTTTCGTGGGGATCGGATTTGGGATCAAAATCTTAACACTCTAATTAATTGTCAGCACAGTTTTATATGCATTTTAAATTGTTCGTACTTCATATAAGTAAAAGATAAAGAGGGTCACTCTTACTCACATGCTCACATGCAATGTAATGCATGAAAACTATAAGGACAAGATTATAATCGATGGGTACGTGTAATAACTAATGTTTCAATGATGTAAGTTCCTTACTAATATTTTCTTTTGTTTCTTTCTCTGTATCGTACAAATAATAGCCAAAGAAGATGATGAAAAAAAGAATTAAAACATTTATGGTGGGTCATTGTTAAAACAAGAAGTATTGCAGAGGACAAGGTTAATAAGTGGGAGTGATATATTGTTGTGTGGTACGAGTTAGTTTTCTGTCCAAATCAGTTATCTAAGGCAATGCACGTGAGATAAGGTTAACTATTTAATGTTTGGAGAGACATGCTTTTGATGTCCTTTCTCCGATGATGATTTGTGTTTTTTCTTTTTTTCAGTTGCACTACAAAAAATAGCATTTGGCACTACAAAATTTGCATTTGGCACTACAAAACCGGAGAATATTCAACTCCTAAAACTGTGCACAAAAAAAAAAAAAAAACCAACTCCTAAAACATGGATACATAATAAACCTTTTGGTTTTTGCAGACATAAAAATCACCGGAATTAGATAATAGTTGTAGTTGGAAATGCAACGGTCAAATTTTTTTAAATAGGAATTGTTGAAAGACTTTGGCTTATCTTTCATAATAGAAGATTCGATGGGCTTTTGAACAATAAAGAGAGAGTGTATTGCTCGGAGTGAACTAAACATATCAATAAGCGATTTAGGCAAGGAATACAAAGTAAATTGAGCTTTGTATTTCGTTCTCAAGAGTGTTTACAAGAACAAGAACAAAGAGAAATGTTAAATGTTATGTGTAGTGCAAATTGTGGGAAGAAGAAGTTGTTTTATCCTTTGCCCTTTCTCTTATTTTTATACTCCGTGTATAAAAACTGAGAATCTAATTTCTACACCATTGTTTACCATATATTGCTAATTCTCCGAGTGTCATTTTGACACATTTCACACATATTAAAAAAATTACTAAAAGTTTTATATTACCCTTTATTAATACAATAAAAAAAATTTTCTCTCTAATTAATACATTAAAACAATACAGTTAAAATTGGATTTTTGTTCAAAATTATGCATTGAAAACATAAAACAACACTTTTGTAAAACAAAAATAAAATCTTAAAACGACATTTTTTGTGAAACGAAAAAAGTATAAACTAACCTTGTAGAATTTTTTTAGAAAACCTTATCAATTAAATATAAACTCAATTGTTTAAGTGGACCAGTGAGATTTAAAATTTATTATGAAATAGTTTTGTAATTTAGTGGACCAATGTGATTTGAAAAAAAAAATGTAAAAACAAATAGCCAAAACTTCATTTTGTACCATCAAGTTTGTTGTACCACCATGTTTTAAGAGGAAAACATTGTACTGCCATGAAAAAATATTACAGTAATCTCTTATGAAGAAGAAAATTGTACCCCTATATTAATGTAATGTCACTTTTTGTACAACTTTGTTGTACAACACAAATGATTGGGTTACATGAGAGACATTACAATCCTTTTGTACAACACAAATGATTGGTTACATGAGAGACATTACAATCCTTTTGTACAACACAAATGATTGGTTACATGAGAAACCTTACAATCCTTACCACTACCATTTTAAGTCACCAATCAGAGTAATAATTTTGTAGTAAGGTGTATATGTATCACATTGGATCGTTGATAATGTAAGTTTTTCTATATTTCATATCATAAAAAATCCTTTTTTTTAATAAAGATAACATAAGAAATCCATTTTTTTTTTTGAAACTTAACATAAGAAATCCTCATGGTAAGAATATATATATAACACTATTAACTACCAATACTCAATCTATTCCATAAAGTTGATAAAGCTTTATTGTCGGTCTATCGACATTAAAAAGTTGAATAATGTATTTCTGATGAATTATGTGCATGAACAACATTTTCTAGAGTTTTAAATTAGTCAAGCTCCTAACTTGAAATCATCATGGATTAAACATTTTCTAGAGTTTGAAATATTACCCTCTGTATATTTATAAAATCATAAATATTATGTAGTCAAATATTATAGAGTAAATTTAGTAAATATTATAAGTTGACAACAAAATTAGATAGTTATTTGGAAATTAGGTGGAAGAAAGAGAAAACCCAAAATACCCTTTGATTTTTCAATAATTACAGGAATGCCATTGGTGTGAAAATCATTTTCTGATAGAAGATTCCGGCGATACTGTTCATCAGCGGCGATTGTTACTATTCATAAAAACTCGACGGCCACTATTCATACTCGGAAAACATATTGTTGACATCGTTAACATTGTCATGTTAAACCAATTATCATTGTCAGCATCGTTAACATATAGTTAACATCGTTAACATTGTCATGTTAACACAGTTATCATGTTCGTTTTTATGAAATTGTCATGTTAAACCAGTTATCGTATCAGAAATTATTGAGTTAATCAAGTTATCATTTCGCAGAGAAAATGTGAAATATGCAAATATAAAAATTATTGTGATAATCCGGTTATCATATCATTGCAACTATGTGTTATTGTTTATCTAACTTTGTTATCATCACAAATATATGCTGATAATCTATTGGATAACTTTGTTATTGATTAACTACAACGTAAATACCACCTAAAAATTAGCAAAAAAATAAAATAAATTAAAACCATCACCATGACCGCCGTCGGCGCCGTCGCCACCACAGTCATCGACACGATCAATGTCCACCGACACAGTTACTCTCACCGACCACCACCACCCATCGGTGTTATCGTCACCGGCAGCGTCGCCGCCGTCACCACCTTCGCCACCGTCGCGGTCTTTTCCGTCGTCACCGCCGATCTCGTTTACAACTCTTGTTCTTGTTCTTGTTCTTGTTCTTGTTCTTGTTCTTGTTCTTGTTCTTGTTCTTGTTCTTGTTCTTGTTCTTGTTCTTGTTCTTGTTCTTGTTCTTGTTCTTGTTCTTCTTTCTTCTTCTAGAAGATCTTCTTCTCCTTTCTTCTTCGCTGTGCACAAGTTTGAGGAGAGAGAAAATACACAATTGTAATTAGTGGTACAAAATAAAGGTTAGATAATCTTTTTAATGTGAACATAAATTGGTAAAAAATAAGATTTAATTTTGTAGTTACAATGTCCCTATTTTAATTGGGACGCTTTTTGTTTTCTCTTTTCAAATAAATTGAAACGTACAATTATTATATCATTCATAATTGACCAATGAGACAAAGAAGGTTAATGATAATGACAATTATACCCTCAAGTTTTTCAATGGCAAGTTGATTTTTTTTGTGTCGTCGTGCTCTCTACTCTCTTCATTATTAAAGTCAAACGAGACTGGGGCCGATTCCGTAATTTTCCTCCATAGACCCTTTTAGCTGCGACAACGACATGCTGACGCGATTAACTTCGACACGTGAATGTTGGAAAATCAATACTAGCAGACGGAAGTTTATACAAATCTAATATATAAGTAGTGTTTAACTCTAATTTTTTTTTTTTTCATCTGAAACTTTTTCTATTATATAATACAAAAGCGAAATACAAAATAGAATACGGTTATAAAAACAAACCGAAGAAAAAGATAACATCCCCAGAGACAAAGTCGGCGAAAAACAAAATTTTCTTGGAGACAAAGCCCTAACAAAAGGAGGCAAAACTACAACTACAAAGCAAAAAACCGAAGACCCACATTAAACAGAGGAGAGAAACCAAGTGAAGATCAAATAAGAATCAGGAAAAATAAGATCCATAACGTCATACCAGCCGGAACCCAAGACGAATTTCCAAAGAAAACTCGAACAAACTCGAAAAAAAACAATGAAGAGAGACACCAGCACAACTGCTGAACGAGGTTTTCCTTCATCAATATCAAACTCCTCAACAACAAGAAGTCAAAACAGATTTCGAGTACCAACTAAGAGGCTCAACCGTAGCTGAGGCAACCGCAAGACTCATAAAACCAAACTCCTGCACAAGCAAAACTCGGAGTGGATCACTGCAAGAGAAGCAAATCAAACGCAACAAGGGACAAGGGAAAAGGAACCAAAACCGATAATTAAGCTCAATACGAACGAAGATCACTGCAAGAGAAGCAAATCAAACCTCCTCGCCACCACCGGAGATCACCGACAGAGCCAAACTGAGCCCCTGAAAAACCGACGAACCCTAAACTAAGACCAAAAACACCCACCTAAATCGCTCCTCAAGATCGATGAACCCATATCTAACGGCAAAACAAAACAAACAGACTAATGGACTTCTCATAGCTCCGGCGAAGAGCGCCAGAAGCCGGAGAAATCAAATCGAGGATTTTCTTTTCTCTCTCTGACGGCGATTAGGTCTCCCGTACAAACTTTCTTTGAGGTTCGAATGTAGTGTCCAACTCTAATTAGTATAAGATTTTTTGGAGAGAAAACCGAAAACAAATCCGTACGGACTTTGTCAATTGGGTCCAAAGCGAACAATATCATACTAATGGAGAGTTAGACGTGGACTTAAAAAGCCCAACAATTGGTATCAGAACCCGGATTCAGAAAAAGTGGACATGAGTCCTCTCACATCGGAAGTTTAGACAAATATGGTGAGTATGAGCCTTTTGGAAAGGAGCCAATCTGAATCTGTAAGGATTTTGCCATTTGAGCCCAAAACGAACAATATCATACTAATGGGTAGAGCTGTCAATTTAATCACAAATCCGCGGTCCTGCGGGTTTTGAGACATCGTGGGACGGGTGCGGATAGAAAAAATTCACACAGCAAAAAAGCGGAGCGGATGCGGATCCACTTAGTAAAATACAGGTTTTTATGGGTAAACCCGTGAGTTTTGCGGATACCCGCGAGTTTTTTAAAAAATAAATAATATATATTTATGTACTTATTAGAACTAAAATTTTAAAATATTATATAACATATATGAATTAATTAATACATTTTAAAATTTATTTTGGTACTTATGTTTTTTTATTTTAAATACTATATATTTAGTTTTAGCTAAGTTTTTTTTATTAATATATTCTCAGGTGATCCGTGGATACCCATAAATTTAAGCGGGATGTGTGCGGGTCATCGCGGGTTGAATTTCTTGCGAATTTTGTGGGGCGGGTCATGGCGTCGGGTTTGACCCTACTATTGAGGAGTTGAACATGAGCTTAAAAAACCAACAGTGGGTATCAATTATTTATTGACCAATGATGTCGCTTCGATAATATGGGCATCGCCACACAGGATCTTTCCCTTTCCTGGCATTGTATCCATCTTCGTGGCTATCTGTCGGAAACGTCCTCTCCTGTTCGCAAGAGAATCTTGGTCAGTCCATAGTCAAATTTTTACACCTTCTTCTTCGTTCTTTTTATCCTCTCTCTCGTTCGTACTCTTTTACCTACTCTTTCTCTTAGTTGCGATCCTGATCACGATCCAGTACCCGCTTACGAACGAAGACCAAGCTGATCCTCATGTTTGATTGATTGCTTCAACTCGTCGATAATCTTCCCCTAATCGCTATGCAATCCGGTAAATTTCTGAACACAAAATGGCTTTTCTCCATTTTCTCTTTTGTCTCCGAACTTTGTGTATTTCAATGTCTAAAGGTTTGATCTTTCGGGTTTTTTTTTTTTAATTTAATTTTGATTTCAGAATATGATATTAGTAATCTATACCAAGAAGCTCAGACTCGTTGGTTGAAACCGCCTGAGGTGCACTTCATACTGCAGAATTATGAAAGATATCAGCTAACACACAAGGCTCCTCAAAAGCCTACAAGTAAGGTTTCACTTTACTTTCTTTACTGGTTTTGATATAAACGAAATTGGTTTTGATGCAAGACTTTTGTCAACTCTTGGTCTCAGGTGGGTCTTGGTTTCTTTTTAATAAAAGGGTTCTTAAATTCTTCCGTAAAGATGGTCATCAGTGGAGGAGAAAGAAGGATGGGAGAGCTATTGCAGAAGCTCACGAACGACTTAAGGTTGTTTAAGCAGGTTTTAGAGAGATAGTTAACTTCAAAATTGTTGCTAGTGGTTAAGTACTTTGATTTGTTTGGGAGCTTTCCTTAATGTACATGTTTCCAAGATACTGTCTTTTGAAACTTTAGATATGTTCTTAAGGTTTTTGTTAATGGCTCTTTTTTATATGTGTTTTGTGAGCAGGTGGGTAACGCCGAGGCTTTGAATTGTTATTATGCACATGGAGAGCATGACCCTACTTTTCAGAGGCGTATCTACTGGATGCTTGATCCGTGAGTGATGTACTCATACTTTAGTGACTTTATAATTTGATTTATAATCACAAATACCCTCTCTTTTGATGTGTATACATAAATGTTTTCTAACAGAAAGTTTGTTGCTCTTTATCTCAGGGAATACGACCATATAGTCCTCGTTCATTACAGGAATGTAAATGAGGGAAAAGAGGTGACTTTCTCCGATAAGCAATATTTGTTATACTATAAGCCTAACTTTCGGTTTCGTTGCATGATGTTATGGTTGGCTTTAAATTTTTCAGGGAAAACAAACTAGTGGACATGTTTTGCAGTTTTCACCAAATCCTTCGACTCTCTTTTCAAGTCCAAGCTCCATTGGGACTCAGAATGCAAGCTACAGTCACTACATTGGTGATTCTACTGACTTACATCAGCAGCATTCATCTACTTCTCCAGGCATTGCAGAGGTTAACTCTGATGTTGTGTTTAAGAGTAACGGAGTTGAGACCCCGGAAGGCAGTGGAAGTTCTTATGAGTTTGAAAATAGGCAGGCTATAAAGAGGCTTGAGGAACAACTGAGTCTTGGTGATGATAACGTTAATACTGTAGATCCACTCAACTTTCAAAACGAAAGCTTGGATAGTCTCCAATTTTTAGAGTTTAGTAAGGGCATCGATCACCTTGCTCAACCAGAAACTGTACATCAGAGACCAGAGAATAACAAACTAGAGAGATGTTACGGAGGGTATGTTGGAGCCCAATATAATGTTAACACTGTAGATCCACTCTACACTCAAAATGAAAGTTTGGATAGTCTCCTATCTTTAGAGTATACTGAGGACATCAATCACCTTGCTCAACCAGCAACTGTACATCAGAGACAAGATAATAATAGACTAGAGAGATGTTACGGAGGGTATGTTGGAGCACAACATCATTCTAACAATCTCATGCTCGTAAAGAATGATTCAGGTACGCCAAAGTTATTCAGCATTGGCTTTGGATTGGATACTCAGTCATTTTTCGATCTGTTTCCTCACTGTAGCAGGCTTTAGGACGATCTGCAATTTATTTATTTATAAAAAGTAGCTTCAGCATGCCCTTGAAGTCTTGTCATGCTTTCTTCCTTGTTTGTCTCTGTATGATGTTTTCTATGCGTGGAATCGAAGAAGGTTATTTAGTTATTTGGAAGAGTAAAGAGCATTCTTCTTACAGGTGGTAAAGGAGGGAGTGGCGATCAAGAGTCTGAATCTTGGAAAGATGTGCTGAAAGCATGTGAGGCTTCTACAGCTCTTAACTCTGAGGTGACCCTCTCTTATACTTAAATGACTGAAATGAAATCTGGGATCAAGCAAGGAAGACTATCTTGTATTTGTTAGTTTGGAGAAATAAAAAACAGATGGGATCCTAACAGTGACTAAACTGAATAGCACTCATGCACCGAGATATATATCGATTAACACTTCATACTGAGGAACACGGCGAATGAACTGGATGTGTTATGGTTTTCTAATCTCTAATAGCATCTGAAGAGTAGATTTCTAAACTAATAAGTAAAAATATTATATAGTCTAGGAATTTATCTACTTGTTGTTGAAAGCAGGGAAGCACACCAAGTTCTGCGAAAAGATTGCTACCTGGAATGCAGGAAGATTCCAACTGGAGTTACAACAACCAGGGTGGCCCATGTATGGCATCTGCTTTGCTAATGAATACTTTTATGCTTCGTACCTTGTTTAACGTTGGTTAGTTCTGATCGTTGTCTTAAATTTCAGCTACATCGTTGTTACCTCAAGAACTTGCTTCTTTCAAACTTCCTGGTTGTTATTCTGAGTTGGGAGCTCCGGAGAATAATGCCGAGTACTATAGAATGATGGATGATGAAGGGAAAATCGGGCTGCCTCTCGAGCAAGAGCAAGAAATGAGACAGACAGTTGCACATAACCAAAAGTTTACTATCCAGGACATATCACCTGAGTGGGGTTACGCGAATGAAACTACAAAGGTATAATCTATTACACCATCCTTAATATTTCGTTGATATTCTGATCTATGTGGGAGTGCATAAATCTACTCTCATGATTGATATACATGTATTTTCTTGCCTGGTCAGAGCAAATGTTGGTGATCAGTTAAATTTTCCGTTTTGAAATTTCATTTTGACAATGCAGGTGATAATCATTGGATCATTTCTCTGTGATCCAACAGAATCTACATGGTCTTGCATGTTTGGGAGTGCTGAAGTTCCTTTTGAGATCATCAAGGAAGGTGTTATTCGGTGCCAAGCCCCTCCATGTGGCCCTGGAAAAGTCAATTTATGCATTACTTCTGGAGATCGACTCTCGTGTAGTCAAATAAGGGAATTTGAGTATCGTGATAAGCCTGACACATCTTGCCCTAGGTGCAGTCCAGATGAGCTTATATTACTTGTAAGGTTTGTGCAAACACTTGTGGCGGACAGGAAAAGTAACATAGAGCCGACCGTTGATAAGTTGTTGAAGAAATTGAAAGCTGATGATGATCAATGGAGCCATGTCATACAAACGATTCTAGATGGCACTGCAACATCATCAAGCACATTTGATTGGCTTCTACAGGAACTGCTTAAAGACGAGCTGGATGCGTGGCTGTCTTCAAGATCCCAAGATGAAGATCAAACATCTTGTTCTTTGTCAAAGCAAGAACAAGGCATTATTCATATGGTGGCAGGCCTTGGCTTCGAGTGGGCACTCTATCCAATTCTTGGTCGTGGGGTCAGCGTGGATTTTCGTGATATTAACGGATGGAGCGCTCTTCATTGGGCTGCACGATTTGGGAGGTGAGCAGCCTATAAAGAGTAGACCAACACCGTCATTTCAACATTTAGACAAAAATAGCTTCAAATGAATCTAGTAACCGATACTGTTATCTTTGCTGTGGCAGTGAACAAATGGTGGCTGCCCTTATAGCTTCAGGGGCATCAGCTGGAGCAGTGACTGATCCCAGTGCGCAAGACCCGGTTGGTAAAACTGCAGCTTCAATAGCTGCCTCTAATGGCCACAAGGGTCTTGCAGGTTATCTGTCAGAGGTGGCGTTAACAAACCATCTCTCATCGCTCACACTTGAAGAAAGCGAAACATTTAAAGACTCTGCTCAAGCAGAAGCAGAGAAAACTGTGAATTCCATCTCAGAACGAAGTCCTCCCGATAATGAGGATCCACATTCACTGAAAGACACACTAGCTGCAGTGAGAAACGCAGCTCAAGCAGCTGCAAGAATCCAGGCAGCTTTTCGTGCACATTCATTCAGAAAGCGTCAACAGAGAGAAGCAGCTATGGCTGCTTGCTTTCAAGAGTACGGGATCTATGTAGATATCGAAGGTATCTCGGCCATGTCGAAGCTAGCGTTTGGGAATGTCCGGAACTATCATTCAGCAGCTTTATCTATTCAGAAGAAGTACCGTGGCTATAAAGGCCGAAAAGAATTTCTTGAGACTCGCCAGAAAATTGTAAAGATACAGGTATTTTAACAGCTTTAGTAAGATGAAGATAGTTGTTTCCCAGTAGCCTTTTGGCGTCTCGTGCGGCTCTTTATTCTCTTCTATATCTGGCAGGCTCATATTCGAGGTTACCAAACAAGGAAGCATTACAAGGTTATCTGCTGGGCGGTAGGAGTTTTGGACAAGGTTGTACTCAGGTGGAGAAGAAAAGGGGCTGGGCTAAGAGGGTTCAGGCAAGACGTAGAAGCTACAGAGGACAGTGAAGACGAAGACATTCTCAAGGTGTTTCGCAAGCAGAAAGTAGACGGGGCAGTGAACGAGGCTTTCTCTCGTGTTCTATCGATGGCTAATTCTCCAGAGGCTCGCCAGCAATACCACCGCGTGCTCAAGAGATACTGTCAGACAAAGGTCAGTGTAGTTTAATACAAAGTTATTAATAACCAAGGTGGACTTGTTTTCAATGTTTCTCTACATGAGTTAGGATAATGTCATATGAACCTATCCGATAATGCACAAGTTAGTCTCATACCTTTACCAATGTCGGAGTATTTAGAGAATGAAGTCAGTGTCGGAATGATGAATGTTGTTTCTTGAATGAATGTTTTTGCAGGCCGAGCTTGGGAAAACAGAGACATTAGGAACAGTTGGTGATGAGGATGATACATTGTTCGACATAGCTGATATGGAATATGACAATTTGTTTGCGCTGCCTTGAAGTGGGAAAGTCAGGCAACAACAAAACCTGTGGATTTAGAGGCTTTAATAATAGTCTGTAGATTTATGAAGTTTCAAGAGTAAGTAGTTTATAGAGTTGAGAAGAACAAGAAGAAGAAACAAGGAAGAAAAGCTGTTATTAGTAGTGTTTGTAAATAGCTTTTACAATGGATTTTCTTGGAAAAGAGATACTATGTGGAGAAGAGATACTATGTCGGCAATGATTTTGTTAACGACAAAAAGGAAAAGTCAAAAGTATATAGAGGCAAATTTAAATTGCCAACAAGATTTAACGTAATGTTTTAAGATCTTGAAAATTTCAGATACAACAATCTGGATATAGCTTTAAAATCCAAAAGTATAAAATTTGGTAAAACCTATAAAAACTCAACAAATAACCGTAAATCGGATATAATCGTTGACCCTGATAGATTATGGTTAAGTAAAAAATTATAGTGCAATCAAATGGCTTTTTTATTGTTTTTATTTAGTCATTCTGATTTTATAATCTGGTACATTATGATCTTCTTTCCTTTATAAATAATACTTTATCAACTACAATAATAATTACTTTGTCAATTTAACATATTTTGTTTCAAACATGTTTTAGAGATTTATTAGTTTTCGTACTATATATATATATAATTTCACTAATTGTTGATTGCTGTCGAACTATATCGAACCAGGTCAACCCAAAGATCCGGTGACCCGAAGGATTTTTTTTTTTTTAAATGGAGTGTTTGGATACATATACTAAAAATGCTTCTGTTTTAATAGAATACTAGGACTTAACCCGCGCTAATTATAGCGCGGATAATTTTTTTTAAAANTGTTATAAAAAGAAATATAATTTATCATAAAGATAAATATTAATAAAGACAAAAATATTATACCCGGTAGAAGATCGGGATACTGATAATATAAAGAAGCGAGAGAGAGATTTTGATTTTATTGAAGTTGTGAAGTTGTAACTTATGTTTTACAATCGAACGAAAACGTTCGTATATATAGAGTTAAAAAGATAAGTTACTGTGTATGCATAGTGACGGTGGGCTCCACAAAAATTCACTCACGTTTATTTGTGCGCACCATTTTTCTGACTTTTATAACAATTTCATTTTTTTCCACTCCCATTACCAACTTTTTACATCTTATTTTTATATGTATGTTTATTTTATTGTTTTTTAACTGTCGTTTTCACTTTTTCATATTAAAAAAAATATTAATTATTATATTATGATCCCGATAATTTTTTTTTTGGATCCTGAGCTGTATATTATAAAAGAGAGTTTTTTTTTGGGCAATTCTACAAAATAGCACAAAAAAACTAAAAGTTCCCAAATTTAGCACCCAAGGGTGAAAATCATAAATATAGCACCAATTTTGACAATATTAGCACAAATTTAATATAAAAATGACTTATAATCATTTCCTAATGGGAAAAAACTAAACCCTAAATTGGAAATAGTGAACCCAAACATAATGTTTAATTTTATTTTAAATTTATTTTTGGTAAATAAGTATTTTTAAATAATTAGTTGTGCTATTTTTGGTATTTTAAATTTAGGGTGCTAGTTTTGGAACAAAAAATAATTTTTGTGCTATTTGAGGGTATTTCTCTTTTTTTTTTGTGCGAGGCGATTCTTTTCGACGAAAAACCCTACACCAGAGAATCTTTATGCAATCGGAGAAACCAACATTTATTTCTGATTTTCGACGAACGAAATTTTATAACGGAGACTTTTCCTCAGCTTCAGATCGTGCCACTCTTACCTAATTCCCAATTTCTCTCGATCACCTTTTTAGCTGATAGTAGTTTTGAAAAAATGTTGTCAAAAGTGGCATGATACAAATTGATTAGGGATTTCACTTTGAGATGATAAGGATAAAAGGAAGATCAATATTCATAAAACAAAGATCTCCATACACCTGATTCAGAAATCTAAAATGAAGAAAGATTTATGAGCTCAAGATGCAACGATTACAGAGTTTCAAAAGGAAGAAGATGAAGTTGCGACAATTTTTCTGAATGAGTAAAAAAAAGTAATCGACAAGTTTTATTTGTTTTATTAAGATGAGCTGGCTCTGCTCATCTCAGCTGTCCAAGTGTCCTCCATCTTGATCGTTAATAAACTATATCAAATCTCCCATCTTTTAAAGACCTTGACCTCAAGGTCGAAAGTCTGGGTATTACTGCATCATATCATATAAAAACTCTCAGGTGGCTTCATCTTCACTCTGATGCAACCACTTGACCAAAACCTTTGTCACTGCCCTGCCTTGCCTGTTTACCATTTTCTTTTCCAAAATTTTCTCTGGAGCTTTCACCAACACATTAGAAGTAACATCATGCAACTCTGTCGAAACTGAATGATCACCAACCCTCAGCTTCAGTTGGGAGACATGAAAAACTGGATAATTGGAGGAAGAGATAGGCAGTTCCAACTTATAAGCCACCTTACCACACTTATCCAGAACTTTATAAGGTCCGAAATATTTGGGAGATAGTTTCTGATTGCTTCTCAACATAACAGAGTTTTGGCGATAAGGTTGCAACTTCACAAAAACCCAATCAACCACCTCAAAGCTTCTCTCAGAGCGTCTCATGTTTGCAACCTGAGTCATACGATGTTGAGCTCTCATCAAATGAAATTTCAAAAGCAACAACATGTTTTCCCTGTCTTGCAAACTCTTGGCTACCACCGCCACTTTGGATTCTCCCGGGAGATAAGGCAAATGGACTTGAGGAGATTGCCCATACACAGCTTCATAGGGTGTTGTCTGAGTAGATGTATGAAATGTAGTGTTATACCAATACTTAGCAAGTGCCAACCATTTACTCCAAAGATGGGGTCTATCACTACACATACACCGGAGATAGGTTTCCAAACACCTATTGACAACTTTTGTGTGTCCATCACTATGTGGATGATAAGCCAAAGAGTAATTGAGAGACACCCCTTGTAATGTGAACAATTCTCTCCAAAAATCACTAAGGAAAACTGAGTCTCTGTCACTCACAATAGAATTGGGAAGACCATGGAGTTTAAAAACATTATCCAGGAAAGCTTGAGCTACTGAGGCTGTAGTGTAAGGATGAGACAAGGCAATAAAATGTGGTGCCTTGGTTAATTTGTCTACTACCACCAATATGACTGACTTACCGAAATAGACATGGAGACCATCTATAAAGTCCATTGATATATCGACCAAATAGCCTCAGGAATAGAGAGAGGTTGGAGTAAACTTGGATAAGCGGCATGATCATACTTGCACCGCTGACAAATAGCAATACTTTTGATAAAAGCCTGAATATCTTTTGCCATACCCTTCCAGTAGAACAATCCCTTAACTCGTTGTTGCGTAGCATCTCTTCCCGAATGTCCGCCACTACTCGACCCATGCATCCATTCCATGATGAACTTTTTGATCTCAGTATCATCTGGTACCACCAGGCTTGCTTTTACGCCTTAAAATGTCTTGTGACCAAGAGTAAACAGGTTTAGCATTAGGTTTTTAATGTCTTGACCCCCAAATCTGTTTCATAACCAGCCTGATTTTTTTTTAAAGATGTCACAATCCATAACTGACATTGCCATGTGTAGAATCTCTAATCCATCAACTCTTGAAAGAGCATCAACCACTAAGTTCTCCTTGCCCTCTTTATATTGGTTAGAATAGTCAAACTCCAATAGCTTTGGTAACCATTGCTGCTTAATAGGTGTGTTGAGCCTCTGTTCCAGCAATTATTTAAGGCTGCGTTAGTCAGTTTTGATGATGAAATGACCTGTAAGCAGATAATGTCGCCACTTCTGAACCGCAAAAACCACAGCTAGCAGCTCCTGTTCATATATAGACAAATGCAACTGTTTACCCTTCAAGTGTCGACTAATATAAGCCAACGGATGACCTTCTTGCATTAGTACAACACCAATACCATATCCTGAAGAATCTGTTTCGACGAAAAGGCTTATCAAACACTGGAAATGCAAGGACCGGAGCAGAACATAAAGCATTCTTCAAGTTCTCAAAAGCCAACCGAGCTTCATCATACCATACAAAGCATAGAAAACCAAGTGGAACACTTATTAAAGCTGTTAGGGCGCGAGCTATAGAACCAAAATTCTTGACAAACCTCCTGTAGTAGTCTGCAAGCCCAAGAAATCCTCGAAGTTGTTTAAGATTGACTGGAATTGGCCACTCTGCAACTGCCTTCACCTTAGCTGGATCCGTAAATACTCCCTCAGCCTGAATAAAATGGCCCAAATATTCCACTTTATCAGTGTGATAACACCGTATTTTTACCCGTTTCACTATATATTTTAGAACACTTTAATAAGTGTTCCACTTGGTTTTCTATGCTTTTATTAAGGGTTTCGCATGTTTACGGTTTTAAGAATCTTTTCAGGTAACTCGCGATAAAAGAATGCATTTCGGAACAAAAATACGTTTTTGGATAAACTCGGACCGTCAAGAAGTCTTGCAGCTTATGAAGACCTTTTAACCGTCCAATCATCACCAAATTTGGATACAACAAAGTAGAGATAAACAACTTTCAAATGCAATTGGATTGGGGATAATCCAATGGTTGGATCCTTAAATATACCCAAATCGCTAAAGACCGATGAAGCTGCCCAAAGAAGCAGTCCACCACGGGTCGAGGAGCCAGACCCGCGGCCAAGAATCATTCTGCCGCCCCTGGAGCCATTCCACCCGCGGCCAGAGCCCAGTTCGCCGTGGCCAGAGCCCAGTTCACCGCGGCCAGGGGCTACGCACCCGCGACCAAGCCCAGTTCCGCCCAAGATGATCAGTTTCTTAACCTGAGGCTAAAACCGTCTTTTCCCGTCAAACCTTAGAACAACCCGAGCATGTTGAAGACCTCTAAATACTTGTTTTAGACAGAAATTTCGTGGACAACATTCTACACTATTTTTGTTTACATTCTTGTACTCTTACATTGAGATTTTTGGAATTGGTGAGGAGGTTTCTCACCGAACTTAGTTATTGAATTCGTGAGGCTTCTTCACCAATCTCTTGCTACTTATTCAATCTAGTTTATGCACTACTTTCTGTTGTAGTTTGTGTTTGCTTTTTAGTTAGGTTTTACTCTTAGTTTTTCACTTTGATTTCAATATCTCTATAAATTGGTGAAGAGGTTTACTCTAGACATCGTTCTTAAAATCGAGAATCCTCTTTCATCAATCTCATGTTTAATTTAATCATGTCTTTTTCCAGTATGTGTGAGTAGTTTAGATTGTTGGGTTTAAAGGATTATATATCGAGAGGAATTCTATGTTCGATAACGAAGTTAATGGTAGACCAAATAATGATTTGGGATCTCCACTCTTAACCCATAAATGAAATGGCACACTTGGGCTTGCTCATCCTCAAGCTCTCTTCCCACATATCTCCTCAAGCAGTTAAAGATTTCCTCATACTCTCGCACCGTTTTATCATCTTGCACCAAATCCAGGAAGGCGCATTCGAGTCTGTCACAAGTTTCCGGTGGGAAAAACTTCTTGTTAAACTCTCGTTTAAAATCCGCAAAGGTTCGATTTGAGCACCTTTTCGTTTATCGATAGTTAACCACCATTTATTAGCGTCCCCGTCCAGGAAGTGGACTACAATGTCCTTCCGATAGTCCTCTGGGCAACGAGTGGAGTTAAAATTCCTAGTTAACAGACTCATCCACTCATCGGCCGTAATATGATCTGAATAACCTTTGAAGTATCTTGTCCCTAGTTTCAAAATGTGCTCCAACAGACTCAGATAGGCCTAGGTATCCGGTTTATTCGGTTCATTTTTTCGCTTTTTTGGTTTGGCTAAAATTCCACCGAATTGAACCAAAAAAAAATCGCTTCGGGTCGATTTGGTAATCGGATTTTTTCGGTTCGGTTACTAGGATTTAAAATCCACCGATTTGACCCAATTTTTTTTTTTTGAATTGGTTTATGATTGTTGTGTTTTGGTTGGTTTTAGAACTCTTTCTTTCCTTTTTCACCACTTTGACATTGCATTTAGGCATATATAGGTTCGTTGCATGTACATTTGGTTTCTTTAGGTACTTGGAGTGGCAGCTATGGAAATGGGAGACTTAGGGTTTGCGTTTGCATCATGATTGTTCATCTAGAGCCTTAGCGTTTGCATCATGATTAGTGAGTAGTCATCTTTGGATCTTTGGGTTTGGTTGATTAGGGAAATTTTAGGTTGATTCATGGTGATTAGAAGTTAGATGTATTGAAATCCATACTTATTAGGGGTTCTTAATGCTAGATTTACCTTGATCAAGTTGATCTAGAGCATAGGTAGATTCATGTCCGGAAGATGTTTGTGAAAATGCTTGAATGAACCTAATAAGTGCTTTGCATGCTTAGCCTATGAAAATAGATTATTAAGATGCTTAGTAGTTGTTTAGGTTTGAGTTTATTGTTTATTGATTGCTTGGTTGCAAATGTGAATTTATGACAATCAAGTAATTAGAAAGGTGATTAGGGTCATGGAAATGGATTAAGTTAGATTTGTGACCTAAGACTAATGGATTAGCATGAGAATGTGTGATTACTATGAGTTAACCTAGAATTGCCCGAATCAATTGTCTTGCCCAAGGATTCGCTTGTTTAATCTTGTGTAGCCACGTTTAGTGTTTGATTAGTGATTTCCCACCTGTATTTGAATTCGAATTTGAGTAGTGTTTTGCATGCTTATTGCATTTGGTTTGATTAAGCTAGTTTACTATTTGCCACTTAGTTTCTCTTAGGATCGTTACAAAGCCAATATTACTTTGACTTGTCATATACTTGTGGTGGAGTAAGACTAGGGTTTAAAACTTTGATCACACCAGTTTAGCTCGATTATTATACATAGTGGGCTAAGTTTTAAAAGCCCAAACGTGTTTTTAGTTTTTAAAAGGCCAAACGTTTTAAATTTTAAAAGCTCAAACGTATTTTTTTAGGTCATGTAAAGCCCACACCCACATTACACACCCAATCGAAAAACATTTAGGTTTTATTTTTGGAGAAAATTACCTAAAATAACCTTCAAAAGTATATATATTACTAGAATAACTATTACAAAAGTTTCACTAACTAAACTAACATTCAAAAGTTGTCAAAAGACCTTCAAATATACTTTTTCGTTTTAACAACGAAAATGTCATTTTCTTATTTAAATAATTAAAAAATTAATTATTAAGCTAAAAAAAATAATATGAATTTTAATTATCTATTTCACCTCTCATCTACGACACTCTTTTTTTCTCTCTTCTTCTTCTTCTTCCTCTTCTCTCTCTATCTCATCCGCCATATTAGCGACTATGAGGACATCTCCGACGTCGATCCCGATTTTTGACTACACAACCACATATTCGCCGACATCATGGAAGTTAGTTTTTCATATCTAGTTTTTTCATATCTAGTTTTCCAGATCTGGTTTCTCTAGTTAAGCAAAAAAGGAGGAAGTTTATGTAAGCATCATGGATCTGACGCTTTATGGACGGTGTTTCGGCGAAGTTTCGGAGAAGTTTGGCGAAGTCGCGGCGAAGCTGGTAGATTTATTCAACGCATGATGGTAGGTTTGTTTTCAAATGATTTGCTTATATATTTGTTCATGATTAGATGGTAGATTTATTTTAGATAGTTTGGTAGATTTATTTAAGTGGTGGTAGATTTATTTATTCTTTTTCTCCGACGGGTATCTTGGCGTCACGACCGCAGACGAGTCTCCGACGATATTTCCGGTAAAACTTCCGTGTTTTCTTCAAGAGGTGTACATAGTTTAATTTTGGATATGGTAAGAGATATAGTTTGTGATATTTATTGACATCAAATTGAAACCCTAATTTGGTTTTAGTAGATTTTTTGGATGATTTGTTATTCTCGGCGATATTAACATCACTCCGGTTACAATAGTGTAGTGACTTCCGGTGAGAAAATAGATTTTCGATTTTTTCATTTACGGTAGATTTACTTTTCAAATGGCGGCAGATTTGTTGTTCAAATGATGGTAGATTGAATTTGTGTAGATTTGTTTATCAATTGATGATAGATTTATTTTTGAATTGATGGTAGATTTATTATTGAATTTTAGGAGTTTATCAAGAAATTCTTCTTCTTCTCGGCAGGTTCATGGGATTTGCGACGGCGGACGAGTCTCCATCGAGATTTCTAGCTTCGTTTCAGCGTGTTCTTCTACGAGTATAATTGATTGTAAATTTAGATTTGGTAGATTTATTTTTGAAATGATTGTAGATTTATTTTTGAATTGATGGTAGATTTATTATTGAATTTTTGGAATTTATTGGGAAATTCTATTTCTTCTCTGACAGGTTCATGGGCTTTCCGACG
Source organism: Eutrema yunnanense (assembly GCA_002933935.1). Classification (NCBI taxonomy): domain Eukaryota; kingdom Viridiplantae; phylum Streptophyta; class Magnoliopsida; order Brassicales; family Brassicaceae; genus Eutrema; species Eutrema yunnanense. The sequence continues at coordinate 14,728 of PKML01041899.1, read as the reverse complement.
GTAGACGAGTCTCTGACGAGATTTTCGACTTCGTTTCAGCGTGTTCTTCTACGAGTATAATTGATGGTAGATTTGGATTTGGTAGATTTGCTCTTAAAATAATTGTCGATTTGTTTTTGAATTGGTGTTAAATTTACTATCGAGTTTTGGAGATTTATAGGAAAATTCTTTTTCTTCTCTGACATGTTCTTGGGCTTCGCGACGGCAGCCAAATCTTTGGCGAGATATCCGGCTTCGTTTCAATGTATTTTTCTACGAGTATAAACTGATGGTGGGAGATTTGATTTTGGTATACTTGTTTTGAAATGATGGTAGATTTGCTCTTGAATTGATTGTAGATTTATTTTTGAATTTGTACAAATAATAATTGGATTCTAAATGTTGGTAGATTTGTTTTTAAATTGGTGGTTATAAAACAGTCCGCGAGGACTTTCAAAGGTACTTGACAAAATTAGTCACTTTATTTAGTTTAATGTTTGCTTAATATGTATAACCAAAATAAGTGAAATTGAAACCAAAAACACATGAACCAATCCAATAATATGAATGAAATTAAAATATGAATTCTTTCTATATACAAAGAAAAGAAAACAAAGAAGCACAAACCCAAAGAAAACAAACAAGCACAAACCCAAAAGAAATTACAAAGCTCATGTGCCATCTTAGAAACGGATCTATCTCATCATATTTTTCTTATATTGTTTTGATTTGAGAATTAATTGTGATTTCAAAATCATCCTTATCTCCATTTACCTCGCACAAACAACCAGTATCAAGCGATCTCCTAACAAATATCCAAATATTCTAACGATCACTTGATGCAGATAAAAGCACTAGTACAACTTTTGATATATCATTGACATTGTAGTACTTGAAAACTGCATATCTAAGATGAAATAAAAGGTTTACCCCATATTAAAAAACATCTATCAAAATAAATCTACCATTGTTACAATAAATCTACCATCAAACAAAAAAATTTCTCATACTTAGACAGGCGACAACCCTAGATCTTCACGATGTGTGCTTGGTTTTTTCGTAAATCTGAAGTTCTTTGGTGGGCAAAAACGTCATTTGATAATGTCCAGTTTTAACAAGTCTACCGTCAATAACAAAGATCAAATCTACCAAATTCAGATAAATCTACCAAATTCATATATATATCTACCAACTTCAGATAAATCTACCAACTTAAGATAAGTCTACCGATTTTGTGTATCCCTAAAATTTATATAAACATACCGTTTTATAAATAAATCTACTGACCTTTAATAAAACTACCATCATTAAAAATAAATCTACCGTTTTAAGAATAAGTATACCACGACAATATTAGTCTACCGTCATTACAATAAATCTACCGTCACCAAAAAGTGAACCATCCGATGATAAGTCTGCCGTCATTACAAAGAAATCTACCGCGGAAGAGATAAATCTACCATCAAAGGAAATAAATCTACCAATCTGGTCAAATGTCTACCAAAAATTCAACCGATCACTCGTTAAATCTATCAACTCTTAACAAATCTACCGTCATTAAAAATAAATCTACCAAAAAATTAATAAATCTACCGCCCAAAAACATATCTACCACCTCGTAAAAATATGTCTACCGAAATAAGCCTACCATCCCGAAATAAGTCTACCGGCCAAAAATAAGTCTACCGGCCAAAAATAAGTCTGCCGGTCAAAAAATAAGTCTACCAACAATAATTAAATCTACCGTCAAAGAACGGTAGACTTGTTTATCTGAGCGCGCTGATGTTAATTAAATATAGTAATGACAATATCGTAATTACGTTTTTGTCAACAAATGCCAAAATGGCAAAATCGGTACCCTAGGTTATTCTAGTAATTTAGAAAGATTTGCATTGTTCTAGTAATTAAGACATTTTTAAAGGTTAGTTTNTTTTTTTTTTTTTTTTTATTTTATCTTTTTGACTTTGTAATTGAAGGCGGCGACGACAACACTGATACCTAAGAGAGAAGAAGCAACGAAAATGGAACAGAGATAAAGAATAACAGCAACAAAAATGGAAGAGGAAGAGAGAGAGTGTAACTCGAGGATCGACTGCGACACGGACGAAGAAACCTAAGTCAACGACGAGAACACGAAGAAGAACTGGTTCTAGCCGCCGACACGAGAATGAATAAAGATGAGATGCAAAACATATATGAGTGAAATAATATATATTTCAGTATCGGTTAAACCGTTCGCTTATTGTGTGCCGAACCGAACTAACCTGAAAACTGAAAGCTAATTTTAATTTCGCCGATCGGTTCGCAACGAAAATCAAAACTAAAACCAAGAACCAAAAATGTCTGTTCGGTCGGTTTGGTTTAATCGGCTTTTACAGTTGCCCAGGGCTACTCAGATAATCCACCCTTTTCCTCAAAGGTTTTGGAATTAGTGGGTTGATCTCAACAACTTCCACTTCGGCACCAGTTGGATTCCCACCCGTTTGCACCACATGAGCCGATGCTATAACTTGGGTCAAAACCGCTAGTTAGGCTAACACTTTCTTGAGCGTGTCCCACTGTTCCCGAGCATAAGGAATTGCGGTCTGATATACATCTCTAGCCGTAACACCATCTACCCCTTGATCATTTGGTCGTGCCGCCGTAGAAGTCTCGGCCATTTCTTTCTGATTTTTACTGTTTTGGACTTCATGTTGCACTTCCGGAGTTTCAATCACTGGTGGGTCTTGGGTCTGCCGAGCCATTGGACCATCTAGAATGTGTCGCACGTTTCCCACACGAACCATTTTCTCCACACGGGTCATCTCTCCTGCAATACCCTTATCCTTTCTACTCTTTCCTGTCTTATTGCTCTTATCCATATGTAGATTCTAACAAGTTAGTTAAAACTACAATTATTTCTATCTATCAATGTGTTTAGCAACTACTCGCACGAGCCCTCATTTACCGATGAGTGGTGTTCCCAACCCGACACCTAATTGTTATAGGAGCAAGTATGTTCTGATACCAACTTGCAACACCCAATCCCAGACTGCCTAAGTCCGTGGAAGTTGTTCCCGAACAGATCACTACTTGATCCGAACCATCAATTCATTTTAGAGTCAATATGCAATATTAAAATAAACAAACAATCCATATACTTTATTTAGATAAGTAAAGTTATATGATCGATCCTAACTACCCAGACTGACCACCACCCATCTTCTCGGCAACGAGTCTCACCCGCCTAAGCCAAATCCTTCCCACGATCACCATCATCTCACTAGGCTTTACGCACAACAATGATGCATGTTTATGCAATTCGTTTAACAGTTCCGATCGGGGGTTAAATTCTCTAGTATGACCGAGTATTGGTGGATTCATTCCGATCCCCAAGCCGCTCGCTGAACTGCATCACTCTTTCAATTCGAACTGTTTATCCAAACCAAGTCAAGCAGATTATGAATTCGCAATAATGTTAACGCTTATGAACGATTATGCAGAAAATAAGAAGTATTTGATCAAGCAACCAAGTTTATCTAACATAACCATTGACCAGATCCTTAAACAAACTGGATCACCGACAAGTCATTAATCTGGGCACTAAATCCCATTCTCGCACTCACATTGACTTCGCATATCGGTTTGGGTGAGTGTCTGCATTATCTTCCTTACTCGCCGATCCAACGGTTCCAACTGCTCATCGGTGTCTCTTCGCTCAAGTAAGGCAATCCTCAATCCCAACCGCTCAGTTATCTTCCCAGTTGACTAGTTGACAAATAGAATTTTATCCTATTTAGGAATCAATCCTAAATACTCATATCATTGTAGTATTTTAGGTGTCAATCCAATCTAGGGTCTAGTTCAATGCAACAAGAATGCAAGACACTCTTTAATTCAAACTAACAAGGTGGGTTTGAATTTAATCTAATAAGCTAATCAATTTAAAAACAAGTGACAAGAGCTAAAGACGCTAAACGGTGAATAAAACAATGACAAAATGCGAATTCAAGGATAAGGTAATTGAGATAAGGCAATCCAATGGCTAATTAATTATGTCCAATGCTTAATAAAGACTAATCCCTAGGGAAAGATCACTAATCTTAACTAATCCTCTCTCAAAGCATTAATTACTTTGTTAATCACTAATCCAAAATCAAATTCTCATTTGTCAATGACTAATTATCAAGCTTTAAGTCTAAACATTTAAGATCAACCAAATAATTAATCACTCTAGACAACTAATCTCTTAGGCTAGAAATGAATATCTTTTAATTAGTTCATCAAGACATTTCATCGAACACCTTGTGCGCATGAAATGTCTTATGATCTAGATCCACTTTCTCAAGTTAGATCTAGCTTTAAAATCACTAATCAAGAAGGGAAATCATATAATCTAATCCTAGACATCATTAATCATCCATCAAATCACCCTAAATCTACCACATCCTCAAATCCTAAAAGACTACTCACTAATCATGAATAACACACCAAATCTTGTGAAAGAGGTGATGTTAATCATGATTAGAGATTATGAAGATGAAAGATTAGAGAAAGAACACAAGAATTAAACTCAAACTTTCATAAATCAAAAGATCATTGGGAAAAATCTCAAAAACCCTAAAAAGAGAGGTTTTTGTTCTTGAGAGAAAAAAAATAAAAAGCATAAAAAATTAGATAGATCTAAAAATCAGATCTCTAAAATATAAAAAGGTGTTTGCTGAGTTGGGTCGGACCCGGATCAACCCAGGACAAAGCGGGTATTGACCCGGCCGAAACTCGGATACGTTTTCAGTGAATCGGTCATAACTCTTGAACCTAATATCCGAATTACCTGAACCCAACTTCTGTTGACAGCTAACTCGTCCCTCTACAACTCTTATGAAGACCGTTTGAGTTGATTCATATCGGAAGGCCTTAGTTTTTCCGGTTCTGTGGACGGTATCATCTTCTCTCGGCTAGACGGATATACCTTCAGTAAATCCGTCTTATCTCCCTATCCCTACGTCCAAATAACCCGATTCAAACTCCTGTGTAAATCTGATTCACTCCTCTACAACCTTTGTGAAGGCAGTTGAAGCTGAATCGGATTTTAAGGTCCCCGTCTAGCCACATCGTTGAGATACTTAGGAAGATATCATCTTCTCTTGGCCAGACGGACATACTTTTTGTTAATCCGTTTTATCTCCCTATCCATACATCCAAATAACCCGATTTAAACTCCTGTGTAAATCTGATTCACTCCTATACAGCTTCTATTAAGGAAGTTGAAGCTGAATCGGATTGTAAGGTCTCCGTCTAGCCACATCTTTGAGATTCTTTGGACGATATCGTCTTCTCTCGGCCAGACGGACATACCTTCAGTAAATCCGTCTTATCTCCCTATAAATACATCTAAATAACCCGATTCAAACTCCTGTGTAAAGCTGATTCACTCCTCTACAACTTCTATGAAGGCAGTTGAAGCTGAATCGGATGGTAATGTCCTATTATAGTCACATCTTTGAGATACTTTGGACGAGCTCGGCTGGTTCGGGTGAGATATTTCCAACACCATGGTCACACATCGGTATTGGACCTCGGTGCTAAGGTTTTTTTTCTCCTGGTCACTTCAGAGAGGCAATACCGAGCTGTTACACCGATGTGTGACATCGGTGTATTCCCCTGAGGCTTCAATACCGATGTCACACATCGGTGTTGAATAAACTGCCTCGGCCAGACGGACATGTCTTCAGTAAAACGGCCATATCTTCTAAACCATAAGTCCAAATCCTCTACAACTTTCATGAAGGTCATCCAAGCTGATTAATATCGGAATGTCTCAGTCCAGCCACATCTTTCCGGTGTATCGGATGGACCTTGCACTCTACTTTGGTCCAACTCTCCAATTATGCCCAAATTACCTTCAATCACCTAGAAAGTACTCCAAAACATGCAAGAACTCACTAAACCTAATTCAATATGTCATAATCTCTAAATGAAACCTAAATACAAGACAAAACCATGATTATGCATGTAAATGACACAAAACTCTAAGTGAGATGCATGCTAAAACATGCAATATATGAGTATATCACTAGCTGACCTAGTTAGTCTCACTTGGCCCAACTGTCCACCAGTTCACCCAACTTAGCTAAGCTTTCAACCAGCTAATCCAGCTGGTTAGCTTGAATACCTAAACTCATTCCAGCTTAACAATCTCAATTCCCTCGGTCTTTCACCATCTTCCTCGATACAATCTTAATTCTTCCCTGGATAGAATCTTTCGGAGCAACTTTTGGTCTATTCGTGTTTGGGTGAGTATAACTTGCCCACGGTCTATTCATAGTCAAGTTTGCATCCGGCCATACATCCAACTATACCTACCCATAATGCTTAATGAGGATTTTCCAACTTTTCACCAGGTAACATTACTAGCGCTTGAGGAGTCACTGACTCAATTATTAAATGATTCAATAATTCCTTAGACTTAATCCGAGATTCTTTCACCCTTACTCGGACCAAGTCTTACCTGGCGATCCTATTGAGGATCACGGGCGCTACATGTACGGAACAGGATGGAAAAAAAAATTCCAAAAAAAGACAAGTCTTAAAATCATGTTACAATGAAATTAAATTACACGTAAGCATGTTCCAATAAAAAAAGTGATGTTAAAACATGTTCCATAAAAGTCAAAAACTTAAAAGCAATGAACCATATGATCCAATCAATATCAAGATGAACGAAAACATAATGTAAACCACATAAATCAAATTATAATATATCCAATAATATGAAATTTTAAGAAAACAAGTGACCAATGTAATAGAAATTAGAAAGTTAATTAACTTTGACAATATTTTATATTAGAAGTAGTTTTTTGTTTGTTCCAAACGGGATTTCGGAAATTTTCGTTCCCGTTCCGTCCTGTTTTCAATCGGAAATTGAAAATTTGTCCCATATAGAAAAGCATTCCCATATAGAATGGGAATTCGGAAATGAGTATGAGACAGAACAGAACGGAACAAGAGCTATCCCCACCTTTAGCCATGATCACTAAATTCATCTTTATAATAATCTCAAAAGATTCAAAAACCAAGGACTCACTCTAGATCCAGTCTTCAACCTTCCGTCCTACCTAGACATCGGTTCATGGTTCAAAATACTTCTTTGGCATTGTCCCTTTGTTCAAGTCCTTCACATTTCCTTGTTCAAATCCTTCACATTCTTTCGGGTTTCCTGAACTACCTACTTAAGCTACCTCGGGTGCTAGTACGTGGGTGCTCTTGAGACATTCCTTAGATCAATCCATCCTTAGCTTTCAACACAAACACACACAAGTTATGTTATTTATCAACAAATAACTAACTACCATGGAATCTAAACCATGCTCTGATACCAAACTTGAAAGCTCCCGCGCACCGCGTGCACACACACAGGGACCTGCTGGGTTCGCTACGTAGCGGCTCCCGCGACCGGTCGGCCGAAGTTCACGGACCGCCTTTCCGATCCACCCGAGCCTCCCCAGCGCACGAGGGCCGCAAACTCCCGGGCTTCGGCCTAAGGTTTTGCAACCCGTACCTCGACCCAGGGAGCCGTCGGTTCCATCCCGAGCCTGGCTATTACCTAACAGCCTGAAAAACAACAAAGCAGCGTCATAAGTACTCTACAATTACTTAGTGAGCCCGGAATCTCTACCATGCGACCTAGCATAACCTAACAACCATGCAAGCAAGCCTACCAACTTAACATGCTTAAACTACGCAACCTAGCTCAATCTCAACTATTATGCAAAACTAGCATAAAAACACGCAGCGGAACTAACAACCAATCAACACATTCACAAGTCCTAGTCACACCAAGTAACTAGACTCAAACGACACGCAGCAGAAATTCAAACAATCAACCAAGCTTCACGCAATAATTCTCATAAATAAATAAATTACGCAAGCAATAAACCAAACACAAAATTTAAATAACTTAATTTAAATCCTAATCATGTGCTGCCTCACATGACCGAAAACTACTCACAGTGATTCGGTTGAAAGCTTGGATATGATCTTGCCTCGGCCCTTCCCACGTACTGCCCACACCCGACATAAGCGTTCAGAAACTAAC
>PKML01041590.1:85168-115714 GCA_002933935.1 Eutrema yunnanense | reverse complement strand
CTCGCTTCAGGGGAGTAATTATTATCTGCCCTCCAACCTGGAAGAGTGGCCGATAACACATCAACAAAATTTTCCTGCTTAACTCGTGTTTCCAAAAAGCCTCCGAGTAAAGGTTTATTGGCGGTAATCCACCGATTTACTAAAGTTTGACGACGGTAACCATTTAACCCGCGCACGTTCCAAAAAAACATCTTCATAGATGACAAAAAAATGGTTAGGGGTAACTCTTGATTAGGCATAACGAGGCAGAGCGCCCCTAGAGCGACTCCGAACTCGAGCTTTATCTTTTAACGTAACACGTTTATGAGCACTGGCAAGGATCAAGAGGTCTGATGATGCTTTCCCTTTCCCTTTGCCTAAATCTTTTTCTGGAACCAGAGAGTCATCGAGAGCCTTTGCCTTAGCCATACGAAGTTTCTGTCTTGCTCTAGACTTCTTACTTTCGGATAACGTCCAGGGAACTTCCTCTGAAACTTTATCAATAGCTTCTTTCCGTTGTCGAAAAATTGTCTGAGCCGCCGCTATTACTGCTTCTTCATCGAGGAGCTGATCCGAGGTCAGAGGGGTTTGAAAAGCCGGCTTAGAAGACACTGTATCAATCTCTAGAGGCACCTCCTTCCTACGCACAACATAAACTGATTTGTTCACAGATGAGGAATGTTCGCAGGAACCAACCAAACTCGATTCTCCTGATGTGCGCTTAGGGGATGAAGGAGGCTCAGGAAGCAGATGGAGAGTAGGATTGGAAGCTGAGGGAGTTTCTTTTGGGATTGAGGGAAGTGCATCAGGGGTAGAGTTTTGAGCTTCGTTGTCAGGTGAAACTGAGTCATAAGTCTCGAGATTCCCTTCTTGAGGAGGCACGACCGAGGGACAGCGTAGGAGTAGGTGCCCGTAACGGCCACAATTTGTGCATTTCGTAGGGGGTCTCGGGTATTCAACAGCAACACGAACCTCGTTCCCATCGTCATCCACAACAATGACAGAGCTCGGAAGCGATTGACTAAGCAAGATTTCAACTTTGACTTTTGTATCTCCGTCGATGAGAGGGTTTAGTCGAGATTTATCAGTGTGAAGTGGCTCCCCGATACCCGAAGCAATTGTGCTCAGCCCTGCCAGAGAATATAGTTGTGGAGGAACATCTTTGACCAGTACCCAAATCGGTATCGAAACAAGCTCTGGGAGAGTGAGAGCGGCTGTTGGAGACCAAGCAGTGACTGAGAATAAGCAGTTACCAGCTTGCCAAAAACCGACTTCAAGAGCCCAATTTCTAGAGGCTTCAGACGGGATGTGAATGAGAACTCGGTTTTTTGAGAAGCTACGGATGGAAATCTTGCCTTGTCTTCCCCAGATTGGGTTTAGATCCAAGAAGATTTTCCCGTGGGGGGGAGGAGTTCCATGGAACTGAGCTATTAAGTGATCCTTCCAAGTTTCTGAAGAACGAAGAATAACATTAGCAGGAGCACGCACTATTGGAGTTCCATCTTCTGTGTAAGTGGGGTCCGCCATCTTCCTCAGATTTCTGAGCGAGGATTTGAAGCGAGAAGCCCAAGGAAGGGTGGTGTTGTGGAGAATCAGTGGGTTATCGACTTCAGCTCGAGGCGACGGAGGAGCCTCAGCCGTCGGAGGAGTTGGATCTGAAACCGAAGGAGGCACCGCTCGAGGCGACGGAGGAGCCTCAACCGGGGGAGGCTCGTCATCCGGAAACTGCCACATCTGAAGGGGAAGAGAGGAAAAGGAGGGAGAAAGAGGAGGAAGATTCTCGTCGACAGGCGTGGGGCCTGCCGCCGGTTTGAAAATTCTAGATCTGATGCTCTGAAAATCGCCGAGAAGGAGGAGAGAGAGCTCTGTGTCTTGTGTTTTTTCAACTTTTTGTCTTTAGTCGGAGTTTTCAAGAAACCAAGATTTACTTTAACAAACAAACAAAAGAAACCAAGATCTCGGTAAATTATATAAGATCAAGAGTCTCGAAAAGGACTTCTTATAAATGCAAATCTAACCGGATACAGCAAATACTTTAAAACCCCTTTGATTATCATCAAATCCACACACATGAGAAAGTGATAATGTAGTTAATCACTGACGATTGAGAACCCAAACGGAAGGCAGAAACACAGACCCAAACCAGAGCTTACCATCTCTCTCTTGAACCTCACTTATGAACTTCATATTCTTCCCTTCACTATCCTCAAGAATCTCCACAACCTCTCCGGTCTCGCCGCAGAGTTTCACGGCCACGGCATGAGGCTTCCCTCCTTCAAAGAGAAAAACCAAAAGCTCCATCTTGATCGTCTTAATGAAAAATTTCCCAATCCACGGATGCATCAACGAAAGCCTAGAAAATGGTGTTTTCTTGGAATGCAAGGCAACCCAGAAATCCCCTGTCTTGGTCCTCCTGATGTTATCGGGATAGCCAGGGAGCTTTGCGAATATGTCACGGGTCCCGGCTTTAGGTCCTTTGACCCAATATCGATGCACAAGTTGCGTTGCGGCCTCACATGAAAGAACGAACGAACCATCTTTGCTTAAGGCAAGACCATTAGGGAAATGAAGACGGTCCATTACAACTTTAGCCTCTTTTGTCTTCATGTCGTATCGAATCGCTCTTCCCGTCTTTTCGCCACATAGAAACACGTAGAATACATCCCTGATCCAAAAAAGAACGTAACAATTTTAGAATAGTCCGACAGTTGGACTTTAATTCTTTCGAAGCAAATTTTATACGTTTTAACTATAAATTGGTCTATTGTTGTTTACAAGAATTTTGTTTTTTTATTAAATTAGTTTTACTTTTTCTTCTTTCGTAACATAAGCTTCCAATTTTAAACTAATGGACCATAAAGTTATTATAGTTCAGAGATGTCACAACTTTTGATGTGGGTTCTAGTAGGGCTCACGCACAATCATCATAGAAATATCACAACAAAACGGACCGCTTATACGACCACTTGGAATATGTGATATATGATACCATGTTAAAAAACTATGGATTTTCAACTCAAAATCAATACGTACATTGATTCACGAACCTTCTTTTATAATCTAGCAATTTTCAAAATTTCAGGTGCGGGAATGAAAAAACAAAGTAATAGAGGTGAAGATATAATACCCGAAGTGATAAGTGTCGCTGCTATCGTTGAAGTAGATAGCATCATCTTCTTCGTCTATATCCATTTGGTTTGCAAACATAATTTTCTGACCTTCGACTACGTCCACGACCTTCTCGGCCAATCCTCCTTTAGGCCCTACCTTCATTACCCCAAAATAACCGTCACAAAAGTACAAATCTCCCGATTTCTTCTCGAAGCTCAGTCCCAAAGGCCTCCCACACGCAGGTTCCACCTTATGGCTTGAACAGTTCCCTCTTCATATATACACCAAATTCGAAAATATACAGAAACTTTATTATGTTTGTGTCTATCATACAATCATTTGTCTATGAAACAATTATTCTAGCCTTCTTTCTAGCGTTTGATCTTTCTGTTTTTAATTAGGATTTTTGTTTTATCAATGATATCAAGAACATACATATGTGAATGTGATCGTGATACAGTGACAACCCTAGCAAACTACAAGAGTTCATGTCTCGGTCTAACATATCTATGTTTTTAATGTATAAATTGTAAAATTAAGCGAGTGCAAAAAGCAAAATAAAATTAAAAACAAACAAACAAAATCCTTTTAATTTCTTCTTTCGAGTGTACATTTACAACATGCAAAAATAATTAAAGAAACCTGTGGGGAGATGTATAGGCGAATTCGACCCAGCCAATATCCTCACCGCGCCACTTGAGTATGCGACCGTCGGTGACGCCGACGTATGGGCCTTCCCCTCGTGGATCCCAGTCCATGCTCTCCGGTCCATCCACGGGAAGCGGGATCATCCTCGCCGTGGTTAGGACGTTTTGCGAGCCCACTATACTCTCCGGTCCGATGATGGACGGCCCAACGAAAACGACCAGGACGCCCATAACCGCCGTCACAGCGGCCCACGTCAGAACTTTGCGGCTGATTGGCATTGATTTTGTAGCTGCCCTTCCTTCTCTTTCGAGAAAAAAATTGTGTGTTTAGGTGTAAGTTGGAATGGCTAATTACTTACTTATATGCATGTGTACTAATTAATTATTTGGATGTTTCATTTTTGAGAATACGTTAGAGACAAGACAAGGAATAAAAAAAGAACAGCATAAGAGATTAAGAGAAGCGATCCCATGTTACTACTTTTGATGACCTTTTCTTTTTGCGAACTATTCTTTCGCCTTTTACTTTTTGATGACAATTTCTTTTTATATCTGTATTTTAAGAATATTACTTTTGTAATTAGTTATTTTCTCGTTAATATATATATATATGTGAAAGTGGACATATTAGATTTAAATAAAGTTTATGACCCAAAAAAAAAAAGGATTGAAATAAAGACGAAAGTTAGAATTGCAAAATCTTTTGAAAATGTTTGAAATTGTATAATTTTAGTTCTCTGTATTATTAAACCGAACGGTCTACCAGCATATTTAGAATTGTGAGAATCTCACTTTGCCAAAAGCAAAAAATTATGGTATATATCGGTCTAGTTACATTGTTCTGTGACGTGTCTCTCTGTCTTCTTTTTAGAAATATTCTGGTTTGAGGTGGAAAGAAAAAGAGTCTGCCTCACGTTTTCTAGAATAACTTTTTTATAATTTGAATACCATTCTTTATTCCATTTACGAAGTTTCTCGTTCTTAATTTATTAGAAAAGGTTATTAGCATCGGTTATATCGATAATTTTAGTATTGAAAACAGAAAGAAGAAGATGAAGAAGAGAATGAATAAAACACAAACCAAGTTGATTTGTGGTGATGGTAAGAGATGTTTATGTGGACTCTCCCACCCGGCTTCAAGTCGTTTTGGCCAGAAATTGCGTGAACTCGGATGTGAGGTCTCCTGGAGATTAATCTGGGCCCAAAGGGCTTAGAATCACTCCAGGATTTAATAAAAAAAAAAACTGAATAAACACTATCGACACGAATTTGTTATTCTAGGTTTCAGAATTGAGGTTTGATTTCGTAGCCTGGGAGAATCGCATCTCTTCTCTTGCTCTGCAGCAAATCGTAACTTGTTGTGTCGACCATTTGTCGAACGTTGGTGTTGCGTATCAGAACAAAGCTTCAAAAGGACATTGACTTGTCGATTGCATCCAAAAACATAAAAGAATCAGATGTGGGCCTGTGTGTTTTGAAGCCCAAGCTTGAAGAGGAAAACAAATCCAACTTGAAGCCCAACAACAATTATCAATCCGACAAATCACAACAGTTATCTTCTTCTCTGCAAGAAGACAAACTTAAATGCAGAGCAGAAAAAGTAAGAAAAGCAAGAGAGAAAACAGGAAAACAAATTCCCAGAGTTCGTACAATTGAGATTCAAAATCGTTTTGATGCTTTTATCAGAACAGAGCTTCAAAAAGACATTGACTTGTCGATTGTATCCAAAAACATAAAAGAATCAGATGTGGGCCTGTGTGTTTTGAAGCCCAAGCTTGAATGTAACGATGTGCTAGTCTTTTCTTGTAATGAGACATAAACATCTTGAAAGGGGAATGACTCTTCATCAAAAAGAACATGACGACTAAGGTAAACTCGACCAGTAGGTGGACTCTGCTGTATAACCAAGGAATTCACATTTTAAGGACCTCAGATCAAATTTATTTGCAGCATAGCTAGGGTCGAAGTGTTGGAAAGCAGGCACAACCGAAAGTTCTGAGAGATGTGTATTCTGGATTTATGCCATACAGCTTCTGATATGGTGAAGTGTTGATTTCAAGAGCAGATGTTGGCAAGAGATTGATCAAAAAATTAGAAGTAAAGATGGCTTCTACCCAATACTTCTGAGGCATGTAACTCACAACATTCTATGATCACTCGATCTAAAGCAGGTGTCTCAAAACCAAATCAAAGGTATGTGCTCTTAACTCATAAAGTATCATATCCTGAACTTAAAACTGTCATTGCCGCTCTTAAGGATCATGGCTGGACAGAGGCAATGAATGAAGAAATGCATAACTGTAAAGAGACAAATACATTCTCATTGGTTCCTTACTCACCGGAAATGAATGTACTTGGGAGAAAATGGGTTTTCAGAACCAAGCTTCATGCCGATGGTACATTAGATAAGCTAAAAGCTCTGACTTGTTGCAAAAGGTTTCAATCAAGAAGAAGGAATTGACTACTTAGAGACATACAATCCAGTAGTGAGAACAGCAACAGTTATAGCTGTCCTTCACACAGCCACTGTAATGCAATGGGACATCAAGCAAATGGATGTCAATAACGCTTTTCTTCATGGAGATCTAACTGAAGTTGTCTACATGAAGCAACCAGCTGGGTTTATTGACAAGGCTCATCCTGATCATGTGTGTCTGCTTCACAAAGCCTTATACGGTCTCAAGCAAGCTCCAAGGGCCTGGTTTGACAAATTCAGCAACTATCTACTGGAGTTTGGGTTCATTTGCAGCAAACTAGATCCCTCTCTCTTTGTGTATGCTCATAAGACAGATGTTATAATGCTGCTTCTCTATGTTGACGACATGGTCATCACAGGAAACAAATCTTCTGCTATGGGAAAGTTTCTTACTGATATCAACAAGAATTTCAGAATGAAAGACCTTGGTCAGATGCATTATTTTTTAGGTATTCAAGCTCACTTCCATCAAGAGGGACTCTTTTTGTCTCAGCAAAAATATGCTGAAGATCTTCTAGCTGTCGCTGCAATGAGTGATTGTTCATCTCTGTCAACACCTCTGCCGCTTCAGCCTCATAAAGTCCCACATCAAACAGAGCTTTTCGAGAACCCGACATACTTCCGAAGTTTAGTCGGTAAATTGTAATATCTTCCCCTCACTCGACCTGATATTCAGTTTGCTGTTAACTTCGTTTGTCAAAAGATGCATGCCCCTACAATCTCAGATTTTCATCTTCTCAAACGAATTCTTCGATACATTAAAGGTACAATCACAATGGGTATAACCTTTAGAAGAGAAACAGATTTCACATTACGGACATATAGTGATTCTGACTGGGCTGGCTGTCCCATTACAAGAAGATCAACTGGGGGGTTCTGTACCTATTTGGGAAACAACCTCATATCATGGTCCTCTAAGAAGCAAAATACAGTTGCTAAGAGTTCAACCGAAGCAGAGTATTTATCGTTGTCGGAAACTGCTTCTGAGTTAACATGGCTTGGCAATCTCTTGAAGGACTTGGGAATTCCACTTCATGTCACTCCAGAAACCTACTGTGATAACCTCTATGCAGTATATTTAACTGTGAATCCCGCCTATCATGCAAGATCAAAGCACTTTGGCACGCATCATCACTATGTTCGAGAACGTGTTGCTCTAGGCTCTCTTATTGTGAAACATGTCCCTTCTCAACTTCAGATTGCGGACATCTTCACAAAATCTCTGCCGGCGGTTCCATTTGTTTCTCTAAGATTCAAACTTGGCGTCGATGTCCCACCAACGCCATGTTTGAGAGGGGATATCAGAACAAAGCTTCAAAAGAACATTGACTTGTCGATTGCATCCAAAAACATAAAAGAATCAGATGTGGGCATGTGTGTTTTGAAGCCCAAGCTTGAAGAGGAAAACAAATCCAACTTGAAGCCCAACAGCAATTATCAATCCGACAAATCACAACAGTTATCTTCTTCTCTGCAAGAAGACAAACTTAAATGCAGAGCAGAAAAAGTAAGAAAAACAAACTTAAATGCAGAGCAGAAAAAGTAAGAAAAACAAGAGAGAAAACAGGAAAACAAATTCCCAGAGTTTGTACAATTGAGATTCAAAATCGTTTTGATGCTTTAGCATCTCTATCTCAAGATTGAAGCAACGGATTAGATCTCTGCCATGTGGCATTAGGGCTTCTCTTTGTATCCCTTTTTCTCTTCTTATAAGTAGTTTAGCTCAGTTGTAATAGAGCCGCTCAAGAGAATGAAATGAAAAACTAGTTCTAGATTTCTCAAATCCCTTACGATTTGTAAATCTCTTCATTGCGTACGTCCACGCGCTTGTACGTACGGTTTATGGTGATGCTTGACTGGGCTTCATCATTTGCCTTGAGAGCCCAACTCCTTATTATCGAGGCTTTCCTCTAACGTCATAGTGTACCATTCTTCCTTCATAAGTCTAGAAAAATTTAAGAAGCAATCCCAAGACTTTTTATTATTTCAGGGTTAAGTCTTGTATTTCCTATTTAATCAATCATATTCATACCACTAAAAAGGAAAATTGAAGATGAGGCCTAATCACTTTTTTATCAAGTCCAATTAAGCCCAATAACATGTCCATAGCGGCCCGATAATTGAGGTAAAAATATTTGCATAAGGATACCTGAAAATTATCCAAGTCTCCATTACAGGTTTCGTTATGATTTGAAAACCATAATATTTGGAGCTATGATTTAATCATTAATGAATATTCGTTAACTTGAAACAGTTATTTAATCATTTTTTTTTCTTTTTTATAACAAGGTGTGATCCGAATTTTTAGCACCCGATTAATCTTCTTAGGATAAGTGTAGCCGTGTATTCCCCGGATTTTTTTAATGGGTTTAAAACATGATATCATTTCGATTGACCAAATAAAAGTAGTTAAATAATTTCATGATTGAAAGAAATTGATCATTGGCCTACACCAACATGACAATTCCTCGTAAAGTGAGAACCACTAACCCATTACCATTTGGTTTATGTGTTATTTTATTATTCAGTGATCTATTGTTCACCTAAAATATGTGAAATGTTAAAGACTTAAATATATGAACAAAACACTTATTCCATTATTACTTTGAATACTCAAAATACTCAAAATATCATCTCATAAATACTCAAAATACCAAATTTTAAATACGTTAAATGCATTTATAATTCAAACTAATATTTGGTTATAAGTTGTCTCCTGTTATCTATGAAAAATCATTTTTGTTATTTTTTTATATCTCTATAATATTATTTAAGAAGACATTTTTAAAAATGAACTTTGTTTTGTAAATTATTACATGAAATGTCATTACAAATAACAAAGAATAATTGAAATAGGAAAAGATATAATAGTCTTTTAAAATTATTGATTAGAATGTGGAAAGTATATATTTTGTATTAAAGATTTTATTTATTATTTCATTTCTTAATTATTTTTAATACTATATATTTTAAAATAATAATCAATTCATATATATTCGAAGAAAAAAAATTTATTCAATTTTTTCTAAAAGGTAATATTTTATTTTAGTAAGAGCATCATTATCGGGAGTTTTTGATGGATTCTTCACCAAAAAAAAAATTATAAAAAGTGTAAGAATCGGTTCTTAAGCAAGAGTTTTAAAAACCGGTTTTTAAGGGGATTCTTACACTGTTCTTAGCCATGTGTCAACCCCTAATTCGCCGGATTTTTTTGTTTGCCAGATTTTTTTTACTTTTTCTTAACTTTAATTTAAAAAAAAAAATTCTTACCCTTTTTTAAAAAAACTTTTTCTTAACTTCAACTTTAAAATTCTAAACTTTTTTTTACATATTAATGAATTAGAATCTTTACATATTAATTTTTTTTCTTAAGATTCTAAAATTCTAAACTTCTTCTTCTTGAAGATCCGACAATATTTTGTATGTTTTAAAATTCATGAAATACAATATAATTTTGGTTTTATAAAATATAATATGTTTATAATTTTGGAAGCGGAAATGCACATGTGGATCTCATTTCAAAATTTATGTTTAAAATGTTATGTTTTTATGTCAACTATATTTAATTAAAAAAATAAACTATATTTAAAATAAAACAAAATTTTTTTTTTTTTTTAAGAACCCCTAATTGGGGTTCTATCATTGGAACAGAAAAAACAAAAGTTTCTTAATAGTGGTTTTTATCTTAAAATTTACAATTAAAAATTAGTTAAGAAACCCATTTTTCTACCATTGATGATGATTTAAGTAGTTTGTAGGGTGCCGTTATTTGCACTATTTAGTAAATACCTGGCGAATAATTACTTTTTTAGGGTTTAATTACATCTTAAAGTTAAGCCTAACCAAGTAACCATTATTATTTCATTTATAATGATATATTAACATTCATAGGAAAAAAAAAAGTAACCATTATTCAACAACCTCGTAGATATTCATTGTAATACACATTTATTTATCAAACAAAAAAGGCTACAAAAATTGTACTACACCCTGATCTAATAACATTATTCTAAACCAATAAAAAAAGATATAATATAATTAATTGTGGCGTTAGAAAGGAGTTCAATGTGAGCTTTATAATCAAATGGAGTTACACGAACATAATAATATAATCTTTATTTATTGTATTATATGATGCGTAATATAAAATATAAAGATTTAGTGAGTAATATTGTCTTTTCCTTGGCCTTGTGTTGTATCGGAGGGGCACTAGACATATATCGTATATGGTGTCCTAATATCACTTGTAAGGGCATTTTAAATTTCGGTTTAGTATTTTATATATGTTACGGAATACAGACTAATGATGAAACCATATAGGGGAAAAGAAACATGAGGACCATCTACATTTCTGCTTAATTAATTTTCACATGAAATGAACTTTGTTATCCCATATTTACATAACAAAGTTAGCGTATAACCATATTATCAACCAGAAGATAAGTATTTGAACTATAATTTTAATTCAAATAAAAATGTTCATCACTATTGTGAAAGTACACAACACAAAATAATTATTTTGCAGTTTGTGTATTGTTTTCTACAAATCAAAACACAAATTATAAAACGATCTCAATTAATCACGCTAGTTTGATTATTATGGTCTAGGCTGATCCATCGTGCAAAATCTCTAATAGAAAGATACGATACAGTTGTATTGAATTAACGAAGTAGTTGGATAAATACAATTAGAAAATAAAGAGTTAAATGTTTAGATTGTATATCAAAAGCAGTAATAGTTAGCATAGGGAACCTAGCATCTTAGTTTACAAAAAGTTAGTACTAATTAATAGTGGTAATTAGAGCATAGCCTTTATAAATGCCACTTGAAATCTGGAAATGAACAAAAAATGGGGTTAAATAACGGTTGATCCCAAGAATGATTAGAAATCTCTTGAAATAGCCACTCTTAATTTTTTTTTTTTCCCCTTTTATGGATCTTTACGCAGTACAAATGTGGAATATTTTCTCTTTTTTTTTTAACTGTCGTTACATCTAATCCTATTACCAATTAATGATAATCAGTTGATTAAATTCAGTTACATCTAATCCCATTGGCAACCTATGTATGTTAGAATTATGGGTTTCATATTAGCAATTGGTAAATGACTTGTGGCCATTAAATAGAGGTTAGTAACTTATGCGTATATATATACGAGATAGCTTAAATTTGAAGCTACTTTGCAAAAATGATACGATGATAAATTCGTAACGAAGCAGATGTTGATTTCATTCACGTTTTTATACAAATTACATGTTAACGAAGAGACGCTATTTTGCATAGTATCATATCAGGTTGTTTTATAAAAACATGCGTAATATCAACACGATTTATTTACGATTTTGCCATCGCATAATTTTTGTAAACAAACCCTTGATGTATCGGATCTTTACTTTAATGGGTGGGGGTTTTTTTTCTTCAAGAAAACCAGCGTTGTGTGTTTTAGTGAACCAATGGTTTAAAATATATTTGTTTGTTTATTGATAAACCGTACGTAGAGAGTCCACATATTCATATAAGTGCCGAATTTATTCCAATATTTCGTTGTATTGAATTTCCTCAACATTTTTTTGTTTTTAAATTTCATTCTTTATTCATCTTCTTCTTTTTTTTTTTTTTTTTTTGGTTAAATGATTTTCATTAAACTAGGAAAAGATTACAATACAAAAACTTAAAGAGTACGACAGAAGAGAAAAACACTACAAGAAAATAGGCATAATGCAACAAAGAAAAATTGTTGCAATATGCCAATATATTGTTGCAAACCTAAAATTTGTAATATAAATGCAACAAATTTTGTAGTGTTGCTGTTTGCATGTTGCAAATTCGTATTTGTTGCACATACGTCGCCAATTTTGCAATGAATTAATTTTTTACTATATTTGTCGTATTAATGCAACGATATTTTCACTGCAATTTTGTCGTATGATTACGACATATTTTGCAACTCTTAATAATTGCAAATTATTGCTACAAAACACGTATAGCAAATGCTATTGCAGATTTGCAATGAAATTATATCTTGCTATATTTGTGTATTCACGCAACAAAAAAGAAGAAGTAAATTTGTGATAAGATTACAACGTTCGTTTGCAACTCTTAATTTTCATTAATCGTTACTACGTAAAATTGTATACCAAATATTGTTACAAATTTGCAAGAATTATTTTTATATTTGTATTGCAAATATTGTTACAAATTTGTAAGGATTATTTTTAAACTTGCATTGCAAACATTGTCACGTCATTGCAATTTGTATGGGTGTAGTTGACCAGTTACGATACGGACTAGAAAATCAGATCGAATGATTGTTTTGATCTCTGTAGTGATTATGGAATCACGTTTGAACCTATAAAAAGAAATCAAAATATCACTTAACTATTGCTAACTAATTTTTTGAAAATATGTATTTTTTATTACCAGTGAGTTCCATTCGGCTTGGATGGATTAAGAACACCTAAAACATGCACTGGTGGAACATGTCCTTGATTTTGACCATCATAGGATTAATCTTATTCTGAAAAGTTAAAGCAAAAACTAAAGTTAATACTAAATGCAAAAATGTTATAAAAGAAAATGAAAAGCAAAGCTAATTATTTCTGGAAAAGTGTTACCTTAGAAGAATAACGATGTGCAAATATGAACTGAGTTATTAAACGCACACAGAGTTTGTACGTATATATATACAAGAACAATAAAATCTAATCATTGTATATATATACAAGAACAATAAAATCTGATCGTATCTGTGATATGGGATAAAGCCAAATATTTAGTAGGATATTCTCTACAAAAGTGAGGTAAAATAAAAACAAACGGGAATTATACATATAGTTAGTACGGTGAACACGCAAAATTTAGCAAATTTTATATAAACTAAATAACGATTATATACAGAAAATCACCTTAATTATTGTTTTTTTTTGTTTTTTTATACCAAATTATTATTTTCAGCTGTTACAAATTAGTTAAGTATGATTACGTGTCGGGCAAACATATATAAGTTGTTTCAGCCATGATTTCTTTTGGTTAATTGCTATTATTTTAGCCATAAGATAAGAATAGAGACGTACCCTTGGATTAAAAGATCGGTGAAGAAGATTCAAGAATATGAAATGGTGAGTCAGCTCAATTGTAAAAGAGAAAGAAGACAAGAGTTTGTTAATTCGTGTGTTTCACACTTTATTTTATTTGGTTGCGTTTTTGTTTTTTTTATTAAAAAGCTCATAATTATCATGTTGTTAAGATATTTATCTTAGAATAAGTTTTCTTTTATTAATTTTTTTTATCCATATGTGCATCAAAGAATATTTTGAACGAGAGGAAAATAACTGAATCAAACTATCAATTATCAATTATAAACCGAACGTAGTTTTTGTCATATTTTGAGCGATATAGAAATTTTTATACCAAAACAACTGAATTAAGTTCTAGTTTGGATTCTTTTGCAAAAATTAGAAACTCCAACAATCAATTCTAGTTCTGAATGTGATAAGTATAATTTTTGTTAAGTTAACTAAAAATATATTCAAATTTTGTATAACAATTAAATATTGCAAAAGTGTTATTAAAATATTGCAAATATTGTGACAAAAGTGTCACATGGTTTGTCACGTAATTTTATTATAATTTTCTTGCAAAAAAATCACGATTCATTATTGTTGAATATTTCTTACAAATTAGTAATAAAAATTTGCAAGAAAAACTTTTGTTGTGGTTCAGCAAGGAACTTGTAAGAAAATTACGACATGTATTAATTATTGCTAAAAAATTGCAAAATTTGGTGCAAAATTTTAACGAAAACTATCGTTGCAAAAGTTATGTTGCAATATGACTATTTTCTTGTAGTGAAAACTACTTAAAGCAACTACAATAGAACAGGAAAACACAAAACCAATTTAAAACAACAGCATAACAGATCTTTACCCTCAAATCCAACAGAGCATTAGATCTTCACCAAACTTTGAGCCTTTGTTTCTTAGAGAAATAGCCTTTTCTTTTACCTCATTGAGAAGTCTACGCAAGATTAAAGAGGTAGAGAGGGTCAAACCACGGTGGAAGCGTCTATTTCGTTCAGACCAGATTTCATGCACACAAGCTTGCCACCCTTGGAGAAGGGCTAGAAATAGAAATTTACACGATGAAACAGAACAAGATGAGTAAAGAATTTCCTCAACATGTTTTGTACATCTCCAATCATGTGAATATGTGACTGGATGAATATATATACCAGACCCTGAGGTCCATGGTTTCCGCAAAAAAAAACGCATTTATATGTATCCAATCTGTTTTAATTTTATTTTAGTTCATATCAGACTGGTGTCTGTTATCGTACCAATAGAAGCGGTAAGATTTTTTGGAACGAGGTTTTATGAAAAATGTATTTTGTAGTTTGTATATAAATGGTTTATGCTTTTGTTATTTTCGCGTTAAGAGTTAAGATTGAATAAGTTTTTCAAAAATGTTGCATGGTATTCGGCAAACTATTTTCTTTGTAGAAATATGAATAAGAGTCATAACTCCCACAATTGATAATTTCCCGTTTTGTGTTTTCTTTAATTAGTGTTATACATAATACTTTTTTTTTGTTAATCTGGAAATTCTAGATCTAGATTCATACATCATCCAAAGCTGAGATTAGTCTTTGATAAATTATCTCTTTCGACGGGAACCAAACTTGTGTTTATTTAGGTTCAACCATTAGCCCAATCCCACGTGATTATGCATGATACTTTCATATCTAAAATGTAACTATTTTTGTAAATTAGATCGATCACAAGCAATTGAAGTTATCGGAACATGCAAAAGTGATATAACTCGAGTTGTTTCTTAATTCCTTTGTCGACAAGTCGAGCTGTTAATATTATCAAAGTAGATCTCAACGTACGGTCGTATCTTTTTAAAAAAAATTATGGTTGAGGTTTGGTTCACCGTATTAAGACCATAAACTCATTTCTTTTATAATATCTAGTTATTAACAATGATATCACCGTGAGCTAACGTGATTCGATACAAACCGAAACGAATAAATACATATACTAGCAATAATTAATGTGAGCTTATCGATACATAAAAACTTTGCTCAGAAGCCTACCCTATTTTCATATTATGGTTTAAATATATAGTATGTTTTACGAACTTGTGAAGGTATTAATGTTGACTTGAAGATAACAAAAAAAAACTGCCAGTTCGGAAATAAAAGTTATTTATCTTTCTGAACATATTTGCGAGACGTTGAATAATCTATAAGTTTCATGAACATGATTGTTGTTTGGAATTTTAAATATCATCGTTCTCCGTTTGTTTTTGGTAATTGTTGGAGAACGACCGGTAAGAATAAAAATAAGCATGGACCATATCATATAGAAAGGACGATCGAGGTCATTTAATTAGGTTATAAGTGTGGTGTCTTTTAAAAGATCATTCAACACTTAAACCAGAATACATTCGACTTAAGAGGAAAACAACTAAATGGTCTTATATGCAGTTTTTTTATGTGTAGAGTTTGAAATGTTATTTTATGTGTGTTCTCCTTAAATTATATCGAATCCCCTTTTGTGTGAGATATAAACTGTTATGTATAGAGTTTTATTTCTATCGAGTGTGGTGGATACCAGATCGTTAAATAATAATAATAAGAGAAAATAGCCAAACAAAAAATACATATATGTATAAAATAAAATAAATAAATCAAAGATGGATGCCACCAGATACGATCCACCGTATCTTCTCTCATGTCACATGCCAACGTCTCTCGATGCGCGAATAATATTCGTGACATTGACTTTGCATTCATACCAATCTTAATTCTTATACCTTACTATACACATGGATGTAATTTTGAGTTGAATATAAAATAATATCAAAATATATAAGTCAAATACTAAATATTCGCCGAATATGATTTGATAATTACACCGTAGGTTTCCTTCAACCAGTCAAATCATAAAGTTGCAAATTTTCAAAGTAAAGATCGTATGTACTTATTATATGTGTAGAACAAGTCAAATTTTTACCTTTTTTTTTGGTTATTACATGGATTCTACATTTGTGATAATATAAATAATCAGATAACGTTTTTATCGTCGTCAATTAACGAGCTCAGAATAAGACATGACAATCTGATAAAGACACAAAGATTCCACCAACCGAGTGATTATATTTTTGAAAAAATAAACAAATTTATTTATTATTGTTTTTACTGTTGGAGAAATAAAAAGATAGAGAGACAGAAGAAAAGAAACAAGAAAAAGAGAGCTTCCATTAAGGCACAAAAAAGGGGGCCAAAGAAACAAGAAAAAGAGAGCTTCCATTAAGGCACAAAAAAGGGGGCCAAAGAAACAAGAAAAAGAGATTGCTTCCTATTTCTAACTTTTTATTCAATAAGTATTATAAATATTTCATGACATATTATGCTTATTATATTCACACAAAAAAAAAGACATATTATGCTTATAAAAGTTACAACCATCATAAAACTTTAAATTGACTAATTTGATGTTTTTGTATATATTATGATATTTTTTAAAAAAAAAAAACTTTAGTTAAGAGATTTCTTTGTTAATAATTTAATATGTTTAACGTAGGCTAATGTTTATTTTTGCGAGATTAAACTACATTTTGTTTTTTTAGAACTTCTACAAACTT
Source organism: Eutrema yunnanense (assembly GCA_002933935.1). Classification (NCBI taxonomy): domain Eukaryota; kingdom Viridiplantae; phylum Streptophyta; class Magnoliopsida; order Brassicales; family Brassicaceae; genus Eutrema; species Eutrema yunnanense. Next base: position 98,853 of record PKML01041590.1, on the reverse strand, counting down.
AGACAGAAGTATAGACAAACCTTAACTGATAACTAGCTATGGCGAACACATTCGTTCTTACAATCTTTTATTTTTAATGTATTGTATATATCGTCCAATTTACACCCACTTAATATTTTTCACTCACCCCACTAATTTCGTAGTCTTCTTCTTCAAACTGTAGGGCCAAAATCAAAAGTTGTGATGATGAAGTTATGAATGTGTTGAAGAGGAGGAGGGGTCCTCTATCATCAAGGAGACATGGACGGTTGTGCTGAAGTTTAAAGAGACAAGATCTCGATTGAAGATCTATTCGACTATACTCATATTTTTAGAGTTATTGAGATTCAAAGCATGTCTTCCCGACACATCGTGCATTACAGTTTCATGATCACTCCACTTCATTCATCAATTCGCCTTTTTAGTCAACGCCACGATCTTTTGACCCTTGCTTCTCAATCTCTTTGATTGCTAAATTGAATGTATATATATATATTATATAGTCTTAAATTATTTTGTTTGTGTTTGGTTCTTCTTCAAAGTAAATGTTAAATACGAAACTAATTAAAGACTATAAATCGAGTAGCGAATTTTCGAACATTGAGGAGTTTTTTCTTCTTCTTATGATGAGTTTATGGCAGATACGAAGTCGTTCCAAGCAAAAACTTACCATTAGTTATATTAAACTATTGAAGGCATTTAAGTGACACGTTAGTTTCCAACCGATCTTAAGAAGTGATATAAGTTTCGATCTAAGATTTTTCAGTTATTAATAATCACGAACAGAGTAAATTGTAACTATGATTGTGGGATAAGAAAATGTACTATATGATTATTATTATTCTATTGGTTAGAAAGATATTGTTTTGGCCATGCAATTCATAAAAATAATGAAGTTGTCTGGATCCGTTGCAAATATTAAAACTATAGACTAAACAAACTAAAATGATTCCATTCATTCAGATAAAGAATTTGAATTTTGTTGAGGTTGACACTCAATTCAGACACTCTTTATAAAATTGATGGTATAGTAATTATATCACATGACCTTAAGTCATCAAAACGACATGCTTTACCACATATCATATATGTAGTTATGAGTGAAACGTGCAAAATTAGATTAAGAAACTGAAATTAGTAGGAATCTTATGTCATAGCCAATAGTATGTTGACAAACAAAATAAAAAAACCAGTCTTACATTGTCATTTTGTTGATATTACAATGGGAAAATTTGAAAGGAAATCAAGTGGTGGTAGTGGGGTGGTTCTCTTTTGTAGTGAGAACGTTCTTGTTGGTCTAGTTTGGGATCGATTCCATACGGGAGCAGAATTGCAATATTTAATTTATTTGGTCACCGAGATTTTCATATGGTTTCTTCGGGCCCCATGATTAGTCGGTGTTAGGGGAAGATGATGCGCGGACCCTCGGTGCAATAAGACTTGCCATCTTGCATCGGTCGGAGTCGGCGGTTCTCTAGTTCAACCGGATCATCTGAGTTATATAAAAAAAAAATAGAAAGGGAAAAAAAAACTTGAGATTGGCTGTGAAGTGGTCGTTTGGGGAGAAATCCACTATGTAACACTTCGGTACGTTTCTATCAAGACTGATCGGATCAGCCGATAAGATATATATAAAAAAAAAAAAAAAAAGGGGAAAAAATGTTGAAAGTAACAATATGGAACCCACTAGAGCAATAAGAGGGAATGGTTATTGGAGGGACTTTTCATGTGTCTACCATACTCTGGATACGTGTCGTGCAGATAAAGATGATGATGATGATAATGGTGATGATGGGCATGACCATGGGAGGCAAAATCTTTGGCAGAGAATCAAGTGAACATTGTCATGTCTTTGCCACTACCACACAACCCCAACAAGCCGCTAGCTAATAGTTTCCTATTCTTTTGCCAACGAATCTTACTGCTAAGTACTATACGATAAGCGCCACCGCTATTTCACACTTAGGTTATTATTTTTTAATTTAATTTATATACTAAAGTACGAATTTATATTAGGAAGAATTACTTCTTCCATGAAATATTACTTATGTTAATAAAATTCGTTTTTCACTATCATTTTATTTTGTTCTGGATTTTAACAAATCCTAATTACAAAAAGGCAAATGCGGTGCGATATGATTTTTTTTTTCTTGTTTTTAGTGTGATATAAAATAATATGTTTGTTTTATACGAGTAGTTAAATTATGGATAGTTGGTTAAATTTTGATGAGAGATTGCTTAAATTACATTTTATATGTTACCAATAAGACCTAAATTTTTTATCAAATTAATTTACTGGTCAAGCATTATAACCGGGAATAACCACATTTGCATGCGATTATATGATGCAGATATAAACCCATTACGACTGAGAAAAAAACGTTAAAAACAAATTGGAAACAAAAATTTCTCAAAAAATTGGAAAACATAAAATTACATCCAATAAGTAAATGATACGCACCACAGCACAACACGTCACATCGAGTTGCATGAATCGACAAAACCCCCAACGTAAAATGTAACATACAAATTTGTGGTCCGACGAAAATCTTTTTACACTAAATCACTCTTTCAATCAGGACCATCTCAAATTATTTCGAAATTTTGTGTCAAGTTTAAATAAAAAAATGTTTTAATGTTTTAGTAAACACATTGACATTTAACAAAAAATAAACACATTAATAATCTTTAACAAAAAATATACACATTAACAATCTTTAAAAAACAAACTACTCCTCTTCAATCTTTCACTNAGGCTTTGAATGGGAGTGTGGAGGGAGAGCGGACAAAAGACGGAGCAGAACGAACGTCATTACACCTCCCATTCATCATGGTTTTTTAAAAGACGTTTCAAATTGTAAAAATATATTAAAAAAATTGTTGGACCGTAGACGGCTCAATTTAACAAAAGAAAAATTTGTTCTGCCTAAAAATTTTATCCGCTTGATAATAGTAGTGGATAAAGTGCGGACCATTCGGTCCGTTTGTTTATTTGGTTTTTATGCATTATATTAAAATTAAAATAACATATATTAATTAAATTATCTATCAATACAATTTTATTTGGAAAATAATTGTTTTTGTCACTTAAAATATACAAAATTGTAAAAATCTTGCGATTCGCTTTTTTTTCTTTTTTACCAAATCTGAAATTTTTTTATATAAATCACTAAATTCTGATTTGTTAATTGGATCTTCTTTGATAGTTTTCTCGTTTAATTCGATTATTACTAGAGATAACCGAACTATCTAAAATTACAATTATAAATTAAATATATTATTTATGTTTAGATCAAAATATGCGAAATATCCAAAAATCCTTAGTTATATATATAAAATTTAAACATTTTTTTTGCAAAATGTAACCAAATTTTATTAAAACTGAACCATTTTTGTAAGGTTTTTCGGGTAGTTTCAATTAGCTCGGATAAGAGTAACCGAAATTGAACCAAAAAAATTATGTTTTTTATTCGGATTAGACATTAACTATTTATATTGAACCAAACCGGAAGGTATCCAAACCAATTTTATTTCCGGTTCTTAAATGGTTTTTAAATGTCTATATCTGAACTATTCGAAACCCAAAAGAACGACCATATAACATATTGCAAATATGTTATGGACAAATCAAAATACATGATCTTAATTTTTTTGTTTCTTACCGGTGTATTGTGTTTGAAGTAATTTTATGTATAAATATTATACATATTTATAACCATAACAATATTTATTATATTTATATTTAATTCAAATATACTTTTTGTAACGCTTTTCCCATTCAACCATATATTTTGAACCGTTTGATCTGCTTGATCTGCTTGATCCGCACTTCTTCCGTATGTTCCGCCTGATCCGCACTTGATCCGCCTGATCCGCACTTGATCCGCCTGATCTGCTTGAACCGCTTGATCCGCACCGCCTGATCCGCTTTTTCTATTCGGAGCCTTAAGCAACTATCTATGGGGGTCAAAAATTAACAAAGCATGTGGTTGTGGCAGTATATCTATATTAATGGGAATCAAATCCCTCATCTTCTTATCTTAATCCTAGAAAGTCTTTGGTGCATAAAACAAATCCTTTAAAATCTTCATAAAGATTTCTTTCATTATTTTTTATCCATTACCAAAGTTTCTTTAATTTATTTCTTTCATTGTCTTCTCAGAAATCACTTTAATTAATCCCTTAAAACTTGCTCAGTCCGTAACTCAAAGCTAGATCCAATTTTAGTTTTAATCTCTCTCTCTCTCTCTCCGAGATTTGAGGTGAAAAATACAACGCTCTTCCCCTCCTCCTCCACCTCTCCTAAGCTCATTGAGAACTCGTCCAACATTTTCAGTAAAGAAAGAAACGGGAGAAAAACAAAGTTGGAAACTTTGCTACGTACTGGTTTTGTTGATTTTAGATTCGGATCTCGAAATTTTCGATTCAGTTTCCACAATGGGTGTGGTAACAGAGTCACAGTTCCATGTTTTGGCTGTTGATGATAGTCTCTTCGATCGGAAAATGATAGAGAGATTGCTTCAAAAGTCCTCATGTCAAGGTAAACAGAAAGAAAACAAAAAAAGCCAAAATCTTTCAGCAGTGCTATTGGAGAAATAGAGGAACCCAATATTCTAAAAAGCTTTCCTTTCGTTTCGTATATTTGCAGTAACGACAGTTGATTCAGGCTCTAAAGCTCTCGAATTTCTGGGTTTGAGAGAAAGTAACGACCCAAATACATCACCCGTAACTCATCAGGTTCAGTTTTTCCTTCATGATTCAACTGAGTTTCCTTCGAATCTACAATTTCATTTTATTGAAATTTGTTTGTTTGTGGCTTTGGGCAGGAAGTTGAAATAAATCTTATAATTACAGATTATTGTATGCCTGGCATGACTGGTTATGATTTGCTCAAGAGAGTTAAGGTATGTCTTCTTCTTCTTATTCGAGTTTTGGCTAATTGGGTTGCTGTCTTTTCCAGAAAAACTAATAAAGGTCTTCTCTTTAGTTTCGATTGAGAATGTCAATGGGGGAAAATCTCTTTGGAATATTTTCCCACTCGCTTAAACTTTCTTTCTTTCTTTCTTTTTATGCCATTGTATATAATAAGAACAATTTGTTTTTTTTGTTCCTGAGAAATTTACAGAATTTGTTTGTGATTGTGTAGGAATCAGCAGCATTTAAAAGCATACCAGTAGTCATAATGTCATCTGAGAACGTTCCTGCTAGAATCTCCAGGTATGCCTCTGCCTCTATTGATTTGTGAAATGGCATTAATTAGAAACATGAACTGGTTTCTTGCAATGGATCTGGAATTTTAGTACTGATATAATGTCCTGAAAAATTGAACAACAGATGTCTGGAAGAAGGAGCTGAAGAGTTTTTCTTGAAACCGGTAAAGCTGGCTGATCTTACCAAGTTAAAACCTCATATGATGAAAACCAAATTGAAGAAAGAGACTGAGAAACCAGCAAAAGAAGAGAATGCAGCTTTGAAACCGGAGATAGAAGAAGATTCATCGGTAATTGAAATCTTGCCTCTCCATCAAGAACTTGAATCCGAACGACACGAAGCAATGTTGAGTAGTAATAAGAGGAAAGCAATCGAAGAAGTGATATCTACTGATCGGTCACGTCCTAAATACAATGATATCACAACCTCGGTCTGACCCGTTCTTTCTTTCGGTGTTCTGCAAAAGTTTTTCTCAAAACTTTGTTTCCGAGTTTTTTCTTATAGGTTCTTTGTAGGAATGCTTCTTCTGGTAAACACAGGAGAATGAAGAGGGGAGATATATGTAGATGATGATGGTAATTGGTTGTTACTTGTTATTGTTCATTATGTGAAAATTCAGTAAATTCCCAGTTTTGTTTATGTTTCTTCTTTTTTCTGGTATCAAAACAATCTCAAGGGTAAATAAAATCTACTGAGTTTTCTTATGTTTCCTTTTATATTTTGTTTGAGTTCTTGCTTTGTTTTCAAGCATACATGAGAATTGATCTCAATGACCCTTATGACAGACTTCTGAAGCATACATGAGAATTGATCTCAATGACCCTTATGACAGACTTCTGAAGTTTCTGAAGTTTTTGTCTATTTATGACAGACTTCTGAAGCTTATATGGGCTTCAATAAAGATAGCGGCCCGTTTATGTGTGACGGTTTATGAGGCCCATATGGCTTAAATAGTTTAAAACAAAAGAAAAAGTGTAATGTTTTCAAGTAAGGAGGATGTATTCAATATGATATTTAGGAAGATTTAGAGATATTTGAGTTTTAGGGGGTGTATTGAACTGACTATTTAGAGTGATTTGAGTTTTAATAAGATTTTAGATGATTTTGATGGTTTTGGCTGATTTTAAAGAAGTTGTTATGATTTTGTATTAAAATCCCCTACAATCCCACCTAAAACCATGAGATTGGATCTTTGTATTTTTAACTAAGAAAGTTTCCTAAAATCATCTAAAATCCTCTGCAGTCATTAAAATCCCAATACTTAAAACATTTTCAATAACAGTGGATTTGATATGATTTTAACAAATTCGTGTTTGAATAACAGAGGATTGTAGATGATTTTGAGTGACTTTACATAAATCTCATGTTCAATAACACTGGATTTGGGAAGATATTTTAAAATCCTTAGTTGAATAACAAGGGATTTTAAGAAAATCTAAAAATCTCTTAAAATCCACAGTTCAATACACCCCCCTTAATGAGTTTTTAGATGATTTGAGTGATTTAGGAAAATTGTTATGATTTGTTTTTAAATAACTTTGAAATCTCACCTAAAACCATGAGATTTGAATTTTTATTTTTTTAACTAAGAAACTCCACCAAAACACCTTCAAATCACTAAAAATCTCTTTAAAACCACTACTTAAAATATTTCCAATAATAGTGGATTTGAAGGTTCATTTAGAAATCACTAGTTCAATAACATGAGATTTTAAAAGACTTTTTGGAATTCATGTTTGAATAACATAAGATTTGTGATTTTAATACAAATCACTCCAAATGCTAGATTGAATACATCCCCCTAAGAGAACATCAAATAGTTTAAGTTTTAGTTATGTAGTCATTGGTTTATGAATTTTTATATTTTTAGTAAATCTGTTATTGCTTTTATGATTACATTACAAAAACATGATATTTAAAAATTTACTTATTACGTCTTTTGTAAATTTTGTAATTATGTTAAATTCTACTAATATTAAAATTAAAATTATTTAGATCTTTATTCAGTAAGACACATTTTAATTAAAATATTATGGACATGGACACCTTTAATTTTAAACTAAACAAAAATAATTTCTTTCAGATTTTTTGAATATACAAAAAGTAAAAAAAAAAATCGAATCTTGAAAAGTTAAAAAATCAATCAATTCTTCCCTGAATATATATGTATATTTTTTGCTAAAATTCTTCCCTGAATCTTTGTTTTTACATGAGATTTCTACATGAGAGAATCTTTGTTTTTTACTTCAGTTAAACTATTAAAGTAGCTGTAAATTCGCTTTCTTTAGATACTTCGTGGGACCGAAAAAGAAATAAAATAGAATATTCCGTGGGACCCATAAAACCTGATCACCGTCCTTTATAGTTTGTTTTTGTTGTATAGTTCTTACGTGGCTGAAATTAGGGTTTAGATTTTCTTCAGATAGTTTCACTTCTTGTTCTAGTTTCACGAATCCCCTTGAGAAAGTCTGGTTTTTTTCTTGGAAAATCCATCTTCACCTTCACCAGCTGGACTCGACTCAACAAAGGAAACTTCGTAACTGATTCGCCTGAGAAACAGAGGACAAAGACGACGATTTTCGAAGCGAAAAGACTGTGAATATCGAAGATTGTGAAAGCTTCACAACGAAAATCAGGTTCTTCTTTTTCAATTTTCCTGGTCAAAATACGAAACTTTTCTTGCTCTCTTTTTCTACTCTCTGTAGACAACGACGTTTCAATATTTTCGCTATCTATATATTCATGAATCACATGAAAGAATCTTAATCAGATGCCCAAAAAAAAAGTAAAATAAAGAGAATCTTAATTAATCTTTTTTTTTTTGTTTGGTAAAAATAATGAATCTTTCTTCTTGAAAGGGATCATCTTTTCCTCCAAAGTTATGGGCGAATCATGTCAACACAAAGCTCTCTGCAGCTGCCGTATTAATGCTTCAGAGATCAGAGACTATGTAATGATTCTTTCTTCACTAAAATTCTATTAAATTCGTGACTCCATGATTCTCTACCTACTCTGTTTCACCTTTGCTATTGTTGTTGTTGTTCTGTTACAGGTAAAGAACAAAATCGAAAGCTGTATTCAAAAGTACTTGAGCTTGGAAGAAACCGCAAATTATCTGCAGGAGAATTACCAGATTAGTCCCGATCTCACCGAATCAAGCAAGTCTTTAAACATCGAGTAGTTTATAAATTTGGTTCTTGATTCTATCTATGGTTCTCTATAAATTTTGGATTTTTCACTTGTTAGTTTGGGAGCAGCTTCAAAGAGAGAGCCCAGAATTCTTCAGGAATTACTACTTAAGATGCAGAATTGCTCGTCAGACAAAGATGCACAACGATTTACTTGTTAAGCAAGTATCTCTGATGATCGAGCATGGACATCTTGATATTTGTGGTGCATCACGTACGTTTAGCACAGAGACCACACTCTTCTTATGGATTACTTACTGATAGATCTTACGAAAGATTTGGTTTTGTTCGTCTTTGTGCAGCTGCGATAGGGACTTTTCTTCAACACCCTGAAGGAAGTCGTCTCTTGGGAAAGCTAGCTACTGAATCTTGTAAGGCTCTCTAATGATGTCTCTTAACTAATAAACTATTTTCGAAATTGGGTTTGAAATATCTTTGCATTGCGTAGCTTACAAGACAAAGGCGAGTTTTGCAAGCTTAGCATTGCCTGATGCAAATAGTCCATCAGGTAAAGCCAGACAAAATTTGGTACTATAAAGTTCGATTTCTTGCACTTTTGACTTCTAAGAATTCCTTTCGTCTCTCTGTTTTGTAGTAACGCAGTTGCATATTCCTAATGATCCGCAAAATCAACTTCATCAATGGTCTACATCTAACGATCTTGCTTGTAAAGAAAAGACTAAATCTTTCTCTCTCATTGTTTTAACCCTTTTACTTAAACATTTTGAATGAATCAGTTTCCTTTTCTTTCAGCAGATAACTATCTTATAGCTCCAACCATTGCACCAGCAACTACTGGTCCAACAGGTAAAGTCAGAAGATAAAACTTTGGTGCTACGCTCGCTCGAAAACTCAATTTCTTACACTTTGTCTCTCTGATTTGCAGTAACGCAGTCGCAAATTCCTAATGATCAGCAAAATCTACTCTCTGATTATTATCCGTGGGCTACATCTAATAATCTTGCTTGTAAAGAAAAGACTCAATCTTTATCTCTTATTGTTTTAACCCTTTTACTTAAGCATTTGTATAAATCATTTTCATTTTCTTTCCCCGCAGATAACAATCTTGGAGGTCCACCCATTGCACCAGCAACCACTGGTCCAACAGGTAAAGTCAGAAGATAAAACTTTGGTGCTACACTCACTCGAAAACTCAATTTCTTACACACTGTCTCTCTGTTTTGCAGTAACGCAGTCGCAAATTCCTAATGATCAGCAAAATCTACTCCATGATTATTATCCGTGGACTACATCTAATGATCTTGCTTGTAAAGAAAAGACTCAATCTTTATCTCTCATTGTATTAACCCTTCTACTTAAGCATTTGTATGAATCAGTTTCCTTTTCTTTCCTTACAGATGACCACCCTGGAGCTCCAACCTATGTACCAGCAGCTACTGATCAATGGTCTTCATATAATGATCTTTCCTGTAAAGAAAAGATTTGATTCTCTCTCTCTCTCTCCTTTTTTTTTTCTTTAATCTGTCATTTATTTAACCCTTTCCACTTAAGCATTTGTATGAATGATTTTCCTTTTCTTTCCCCATAGATACTGGAGATCAAACCGTTGCACAAGTAGCTACTATGCAAGAATACCCTTCTACATTTGAGCTTGGAGGCGATATTGGAGAATACGAACTGAGTTTCGAGGACACGGATATGGAATTACTAGAACAACTAGTAATGCAGTCCAATGAACAGCTCTACGACATAGATGGAGAATACCAACAGCAATCGCAGGTGCAACAAAACTTCTCAGTAGAAACGCAGCAAACAGTGCAATATGGAGGAGTAGGCAACGAGCTGCGTTATGGAGGCAGCAATGGGATGCACTATGGAGGAGGCAGCAACAACGTGCTCCAATATGGAGGAGGAAGTAACATGATGCAATATGGAGGCAGCAATGGGATGCAATATGGAGGAGGCAGCAATGGGATGCACTATGGAGGAGGCAGCAGCAACGTGCTCCAATATGGAGGAGGCAGCAATGGGGTGCAATATGGAGAAAGCATTGACCAACAATTAGGTTATACAAGCCAATCAATGCAAATGCAAATGTATACAAGCGTTGATCAGCAACAAGCACGAGGAGTAAAACGTCATCATCCTGAATCTGAAGCTTTGAACAATCCAGGTTGTGGTAAGTAGCAACATCCTTTTCTCACAATACAAATCTGGTTTGCATTATAGCCATTCTTTTGTCATCTCTTATCTTATGTATTTCTTGATTTTTCTTCTCTTTTTATTAAGGTGATGAGACGCTAACAACGGCTCAAAACCAATATGATCTCCAATGGCAAGGGCAACGACAAGGTCCCTGAAATATAAGAGCAGTATCAGAGCGAAGAAACAAAAGAAATTTGCAAACAGTAGTGGATTTCTTGTTTTTTTTTTGTGAACACAGAAATTTAAACCCACAAGATTTTTAGGAAATTTGTTGATAAACAGTTCCAAGTTAGGGACATGGAGGGCCAGAAATCCATTGCAAAGATTGGAGCTTTTGAGAATCAGTATTGAATCGTATCAAAACCGACAGCTATATACACTAGCTTAAGAACCATAGTTTGAAAGCCAAAAGTGACTGACTACAACTGAGAAAATTGATGAAAGCTAATGCCATAAAAGTGTAATTTACCAAAAACTTCCAGCAAATGCATATCATCAAACACTAGCAAATACAATCCCAAGGTTCGCTAAAGAAACTTATACAAGGTGAACGTACAGAGATTCACAATCAAGTCCAAAAGCGAGATTTACGCACCTGCACTGCTCCAATTTGTAATTCCTGGGAACGAGATGAGATTCCGATTACATTTCCCTTCTCTTCGAAACTCCATTAAAAAGAAGACCTTTTATTAATAAGTATAGGCTATTTGTCCCACATCGGTAAAACCAAGCGTTTCTTTGTTGTATATAATAGTGAAGTTTACAGAATATGTACGTCGAGCTCAGTAACGCGGGCTTGTGATCCGAGTGGAGACAACAAAATGATGGGACGTTCGGTCGATCTCCTGGGCTGGGTTCGGGTTGGGCTATAATCTGGCTCGCCCATTCCAAGTTGGGAGTTGAGGCATGGGGTTTGAGCGAAGGCTCGGGTCACATGTCTTCTAGAGTGGGGGAAATTGCGTGAGGCTGGTTTCACAGAACAGCGTCTACTTCCCGCTTTCGACAGTGGAAGGATTACGGGCCGTTCATTCCGAACCCACAATGACCCAATAGGCCGATCTAATTGAACCATCTTTTTTTTTTTTTCCCAGTAATAAAAAATATTAATTTTTGCATTCATACTGTTGTTTTGCGAATGATTAACGAGAGAATACAGAAAAGTTGGGTTAGTTTTTAAATGTTTCATTTAGGGAAGAAAACAAAATATGTGAATAATAATTGGTTCGTTGTGGAAATGTCATTTATTCTGGTTGTTTTAACATTTATCACAATTTGCATGATATACAAGCAAATCGGGTCGGGTCTGGATCTGGATCTTCTCAGGCTCGAATTTATTGGTTGGCTCCCTAACGCTCTCCTATCTGGCCAGAAAGAGACGCGGCTGGTGAAAAGTATGAACACTTGGCAACGTCTTATTGGTTAAAAGATCCCCCCGTGTGGCACGTGTATAATATTATTTCATATTTCTCCTCCTTCACCGTAAGTAAGCTTTCTTCACCCACTGGATCTTGCAATTTCCAATGGTTTCTCTGCAGCCGTATCAATATTGCTCGCCAATTTAAAAGAGAGAGAGAAAGAAGCCTCTTGAGAATGGCGATGCCTTTGGAAACGGCGATGCATCTGACGAAAACGGTGTGGTTTGCTCTCAGCGGCTGGATTTTCACTTGTTTGTCTATCGCCGACGAAATCGCCGGTTCTCTCAGAAATCAAGAAATTGCTCCTTTCCATGTTGGATGATCGATTAAAGATTCTACATTCCTTTCGTGCGTTGTCACGATCTCCTTCCCCTGATTTTAGAGAACTGTTTCCTTTGATGAGAATCGTCTCTAAATCACTCGAATCCCTAAAATTGAAGAGTTTGGGTTTATATATATAGAGAGGTCATTGTTTGGTCGATGTAAAGTGGAATTGATATATATATATATATAATACGTCTCAATTTGTGTGAGTTTCTGTTGATTTGAGAGAATAAGGTTGTGTTTTTCGCATATATTAAGCTGGTTTTGGTATTCAGATGCTCAAAGAATTACAAAACTAAATGTAATAGCAGTTGTAATGAGTTATGTCAGAAATAGGTTCCAATGTATGAATTAAGTTAATAGAGCAACCAATAATTACATTTTTTTTGGTATAAGCCACAAGTTAAAACTTGAAATATTATTCTAAACAAATTTAGCGCGTTGGGGATCTTTCTTTACGGATAAGTTATTAAGCTTTCCTTCTTTTGCCCATCTTGCTTTTTTCTTTATTTTAGTTGTTATTTTATTTTAAATTTAATAATATTTTTGCTTCCTTTTTTAAAAAGACAAAGGCAAATGCAAAGTACCAAAGTAATCGTCAATGAGTGTGCCTTGTGCAGTTCAGTTTCGTGTTTATTCTCATATAACATAAAGAAATGCTCACTTTCTCTACAGTTTATAATCTTTTCGGATTGGAGACTAAGGCAGTTAAATTATTTTTTCCATAATCGGTGTTAATGTTTTGAATTTTTAATATTATTTTGCTACATTTCTGTTAACTTTGATCCTAATTAGAAATAACTAGCCGAGTATCACATGTCTATAACTATTTATACTATTAAAACATAGACAATTTTTTTGTGTCCAAACAAGTAAATTTTGCTATTTTTTGTGGATAACTATTATTTCAGTTGCCAAACAAGTCAATTTAATATAATATTAATAAAAATATATTTTAATTTATATTTAAAAATAATTTCAAAAATTCAAAATTTAATTTAGATTAGTTTGGATTTATTTAAATATATGTTATATTAATTATCAAAAATCACAAAACCAATTATAATTATATATTTACAAAAACAATAAACCAGATATTAATTTAGATTTAATTTAAATAGTATTTTCATAATGACGGAGATGATAAACAATATGTTATTGTATATTTTTATCATAATCAATCAGCCTTAGATTTTAAATATTTGAAATTAGTAAATATTTATATTATACGGTAATATGAACGGACGAGTTATAATTATGTTTTTATAATCGCGGTGTTTTTCGAATTAATATGAACAGACATATAAAAATTATGTTTTTATAATCACGGTCATATTTAATACTAGAAATAATAAATCTACAAAAATAAACTATATCTAAACACAAAAATAAATGAAAAAAA